>CAVLGL010000082.1:27716278-28278778 GCA_963668995.1 Parnassius mnemosyne | reverse complement strand
AACCCCTAATTCTGATGACATGTTATGAAATTCACAAATACACACCGAAGCACTGCGGTGGAGTAATTGACTCATATCAAGTAATTCCTTGAAAATTGATGTATATATGAATATTTGAAGTAATTGTTTAGAAAAGAGAGGAGGACTGTAATAGTATTGGTATACATCGAATATAAAAAATGAATAGATAAAAAAATAGATTGAGTTAAACAATTGATATTTTCAAAAGTTATCATGTTTACTCCTCCATGCGGACTTGATAAATCTACACCATAAGCCCCTAAAACCACTTTTTTGTGTAAAAATAGCAATTAATCGATTTTAAAAAAAATAAGTTTAACAATCATTATCTTTCAGACAACGTGCTTTTTGTATTATTTATATATTCAATATGGTTGTTAGATACGATTTCATGCGACAAAACGTTGGATTCTTTGATTTTAAGGCGCTAGTAGAACATACCTACGCGCTTTGCGCTTAAGGCATGCAATATTATATACCTACTACCTAGCTCGTTCCCGGCGCCACAGAAGAAACAATTGTGGAAATATTGTTTTAAATTTGGAAGAGTTATATAGTTTAATTAGGAATAGTACCTAATTCATTCATTGAAGTTTAATGATATATATAACTTTCAAATAAATATGTTGGTACGATATGAGCGCCACCTACTGTTAGTTAATTGTACTATGTCTATAACCTTCGCATAAGTGTAAGCAATAAATTGACAAAGTGTTAGCGCAATGATGAACGGTGTGGTAAAAAATGCACAAAGATACATTAATTTTTATGTAAGTATTAGATTGTTTTAATTCATACAAAAAGTTCATGGAAAAAAGAATTCGTTCAAAAAGTAAAATGCACATAAATTAGTAAAAAGCATGTGAAGTCGAATATACGCAGAGCTCATATTTTTTGATAAAACACAGAGGATAAATATTGCAATATCATCTTCGGATGAAGGCAGTGTCCCGGAGAGTAAGTTAGTACCGACGAGCCGTGAAATAGGGAGGGTATATAGGCGCCTCAAGTCGGGGAGTTCGTTACTCGTCTTGTACCCGTAACGAACTGTTTGCTGCCCACGGGGGCAGGTAATCTAATCTCACGGACGGCCCTCCCTTCGTCCCCTACGGGCCTCCCAGCTCGCGGGAGCCAGCCTCACCGGTAGCGTTTTTCCTAGCTGTTTATGCCAATATCAGAAACGGTTGCGACGTGACCGGAATGTTGGTTCGTGATCGATACAATTGGGTTTTAGTTACGAACGAGTTTCGTTGCAGCGATTAGTCAAATGTTTTTGATACTAAACATTTTGCTGATTCCATTTTTATATAACGTATGCGTTGTTGTAGCGATTAGTGTAGTTTTTTTTTTTATAAAAAGGCGTAGCAAACGAGTAGCGGCTCACTTGATGGTAAGTGAACAACTGCAACACCAGGGAAACACCGTTTCAAAAAGTGTAGGCTTTTTCATGAAAGTCCTTGAATTGATATCTGGGGTTACATGTTATGTCAACGTTCGAGACCTACACAGAAATAAAATATTTTTATAAATGTACAAATTATTGATTTTTACTTCCATAAATATTGAGTATACATGGCACGGCACACCTGATAGTAAATAACAAATACTAAATTTGTATAAATGAATTTAAACTCAATAAAGCCGGAGTTTAGAGGAAACATAAAAAATAAAGATAGATATAGAGCATTGAAAGAAGAAGAAAAGTTTTAATTCCCTCATTCTCTCACGCGGTGCAGAATCAGTGAATTTCAATCCCTCAGGCCCTTAAATATACAATAGCAGCTCGTGCCACCGTATTTTATTGCAGAGCAAACATTATTTTATTGCACAATAACTATATTAGCGAACGCATCATACTAAATCATTTTAATTCATAAGAGCATAAGTACGGAAATAGTTTGGCACAGTAGCAAATGAAATATTGCAAAAGCGACCAATTTGTAATCAATTGCCGCTTACGTAGTTCTTTCAATTGTACTTACTTTCTAAAGAATAAGGTAGACATTCGTAACTTTAGGGAGCAAAACAATGCTGTAAAACAGTGCATTGGAAATCAGTGATGTGTGTAGGCGTCACGTGTCAACAAATCGGTCTCACGCGAGTCGCTCACTCATCAGTCATCATTCACTCAACGTTGACCGAACTAATGCCGGTGAATGCGCGCAGGGGAACGGTGTAATTCGCAAATGACTGGGCTATGCCGATTTCGGCGCTAATGAATACCCGAGGTGCGCCTTTGATCGTGTAATGCGGGGGATTGTACTGTGTTGATTACAGATGACTTGAGATCCGCAATAGCTTGTAAAGATACATAAAGACTTACAGATATAGATCACAATTGAAGCCCGGTATTGTGTATCATCATCATCATTACAGCCTTTCATAAGTCCACTGCTGAACATAGGCCTCTCCCAAGGAATGCCACAAATCACGGTCCTGAACCACCTGCATCCATCGACTTCCTGCAGGTCTGACTTCTTACCAGGTCGTCACTGCATCTCGCAGGGGGGCGCCCTACACTTCACCTACCAGTACGAGGCTGCCACTCAAGAACCTTTCTTCCCCATCGGCTGTCGGTTCTTCGAGCTATATGGCCGGCCCACTGCCACTTACGCTTACTAATCCGTTGGACTATGTCGGTCACTCTGGTTCTACTGCGGATATCCTCATTTCAAAGTTTATCACGCAGAGAAACTCCGAGCATAGCCCACTCCATAGCTCGCTGAGCGATTTTGAGCTTCCTCATGCGACCAGCCTTGAAGAACCACGTCTCAGATCCGTAAGTCATCACTGGCAATACGCACTGGTTGTACAAGTTCGTTTTAAGGTTTTGAGGAATGTCTGACGAGAAGATGTGTCGTAGTTTCCCGAACGCTGCCCAGCCGAGTTGAATCCGTCGATTGACCTCTCGGTTGAAGTTGGACTTACCTAGTCGGACTATTTGTCCCAGGTAAACATACTCGTCAATAACTTCGAGCTTAGTGCTCCCAACAACTACCGGCATAGGTGTCACATGTACATTGAACATGATCTTTGTTTTGTCCATGTTCATCTTAAGACCTATCCGTTGGGAGACACTATTGAGGTCATTGAGCATGGTGCTTAGATCCTCCAGCGATTCTGCCATAAGGATTATATCGTCGGCAAATCGAAGGTGAGTGATGTACTCGCCATTGATGTTAATACCGTATTCTTTCCAGTCCAGAAGCTTGAAAACGTCTTCCAATGCAGCGGTGAAGAGTATCGGGGATATAACGTCACCCTGTCTTACACCTCTTTGCAATTGGATAGGTTTCGTACTCTGGTTCTGTACTCGGATAGCCATCGTAGCCCTACTGTACAAGCACTTCAGCACTTTGATATACCGACAGTCAACTTGGCACCGCTGAAGGGACTGCAGCACCATCCAAATTTCAACGGAATCAAAGGTTTTCTCATAGTCCACATACGCCAGGCATAGTGGCAAATTGTACTCCCCGGACTTCTGTACAACTTGCCGAAGGGTATGTATGTGGTTTATGGTACTAAAGCCCTTTCGGAAACCGGCTTGTTCGGGAGGCTGGAAGTCGTCAAGTCTGCTCGCGAGACGATTCGTAATGACTCTCGAAAACAGCACGTAGACGCGGCTCAGAAGGGAAATCGGTCTGTAGTTCTTCAAGAGAGCGTTGTCACCTTTCTTGAAGAACAAGACCACCGCACTTCTGCTCCACGCCTCCGGTGTAATGCCACCATGGAGGAACGGAATTAAAGAGCTTCTGAAGGACTTCAAGTACCGGTTTTCCACCCGCTTTCAGAAGCTCCGCTGTAATTCCATCCTCGCCTGGGGCCTTGCCGTTTTTAAGATGCTGGAGAGCCATTCTAATCTCGCTCAGACTGACGACCGGAATATCTTCGGAATAGACTCGCTCCTGGATCGTTACTCACACTTGCGTGTGGCTCCAACGATGACCTGTACCTGCCCATAGAACCTCTCAATCTCACTCAAAATCTCAGGAACCCCGGAAACGATGCTGCCACACTCGGTCCTCAGCTTTGACAGTTGGCTCTTTCTGGCAGACAGATCTCTGGCAAAGACTTTGGAGCCTTGGTTCCGTCCGATCGCTTCTTCAATGCAAGCTGTATTGAAGTTGCGTGAGTCCCGCCGCATGCATTTGGAGATTTGTTTGTTCAGTTGCCTGTATGCTGTCAAATCTGTTGAAGAATGTAGCTTCATCTCCCGTCTAACAGCTATGAGATTAAGAGTGTGATCGGAGAGTTTTTGTGTTCTTCTGCGGCGGGTCTTGCAGAACTTAGCTCCGACCGCATGGATAGTTTCCACGAGCTTGTCATTCATATCGTTCACTTCATTGCAGTTTTCTAGGCACCGAAAACGGTTTTGTAACTCGAGCTGAAAGGTTTCAGGACTTTGGATCAGAGCACGAGGGGGACGGAGCGTTGACTTCATTAGACGAGACCTCTCCAACTTAACGTTTAGGTTCAGTGTGCCTCTAACCATTCGGTATTGTGTATATGTAATTTGAAATAAGAATAGAATTTATTTTTATTTCTTTTAGTCCTTCGCAAGACTAATGCTGAACATAAGCCGCTCCCATAGAGGGGACAAATTGCCATAGATACCACGATTGCTTGATAATTTTTTATTATTATTATTCAACACACACACACATTTATTTATATTTATATATATATATATATATAAATAAATGTATATATAAATATATATATATATATATATATATATATATATATATATATATATATAATATGTGTGTGTGTTAAAAATAGAATAGCATAAGTTTTATTCAATATAGTTTGTAAGAATTATGGAAAGTAATTTTGTGCTTTCACCATCGCTACAAAAACTTCGGCATTGGGTAAAAAATTGCAAGAAACTGCGGGACTTTTTTAACATTTATTTACAATAAAATACATTTACATTAATGTACAACTAAATATGAAAACATTTACAAACATCACGGTAGCGATCATGTCATTACTAATATCTATAATATGTATTATCCCGTAAAAATATAATAATAACCATTAATTTAATAAAGAAAATTATAAGAAAGAATATACATACTAGGCATAAGTTACAAGTAGCTATGCCTAATATTTCCAGAAAGTACATCGCTATTTATAATAAGCCTTTTGTTCTTTTCTTCTTCTTCTTTTAAATTATAGCTTCTCTTGATAGAATTCTGCCAGTGTAAAGTCAGTAAGCCTTTTGTTGTTTTTGAATACATATATTAAATTTTCTTAAATATATTGAGACGATAAGCTTTATATATTACTTTTTTTTTCGAAAATTTCTATAGGATACTCCTTTGGACTAAGGTTATAAATTACTCTTGTGTCTTTTCTGCAAAGCAAAGATAATTTCAATGTCAGTTAAATTATCTAACAGCATGATTCCATAATAGATAAAATGGTAAATGATAAATATATAGCGATCCACCTCAGCTTCACAGGGGTGATTTCTGGGTCTCGACAACAGCGCCGCCTACGGGTTTGTATTGTGAATCTAAGCCATCCAGGGACATACTAAAACACACACAAAAAGTTTCATCAAAGTCGGTCGAGCCATTTTTGACTTTTAACGAGACTAACGGTCAGTACCTAATTGATTTTTATAAATACGAGTAGAGATATAGCAATATATATATATATTTGAAACCACTGGTCCGTAGCCGAATCGCTTTCAAAAACATTTTAACATTTAAAAATCAAATTTTCAGTTACCCATCCCACCCCACAACTCATGACGTATGATCTTTTTTTGTTTCACACATTGACATCTAGCAAGAGAAGGAGTACTCGTACGTATAAAATGTGCCGCGTCTCCAGAGACTTGTTAGCGTAACGTTTGCAGAAAAAGTGATGTTATTGTTTTTAATTTAGCTTCCCAAAGGACTTAAATCCTATGGGGTATGCTTGAATCTATATTGGGGTGTCTTAAAATTCAATGATCATTATTAAATAGATGTTCATACATCTATTCATTGATGATCATTGATAATAATGTCCTCCAGACCGAATTTTGGTCACCAATGGCGACCAATTTGTCAAAAATGTGAACTTCCCGGACATGCTCGAATGCAAACGGTGTTTTAAAGGTATGAGTGCACAATGGAATTTTATGGAATGAGGTGGACAATCGAGCATACAGTCTATGTGATGGTAAGTGTATAATGCAGTTCATAGACTATCCTCGATTAAGAATCTCCTCGATGTAGATGTACGAAACTCTACGAAGCTGTTATTCTACGCCGGTATTCTGTGAGAGCGTGGTCATTTCCAGATTGTGCCGACTCATTCCTGCTGCAACACATCTGCTGCAAATCCTGCAGTCACAAGCCTTAATTTTAAGAAAGTAGTACAATATGTTTAATTGCCTCAACTAAAACGTAGTGATTATTTACTCTTTGGTTTCAACTTTTGTATCTTCGTAATCGTGGAATTAACATCGTCCCCATAACCATAACCAACACCTTTAAAAATCAGAGAATAAGCGAGGTAAGTAAAAATGGTACGTATGTACATTTAACGTGTTAACTCCTACAATAACTTTAAGCTTTCGATAGAATTTTTTTTATAAGACTGAACTCACAACCGAACTCATAGTCCACCTGATGGTAAGTGGCAAGTGCAGCCCGTGGACTCCTACAGCCAAATTTAGCCAGTAAAGTGGCAGTGGAAGTGTGGCCGTGAAAGAAAAAGGGGAGATCTCCCACCGGGCAAGGTGTTCAGCCCGGGGAGCGGTTAACGCTCTGAGTGGTAGTTTTTTTGCACCCAGAAACAATCGAAAGGCCTACCCTCCGGGAAGCGAGCAAGGGCGGTGGTGAATGCTCTAAGTATACCACGACAGCCGGCTGCGTGGTTATGTGGGACTCACTGCGAAATCTAAGTGCCTACCTACTAAACACCTGTGAGACTGGCATTAGCTTGTGTGGCCTTTCTGCCGAATTGGAAGCGATCCCCTTTAGGGAAAAGGGGACGCAGATCCGAGTGGTAGCTATTCTATATATACTGGTCTTACTTCGGAACTTTGGTAGCGCGATTTAGGCTTCAATGTGTTTCGCTTTTGGCGCAACGACAGCGCCGCCACAGAAGTATCATCATGTCACCTCTGAGGACTAATATGGAATGCCTCAAGGTCTATAATTATATTGGACTTCTATATCCTTCAGACCGGAAATAAAGTAATGAATTTACTTCTATTTGGCGGTAGAAATAGATGAGAGAGTGGTAACTATCCAGACAGACTCTTAGGTCGGCCACACTCATACGGAATCCCGTGTAGCCCGCAATACCGTACGTGTGTGACGGGTCATATATTCTATATGAACTTGCTGCTTTCGGAATCCTGAATCGGAATTTCGAAACGGAATCCCGAAATGGAATTTCGAATGGGTCGGCCACACACATAGGGAAACCCGTTTTGCTCGCAAAATTTCGTACGGAAAACCGTACGTGTGTGCCGGGTCATATTTTATTTTATATGAACTTGCTGCTTTCGGAATCCCGAAACGGAATTCCGTATGTATGTGGCCGGCCTTAGTCAGAGTACGAATATACGATCAAGTAAGGCTTTTCCAATTTTTACAAAGATAATAAAGGACTATTTTTGAATGATTGAAAAAAACATTTACTTATGTTTATATTTAAATATTTTCTTATTAGTACTTTTTTAATATTTACTTGTATATTTTATAACCCTTCATTAATTCAGCTAGTTTTATTTTAACTAGCTGACCAGGCAGACGTTGTTCTGACGTTTCTGAAGACCATGTGTCCTAAAAAAAAATCATTCACAATAAAGAAAATTGAGGGTAACTTATCGGGATAAAAACTATCGTATCTCTCAAGTTGGACCGAACTGCACACATTGTGAAACATTTCATTGAAATCAGTTCAGTAGTTTAGGAGTTTATCGCGGACAAACAATGTGACACGTAATTTTTATATATAAAGATAATAAATATCGCTAGTGTTCACTTTTTACAACTTGCGTTCAGCTTGGTACAACTTTCCAAACTGTCTAAGCAAACTTAGTTCTGCAGTTTATGCTTTAAAAATATTAGAAGCCTTATTTGAGTTAAAACTAAAAAACTAAAACACCTAGATAAGTATATTTTAGTGATTTTCATAAAATAATGTACATAAAATATAAATGGCACTCCTTAATTTATTGTAATTGGATGTAACAAGGATAGTAATCTATTATTATTTAATATATTATTATTTTTATATTATACTAGCGATGCGCCCCGGCTTCGCATGGGTTATTACTGAATCTCGACAACAGCGCCACCTACCGCGTCCAACTGTAAATCTAAATCATCAAACACACACAAGAAATCAGAATCAGTCGATCCAGATCAGAGTTTTAGCGAGACTAACGGACAGCAATTGGTTTTTATTTATTCTCTATATATAAATATGTTGGCCCAACCCCAATAACTGAACGTGAAGCTTACAGCGAGCGCTAACCATCAGAGCTACCACGGATCAGATGGTTAGCGCGCAAATGACATAGGGATGTCAAACACCTCAGCCCCCCCCCCCCCCTCCGTGACCAAGGCTGCTGTAAAGCACCCGAAACGTCGGGAATTAAAAAGTTAAATTAAACGCGATAAAATCATTTCAGAGACGTTTCGACTGCAGAAGCTATTGTAATTTGCATCGTCGCCGCTGGGATGAAATCCAGTTACTGATGATACGGGGAATGCAGAAACGAGTTTCGGGTTAGGGGGGCCTGGGACATGGTGATGCGGGTTGAGGGGTGAGGGGTTGTAATCGCATCGGTACGCTCGGGTGCGCGCGCGGCGGCCGTGTAATCTCATAGTCGTAATGGTCTTAAGGCGCACAAAGGGCTGATCAAACGCGGCAATTTGACGCGCCAAATGTCGTCACCGTCTCGATGGAGTCGACATCCTTTTTATGTTTGCAGTATATTACATCTATTTATATTTCTGTATAATATAATGTTCCTTACGTCACGAACTTTAAGAAAAATAATGTAATTTGCTCTGAATGTATGTTAATTATATCTTCTATGAATATATAATTAACATACATTGAACATAGAATGTATGTTATTATCTTAATGTCTTGTTAATTATATCCGTTATAATAAAATATCAAAGATAACTTTCAAATGTTGTATTATTTATTATCACGTTTTTATTAAGTCAGTTTCTTATTTTTCCCTTTTTTTGGGAATTTTTGTCGAAACTGGAATAACTCTCTTGATATTTTTGATTAGGAGTTTGATAAAACCCTTTGCACATCTGAAACATTTGCCTTAAATTCTTGCAGCACTGCCTGTCTATTTTTTTCGTTCTTGACACACTCCATCAACAAATGGTAAACATTTTCAATTTTGTTGCATACATTACAATTCGGTGAAATTTTTTCCCATTAAGAAAGCGAATTATCCTGATAGAATATGACCAGAACGAAGCCTTAGGACTAACTTAATAAAATTTCTGCTGAGATCACAATCATTAAACGAAGGTAAGCGATAAGGCTCGCTTTTTTTTTAAACGTTACCCCCACACTAGGATTTTCTCCTGTATCGTTGAGGCAGTTTAAAAACACAAATTGCACAAGGACAAACATCCAGACCCGGAACAATTATTTGTAGGCCATACAAATAATTGTTCCGTGCGGGATTCGAACCCACGCCCCCCAGCGCAGCAACTCTTTGGTAAGCCACTGCGCCACGGAGCCGGAGCCGACATAAGGCTCGCTTTGTTTAGTTCTATACCAAATGCCTTTCGTTTTAGAAGTAACTTTCTCGTTTGTCTGTCGTGCCGGGTAGAATTTACTAATTGATTTCAAACCAATTTCCCGATGAGCTGGAAGACTCTAAATTTGAATCAAACTCAAATTCGGATGACAATGCAAGGATAAGATGAAAACAAGTGGTAATTTTTTACTTTTTTTTATTGTAAAATTTTCACTTGCTAACCTTTTATATAATAATGATATAGAGAAAGTATATATATATAGTAATAGTCACTATGAAATAATGCGCGTAGACTTAGAACGTAGAACGTTTAAACAATTCTAAGCACGTAGGCATAATATTCTATTTTCTAGAAATTTTATGCATGCAGATGCACGAATAGTATAATAAAATAATAGGTCGAGCCCCACACACAATTGTCATGGACCCCCCGGGGAGCAGCTAAACGTTGTTAATAGTCACACAACAGCTTTGCGTTGTCCTCAACTTCGGATCTGACACGTGAATAAAAATATCGCTTCGAAATTGTATGTAATACATTGCTTCACAAATTACACATCACGTTTCGCGTATTCATTGTGAAGTAGTAATGGATGAAATCTTAAAGTGAAGTGGATATTTATCGTTCGACTATTGCCTATTGACTCGCGACCACACTCGCAAAACTTGTAAATGTGACACTTTATTAAATTTCATTTATTTGCGACGACGCAGTTTATGATGCACCGTTTCGTAAAACGTAGGGATTATTACATTTTGTAGCTGACTTTGTAGTGCTTTAAAAATATTATAACGTTTTTTTATTTTATTGTATAATATTTTCAGAACAGTTTTATGTAAAGTTTTTTTATTTTTGTTTAGACACGCTTAATTTGAAAGTAATGTTGACAATCCAATTGATTAAATAAATTTTATAAAATTGATACGTATTTATAAATTTGTTTGTATTATACTTATAGATAATAATCATTATTTTTCATGAAAACACCGATTTAATTAAAAATTTATTATTATACTAATACGTCGATAAAAATAATTTCTAATGAATAATACTTCCAAAAAAATATTTCTTAACAACCCAAAATTAATGTTTACAAGTTTGTGAAGCTAAGAAGTGTTCATTTCTGACATGCCCTACTATTAACAGTTTTCTTATTCACATTATTTTGTCATAGAAGTTTGTCGTGACCACCAGCCAAATTTATTGAACACTAGCTGTTCCCCGCGACTTCGCCCGCGTGTAATATAGGGTTTTAATTATGTTGCGCGGAACCCTAATTCTTTTTGTAAAATATAAGTAGCCTAAGTTACTCTTTATAACATCAGCTATCTGCAAGTGAAATCCCGTCGAAATCGGTCCAGCCGTTTCGGAGATTAGCCGGAACAAACAGACAGAGAGACAAAAATTTTAAAAATTGTGTTTTTGTTATAAGTACTGTATATACTTTCATATGCATTTAGTGAAAAGCTGTTATTTTGACATTATAAACAGACACTTCAATTTTATTTAATTGTATAGATTTTTGGCTCTGCCTTTCGTTGGTCTAGGTGGGAACAAGATATTTCAAAACGGGATGGCTCTTACCATGAAAAATGACATGCGTCATACAATGAAACCCGATAATTCTCGAAGACCTATCGCTTCAATCAAAGGGCTGCAGGTAGCACCCAATACTCTGTTTTTCTGCGTGTATCAAAAACGCGTAAGTATCGTATAAAGCAAAGTGTGTAGGCTTTGGAAAACCATAAGATCTCTTTCATGCGCATCTCTACCCATTGCGTGCGTCCAATTCATTAAAAAAGTTCTATAGTTAGCTTTCCAAAACAATACACTCTTAGGTATTCGTGATTGGTGTCTATTGTATTTACTAACAAATACTCCGTAACTTTTACCAAACCGACGTCAGAACATAAAATTTCGTTTGTCAAATGTTTTTTTTTAGAGTCCGTACCCAAAAGGTAACCAAGGGGATCCTATTACTAATCCACCGCTGTCCGTCCATCCATCCGTCCGTGCGTCCGTTCGTTTGTATCTCATGATCCGTAATAGGTAGACAGTTGAAATTTTCACAGAATGTGTATTACTGTTTCCACTATAACAACAAAAAAAAAAATAAATAAAAAATTAAAAGGGGCTCCCCTACTAGAAACGTGCATAACGATGGTACGCAACCCTTCATACGTGAGTTCGACGCGCACTTTTTTAAATCGCAGGTTTTTTAAATCTACTAGTTGCGAAATGATTTTCCTCTGACCGGAGCTGAAACGTGTGAAGAAACTGCGAGGGTATCCCCTCATTTTTCGTTTTTTGAAAATTAATATTACATTGACATTACAATATATTATTTAAAAATTACGTCATGCATGTTCAGCATGCATGACGTATTTTTTAAATAATAGAGTGACTTCCGAGTTGGCAGTAACTCTGATGGTACAATCTATTAAGCCAATGTTTCCTTATGATTTTTTTTATAAAATTAAAGTAGCAAACGAAATCACAGTCTTCCTGGTGGAAAGTGGCTACTGTAGCCCAAAGCCTACATCTACTTCAAATAAAGAAAGCCTGATGCCTTCGTTGCGTTGTCACCTCTGAGACCCAAGATGGAATGCTTTACAGCCTGTAATGAAACTGGGTCTCTATATCTTTCAGTTCTTGGCACAGCAGTGCACGCACTGTTGTTAACGGCAAAAAATAGGTAAGAGGGTAAGGTAAGTACTATCCAGAAAGGCTCTTAGGTCTTTTTCTGTGGTAGAGCCATGTTGCAGATGTATGGTTAAAGCACGAATAGGTCGGCTCGACCGGGGAAGGCCCACGTTCTCATAGAATACCAGCGTGATATAGCATCTTAATGCTGCTGTGTTTCTTATGGTGAGTGTAGAGAACCGGAGACCTTTTTTACTGGAAGCGAGGTATTCCATATCAGTCCTCAGGGGTGACAACGCATTTGCATTTTGATTCTCAATTGAGTTATCTATGGCCCACAGCATCCACTTACCTTTAACTTACTATCAGGCAGGAACCCTACCTCGTAGTAAACTTCACTATCGTGAACGATCCTTATGCTCCTGAGTACTTGAAATCTAGATTTCAGTACCTAGGAGATATTCATAATTGTTTTCTCCGTTCTTCGGATAATTGATGATTTATGTATTGGCAGATGTCGCCGAATAGATATGGGCCACTCTCGTTACAGAGAGGATAAGTTTAATCGCCACGTCGCACACTTGACTTCCAGATTGACGATCACCATTCGAGACGTCTCGCACCTTTAACGCTGCTCTCCACTGTCGGTCTTGATGTTATACGCTTGGTGTAAAGACACATTCTATCTCAAACTCTAAGTTAATTTTGGCTCAAACCATAGTCAGCTCTTACGATACCACAGGACAAAATTGGGTGCGGGATTCTCTCACCCTACCACATGGCAACCTAGTAAACTTGATTTAATATTCAGAAGGTAATCAATATCAGCTGAAAGAATATCAATGTCATATATAAACTGACAAACAAATTGTTTCCGGAGTAAAATTTTATTAAAAATGGAAGAATGAACAAGAGCAAAAATCAAAAATAATAGATTGAATAAATCACAAAGAATACCAAAATCTCCCGGTGCAAGTTTTGCGGACCCTCCGACAGTCACTAATTCGAATTCGCGCGGTGTCCGTCAAATCAATGGCGGACCCACCCCGGGGACCACCGCGATACCCAGCCTCCCTTCGCGGATAAACTTGTAAGCACACAAATATCGTAAGCAAGCCACGTCATTAATTGAATTTAGTATTGTTCTGTTACACGCCAACATGCTCAGAAAGTAAACATTTGTAACAAATGTTTCCTGACCGTAATGTTTGTATAATAATCAAAAACACGAAAAATTGCATACCTACATTCTATACTACAATACGAGTAATATTAATGTTTGTTTATTTGCCTTTCGAAAAAAGCTCTAACGATTTCGATGAATTTTTCAAAATGATTGTTTACGGATGCCAAAAATCGACACATAAAACAAAATAAACTTGACTTGCCCACATAATAGTATAGTAATTTCGCCACTGCGATAGCAAATGACTAGATCTTGGGTATACTATGCCGTAATAGGAAGTTTTGTACAAAATAAATTTTATTAACTAATAAAATGCTTTCTTTGCAGAGCTTACATTTTTATGCCGCTAAGCGCAATTTTTAACCGTGAGGTCAAAGCTTGGGCGAAAAATATACAATGAGACCAATTTAATCCTTCTTTTGAATAATTGTAATGATAAAGATACAAAATATATAGGTATAAGGTATATTGAATTGATTTTCGGAAACACAATATCTACTGCAAGTATCATACCCTTTAGTTTACTTCGCTTTCTCTATTTAACATATTCGAGATTATTTTGTTTTATTTCGCTATTTCGTTGCACGAATAGAGTATTAGTTATATAATCAAAGTTAAAACATACAAAATCAAAGCATGTTAGGTACTTGCAAATGCAAAAATTATTGCGTGTTATAAATGATTGATAGCTATGCTGTGACATATTACCAAACATTAATTTGAATTACACTTCTCATTTCTCTATAATCGTTCATTTAGTATCACAATCATTTTTATGTGCCTATAAATCTTCAGTGAGATATAGTTCTGGTTAAAAAGTACTATGAGAACCTTAAACATACGAAATACTCTATCTCTATCCATTACTCTCAACAATAAAAAAATAATTGGCCCAATGCACCTGTAGTCGAATCGATTTTATTATAAAATTGTCCCAATTATACGTAGAATATAACTTTCCTTTCATAATTGATTTTTTATTCATTCATTATATCTGATTATAATCTACTGCCCTACTATTGATGTTCATTTTATATCAGTTCGTTCCCAGTACTTCTATCTTATTCCAACATATTTATTTAGACAGGGAAACAAAATCGAGTCGATCTATGGTAGGCTATGTCCAGATTGATTTGTTACACGATTTGATTTTGAATAAATAACAGTTTGTGGTTTAATTTGTAGATCGGAATCATTTATTCTTGTTTTGTTAATAGGACACCTGTGTCATTGTAATTTTTTTTTAATTTCATTTAATGTGCTGAGTAGTATTTAGTCAAAGATTTTTTCTTAAAAATAAAACAAACTATACAAATAAATAAAATTGAAGTGTCTGTTTGTAATTTCAAAATTACAGCGTTTTATTAAATGCATTAGAAAGTATAAACGGACTTATAACAAAAATACACTTTTTAAAATTTTTGTCTGCCTGTCTATCTGTATGTTCCGGCTAATCTCCGAAACAGCTGGACCGATTTTGACGGAACTTTTACTGGCACATAGCGGATGTCACAAGGAGTAACTTAGGCTATTTTTATTTTAGAAAAATAATTAAGGTTTCTCGCAAAAAAATTAAAACCCGAAATTACACCCGAGCGAAGACGCGGGGAACAGTTAGTTTTAAATAATAGAAGTAGTATCGTAGTTTTATTTTTAAATTTATATGTAATTTGGACTTTTTCTAATTTTTAACATATTCGTCTGACTGTTTAGCTTTTGAAATTGATATTTTTATTTCTGTTTCTGAGTGTTGTATTTATTAATATGCTACAAAAGTTTCAAAGCGCCTGAAGTAAATTTAAGCGTCCTCCGCAAAGAAGTGTAAGGAGAGCGTCCAGTATAAAGCTACAATGGCTCTTTTTAGGGTATGTACTCGTAATAACATTGGTAGTAAGATTGTCGAAAATCTTTCAGTCTTTGGGGAGATTATGCCATAGTTGCCATGCTTGGCGGCAGGCTAGCTACCGTAGTTTTTTTTTAAATTATTTTGAGTAGTTATCAGTAAAACGCTGCCCTCCATCTTGTCTTTCAGTTTCTTTTTATGGCCTTTTACGACACCAAAGGATGGATTTTTTTTTATAGGATAGGGTGACAAACGAGCACACAGTCCACCTGATGGTAAGTGGTTGCTGTGACCCATAGACATCTACATCATCCTCCATAAAGAATCAAAATTAAGATGCGTCGTCACCCGTGAGGACTAAGATAGAATACCTCTTTTCCAGTAAAATGGGTCTCCGGTTCGCTGCCATTTTACACTGGTATTCTGTGAGAGCGCGTTCCTTCCCCGGTCGAGCTGATCCATTCGTGCTAAAACTATAATACTAATATAGCTGCAGCATGGCTCTACCACGTATGTTCTTTTACCTCTACTACTCACTACACGATGTAGGTATATGGCGGTTATTCCCCATATTTTAGCGACAGTTTAAAAGAACTAACGTAATATTTGTTCAGGAAATAAATCACCGAAAGAAAAGAGAAAATATAATAGTATTTTAATACTTTCACTAGTCAATTTTCAGACACAATAGTAAGACAATAGCAATGACCTGTTATATGTATTTTTTATAGGATAGGGTGACAAACGAGTACACATTCCACCTGATGGTAAGTATGATTGCTGTGGCCCATAGACATCTACATCTATCCTCGTTTGCGTATCAAAATGCGTTGTCAGCCGCGAGGACTGAGATGGAATACCTCTTTTCCAGTAAAAAGGATCTCCGGTTCTCTACACTCACCATACGAATCATAGCATCATTAAGCTGCAATTTCACGCTGGTACTCAGTGATAGCGTGGTCCTACCCCGGCCGAGCCGACCCACTTGTGCTACAACTATGCAATTAATATAGCCGCAGCATGGCTCTACCACGAGCAAATCACAACGTCCAATACGCAGGACAGTAAAAAGGTTGATAAATAAGAATGAACTCGAATTTTCGAAATGGCAGTTTAAAAGACTATTATACTATTAAAAAACTATAATAACAAAAATTTAAATACACTCCCGATGTAGTTGCTGATATGCATACTTTTTCGGAAATAAAAAGACAGTAATTATGAAAAAAAAGTGAATTGAGCAGAATTGTCCAATCGGAAAACGTAATCATCGGTCTGAGAAAACGCCACGGGGAGGAAGCGTAGTCCAATTAGAATTGCAAATTTTGGATTGCGAAAAAATCGATCCTTCCGGCCAATCCGCTCGCTTCCACTATGTATTCAGGAAGGGTCTTTGATAACGGAGAATTAAAATGCAAGCTTCGAAGCGGAAGCGACTCTCGGATATCGGGCCAAGACTGAAAGACTGTTAATTGCGAAGTACGAGTCGAAATCATCGCGCGATCTTCTGGAAAAAAAGCAGATCTAATTATTTTATCGAGCGTCTTTGAAATTTTAAAAGGATTTTTTTGTAGTATGATGTATGATTTATTGATGAGTATAGATATATACTTACTAGCTCTACTAGCTCGCCAGGCAGACGTTGTTCTGCCCTTTCAAACGACCCTTCCTATAAAAATCCTTAAATTCGCAATAAAAATTATTGAGTGTCATTTAGCGAGATAAAATCTATCCTATCTCTCAAGTTGGACCAAAATGCACACAGCGTGCAAAATTTCATTGAAATCAGTTCAGTAGTTTAGGAGTCCATCGCGGACAAACAACGTGACTCGTAATTTTTATATATAAGAAGATAGTCTAACTCTAATGTCTAAATATTCAAACGCTACTCAATTTTAAGCTGTCGTTAAGTCTCGAGGTGTCTCAGTTACTTTGACTTAAAGTGACAGAGACAGCAGGAGACTTAACTGCATCTTAAAATTGAGCAACCTTTGAGTACTTGGGCACAAGTCATACACAATAAGTACCTCTCCGCTCCTCATCTCTTAAATAAATTAAAACTTATTTAATTAAATGTCAAGATGTAAAATATGTTTTAAACAATTGCCGTAAACTGTAACAGCAACAGAATTCAAAAGCTGGGATTTATAGATGGTTTTTTTATATACATAAATGAACTTTTATTTGTATTTTAAGTAATAAAGGTTAATATATTTTAAGTTGTATCCATTTAAACTTATTAAAAAATAAAACATGTTTTTAATAAGCATAGATGGTTATAGAGCATGTAATGCCTAAGTAAGAATATTCACTATAACCCATATCGTCCCGTGCGTGTCATAAGAGGTCACAGATTTTCCTAATATCGACAAGAAAACAAAAAAACTGCAGTCACTAACCTGGCTACCAAGCGTGGCAACTGTGGCAAATATCCTTTTCAACCAACTTTAAAAAAAGAGGAGTTTCTCAATTCGACTGTTTTTTTAATGTGTGATACCTCAGAATTTTTTTCTAGGTGGACCGATTTTGATGATATTTTTTTATTTGAAAACTGGTGCACCTTATGTAGTCCCATATAAATTTTATCTGACCAATCGTTTGTCAGATATCCATAATATTGCGTATTTAATTGACTTCGACTACATTGATGATGTTCGCATTTTATTTATATTGAAGTCGGTTGTACACAATTTTTAATTTTACCACTTGTTACAAGACAGTCTAAGGGAAGCCTATGCTCAGCGCTGGAATTTGATAGACTGTAATAAATTAATGTATCGAAATATAAAGTTATTTTATAAGTGTATTTATTTTATTCTGTAAGTTATGAAAAAAAATTTTTTTGAGAAAGTCCCAGCGATTAGAGAATGTTTACATTTCATAAAAGATGATAAATAATATAATGGTTGTACTATATTTTCAGGATCAGAATTATTTACGTCATGGAGTATTATAACTATTTTAATTACAAAGTTGATTTTAAAACACACTCAACATAAACATTCACAAAACATTTGAATCAACGAGAATTCACTAAAATAAATGATCATATTACGACATTACATATATAATTTTTATTTTTATATTTTGTTATTTATGTGATTTTAATAAGTTAATAAAAATGATTAAAAATAATTATACAAACTAAATGGATATCTCCTTGAAGATTATTAAAATAGAAAATGACGTTAGTATGTAACAAAGAGCAAACACTGAAACTACGTTTGCATCGGCTCACTTATGGATAGGTAAGCGAAATTTTCCCGTAGAAGGAAAGGATGGGGGGGGGGGCAGGGGTTGTAGAGTCGTCCCTACAACGATTGCACCCAGTGGCTGTAGAATTCACAACTTGCTTCATGTCTCAAAATAGATTTTTGAGCAGCCTCGATCGGCTCGAATATTCGGTTAAGTTACACCAGAATAAAATTTGTTAATTTCCTATATATCATTTTTTATATTACTTTCAGGCAATTTGTTATATAGCTTTGATGTTATGACAAAAAATCTGCCTAAACAGAACTGTTTTATAAGGTATGGTGTGTAAATGATCTTTTTGACGCTTACTAATAAAATGTGTAAAAAGTTTTCGTGGTATCATACGAACATTACCTTGTCATAAATATACATTACAGTATAGTGATGTGATAGGGTGAATATTTTAAATTCACTAAAATTCGGTTTATAACTGTCTGTACGTTTTATACCACATATTGCCCGTATACAGTTCTTCTGTGCCCTGAAAACTATTTTAGATTACAGCAGATGATACCCCAGAAGGTAAGAGCATGTAATAATTGGTATTTATCTTATGATATCAACAAGAACTTTTTAATGTCTAACTCAATCGAAAAAAAAACTAGGAGAAATCGGCCACTTTATAGTAACTTTTTGAATGTGCGTTCTTTATTTTATATTCTTAGATGTTTTGGGAAATTGTTAATATGATTACCAATAGAATAGAATAGATTGACTTTTTATTCAATATTTATTATTGCATAATACTAATTTAAAGTCATTTTCTTATTTACGACTGGTTCGGAAAATATCTCTGTCTTGAGAAGAACCAGCAAGAAATCCAGCGGGACTTTTTTTTAAAATATTTCACTTAACAATAATTTTATTTACACAATTTTTAAATGAATTTTAATAGAACCAGCATGGTGGCGTTCACCTCATTCCCAGGGATTATTTTCATTCATGTATTCCTTGATATATGCCGTGTAGTGGCGGTTAAGAATATCCACTACCCCATATCTTCCCGTGGGTGTCGTAAAAGGCGACAAAGGGAAACAGGCAGGAGATGGGCAGCAGCATCTTCCTGATAATAGCCAAAATAACAATAAAAAAACTGCGGTTGCCAACCCGCTCGCCAAGCGTGGCAACTATGGCAATATACCCCCCATGAGCAATGACAATAATAAACGGCCCCTAGTCCCCGGCGGCCCCGCTATTCCTGGCTACGGTGGCGACCACGGTAACGGCGGGGCAGGGGGTGCTAAGAATCTCCGGTGGAGGTTCGGTTGCCACCTACGACGACTCGACCTGGCAACATACAACGCACGCACCCTGAGGACTGACGAGAAGATTGTAGAGCTGGAAGAAGAGATAGACAAGTTACGCTGGCATATTATAGGATTATCCGAAGTCCGAAGAGAGGGGGAGGACACGGTAATCCTCGAATCCGGCAACTTGCTCTATTACCGGGAGGGCGACCATCTGTCCCAAGGAGGTGTCGGATTTATCGTCCACAAGTCTCTCGTTAACAACGTTGTAAAGATTGAGAGTGTGTCGACGAGGGTTGCGTACCTTATACTCAGAATCACCAAACGGTATTCGCTGAAGGTCATACAGGTTTACGCACCAAACTCGGCACACCCCGATCAGGAGGTGGAGGAAATGTATGAGGATATATCTAGAGCCATGCATTCCTCCAAAACCCAATATACGGTGTTAATGGGAGACTTCAATGCAAAACTAGGCACAAGAGAGAACGGTGAGCTGAAAGTAGGGAAATTTGGAATAGGGCAACGGAACCCAAGGGGCCAGCAGTTGGCTGACTTCATGGAGAAAGAGGGACTCTTTATGATGAACTCTTTCTTCCAGAAGCGGCCCCACAGGAAGTGGACCTGGTCGAGCCCCGACGGTTCGACAAAAAATGAGATTGACTTCATTATGACGACCAGACGACAACTGTTCAGTGATGTCTCAGTGATCGCGAGGGTGAAAACCGGCAGCGATCACCGAATGGTTAGAGGCACACTGAACCTAAACGTTAAGTTGGAGAGGTCTCGTCTAATGAAGTCAACGCTCCGTCCCCCTCGTGCTCTAATCCAAAGTCCCGAAACCTTTCAGCTCGAGTTACAAAACCGTTTTCAGTGCCTAGAAGACTGCAATGAAGTGGACGATTTGAATGACAAGCTCGTGGAAACTGTCCATGCGGTCGGAGCTAAGTTCTGCAAGACCCGCCGCAGAAGAACACAAAAACTCTCCGATCACACTCTTAATCTCATGGCTGTTAGACGGGAGATGAAGCTACATTCTTCAACAGATTTAACAGCATACAGGCAACTGAACAGACAGATCTCCAAATGCATGCGGCGGGACTTACGCAACTTCAATACAGCTCGTATTGAAGAAGCGATCGAGCGGAACCAAGGCTCCAAAGTCTTTGCCAGAGATCTGTCTGCCAGAAAGCGCCAACTGTCAAAGCTGAAGACAGAATGTGGCAGCATCGTTTCCGGGGCACCTGAGATTTTGAGTGAGATTGAGAGGTTCTATGGGCAGCTGTACACGTCATCGTTGGAGCCGCACGCAAGTGTGAGTAACGATCCAAGAGCGAGTCTTATCCGACATTATTCCGATGATATCCCGGACGTCAGTCTGAGCGAGATTAGAATGGCTCTCCAGCACCTTAAAAACGGCAAGGCCCCAGGCGAGGATGGAATTACAGCGGAGCTTCTGAAAGCGGGTGGAAAACCGGTACTTGAAGTCCTTCAGAAGCTCTTTAATTCCGTCCTCCATGGTGGCATTACACCGGAGGCGTGGAGCAGAAGTGCGGTGGTCTTGTTCTTCAAGAAAGGCGACAACGCTCTCTTGAAGAACTACAGACCGATTTCCCTTCTGAGCCGCGTCTACGTGCTGTTTTCGAGAGTCATTACGAATCGTCTCGCGCGCAGACTTGACGACTTCCAGCCTCCCGAACAAGCCGGTTTCCGAAAAGGCTTTAGCACCATAGACCACATACATACCCTTCGGCAAATTGTACAGAAGTCCGAGGAGTACAATTTGCCACTATGTCTGGCGTATGTGGACTATGAGAAAGCCTTTGATTCCGTCGAAATTTGGGCGGTGCTGCAGTCCCTTCAGCGATGCCAAGTTGACTGTCGGTATATCGAAGTGTTGAAGTGCTTGTACAGTAGGGCTACGATGGCTATCCGAGTACAGAACCAGAGTACGAAACCTATCCAATTGCAGAGAGGTGTAAGACAGGGTGACGTCATATCCCCGAAACTCTTTACCGCTGCATTGGAAGATGTTTTCAAGCTTCTGGACTGGAAAGGATACGGTATCAACATCAATGGCGAGTACATCACTCACCTTCGATTTGCCGACGATATAGTCCTTATGGCAGAATCGCTGGAGGACCTAAGCACTATGCTCAATGACCTCAATAGTGTTTCCCAACGGATAGGTCTTAAGATGAACATGGACAAAACAAAGATCATGTTTAATGTCCATGTCACACCTATGCCGGTAGTTGTTGGGAACACTAAGCTCGAAGTTGTTGACGAGTATGTTTACCTGGGACAAATAGTCCGACTAGGTAAGTCCAACTTCGACCGAGAGGTCAATCGACGGATTCAACTCGGTTGGGCAGCGTTCGGGAAATTACGGCACATCTTCTCGTCAGGTATACCTCAAAACTTGAAAACGAGACTGTACACCCAGTGCGTGTTGCCAGTGATGACATACGGAACTGAGACGTGGTCCTTCACTGCTGGCCGGATGAGGAAGCTCAAGGTCGCTCAGCGAGCTATGGAGAGGGCTATGCTCGGAGTTTCTCTGCGTGATAAACTCAGAAATGAGGATATCCGCAGTAGAACTAGAGTGACCGACATAGCCCAACGGATTAGTAAGCTGAAGTGGCAATGGGCCGGCCATATAGCTCGAAGAACCGACAACCGATGGGGAAGAAAGGTTCTCGAGTGGCAGCCTCGTACCGGCAGGCGAAGTGTAGGGCGTCCCCCCACTAGATGGAGTGACGACCTGGTAAGATATGCAGGAAGTCGATGGATGCAGGTGGCTCAGGACCGTGCTTTGTGGCATTCTTTGGGGGAGGCCTATGTTCAGCAGTGGACTTGTGAAGGGCTGTAATGATGATGATGATGATTCCTTGATATTATAATAACCCTTTTTGTACAATTTTTTTTTTAATAAAACTTTTAAACTTGTTTATTGACAAATCTTGAACATGTCCTCGGATTTTATTGTAAAAGCGTATACATTGTTCCATAAATGAATTACTAATTCTGTGTAATCTAGTAACTGGAATTACAAGCTTATGTTTGTTTCTAGTTTTTAAAGTTATTTATGTTTTTATGTAGAGAGAGTCTCTTAGAGATAAATTTAAAGAAATTAATACTTTGGCCTCTCAGTATATTTACGAAAATTTAATGTATGTTCACAAAAACAAAGGTAGTTTTAGTAAAAAAAGTGATGTACATTCTGTAAACACTAGGAACAAACACAAGCTAGTGATACCAGTTTCTCGACTCCACAGAGTCAGTAATTCATTCATGGGGCAATATATACGCTATTACAACAGGGTCCCGGAAAGTGTATAGGCTCTATCTATTACCAAGTTTAAATGTTTTATTAAGCTGAAACTGAATAAAAAGGGTTATTATAGTATAAATGAATACATGTTTGATAATAACCCCTGGGAATGAGGTGGTCGCTTCCAAGCTGTTTCTAAAATAAATTTTGTATGTACCAATCATTAATGTAAAATATGCTTTTAAAAAAAAAGTCCCGCTTGCTTGCTGGTTCTTCCCAGGACAGAGGGTTTTTTTTCGAACCAGTGATAAAGTAAAAAATGACTTTCAATAAGAATTACACATGTGATCTATATTGAATAAAAATTATTCTATTCTATTCTATTCTGTACATACATTACATTTTCATAAATATATTGCGCTGCCAAAATTAATATTATATTAATATTATATTTATTCCATCATCTGTGGTACCCATCGGAGGCAGGTCTCAGCCTTGGTTTGGTCGCTCCTGTAAGACTGCATTGCGCAGAAAGCAGGAGTGTTATCAAGCCTGGGCTGCGGCTTCGGTGACTCGGGATGTAAACACCAGCACACTTAAAAAGAAGTATAACTTCGCCTCCAGGTCCTTCAAAAGAGTTATTGCCAAGGCAAAGTCAGAGCACATAGGCAGAATTGGCGAGAAACTAGTTCGCCTTCCTTCGGGAACCCGTGCATTCTGGTCTCTCGCCAAGGCTGTCCAAGGGAATTTCTGTAAGCCATCACTACCATCTCTGCACAGGGAGGACGACTCACTGGCCCACGACGCAAAAGAGAAGGCCGACCTTTTAGGCTTCCTTTTTGCGTCCAACTCGACTCTTGATGACGGGGGGAACACACCGCCGACCATCCCGCGGTGTGAGTGCTCTATGCCGGATGTGCTATTCTCACAGCGCTCGGTTCGCAGAGCACTCCTCTCCCTTGACATCCACAAGTCGAGTGGGCCTGACGGAATCCCCCCAATTGTGCTGAGGACGTGTGCTCCGGAGTTGGCACCGGTTCTAACGCGTCTTTTCCGGTACTCCTACTCCCATGGCGTTGTCCCGAACTCATGGAAGACAGCTTTTGTCCACCCGATCCCTAAAAAAGGCGACCGCTCAGACCCGTCCAACTATAGGCCTATCGCGATCACCTCCTTGTTCTCCAAAATAATGGAATCCATTATTAACTGCCAGCTCATCCGGTACCTTGAGGATCACCAGCTGATCAGTGACCGCCAATACGGTTTTCGTCGGGGTCGATCAGCTGGTGATCTTCTAGTCTACCTGACCCATAGATGGGCGGAGGCAGTAGAGTCCAAGGGGGAGGCGTTGGCCGTTTGTCTGGACATTGCGAAGGCCTTCGATCGGGTTTGGCACAAAGCGCTTCTTTCGAAGCTCCCTTCCTATGGGCTTCCCGAGAAATTGTGCAATTGGATCACCAGCTTCCTTGCAGATCGGAGCATCAAGGTCGTTGTAGACGGTGCATGTTCTGACTACAAGCCTATTAACGCTGGTGTTCCACAAGGCTGTGTGCTATCACCAACGCTGTTTCTTCTGCATATCAATGATATGTTGCTAACTGGTAACATTCATTGCTATGCGGATGACAGCACTGGTGATGCTCTATACACCGGCCGGGCCAATATTTCTCGGGAAAACGACGCCGAGTACCGGAACAAACTTGTGTCTGAAGTCGAGTCTTTGCTGGACAAAGTCTCGGATTGGGGGCGACTAAATCTAGTCCAGTTTAATCCTCAGAAGACACAAATTTGCGCGTTTACCGCTAAAAAGAACCCCTTTGTCGTATCTCCTCAGTTTCAAGGCACTCCCCTTCTTGCCTCAGCCAGTATCGGTATCCTCGGAGTCGACATATCGAGTGACGTGCAGTTTCGTGGTCACTTGGAAGAGAAGGCCAAATTGGCCTCTAAAAAGCTTGGCGTGCTCAGCAGAGCGGGACAGTATTTCATGCCGGCACACCGCCTGCAACTTTACAAGGCGCAGGTTCGGCCTCACATGGAATACTGTTCCCATCTCTGGGCAGGGGCTCCCCAGTGCCAGCTCCTTCCACTTGACCGCATCCAGCGCAGAGCGGCTCGAATCGTCGACGACCGAGCCCTTTCCGATCGGCTCGATTCATTGGCACTGCGAAGAGATGTTGCATCTCTTTGCATTTTCTTTCGCATCTACCATGGGGAGTGCTCTGAGGAATTGTTCGGATTAATCCCAGCCGCCAAATTTCATGAACGCACATCGCGGCAGAACTCCCGATACCATCCACACCATCTGGATGATTGGCGGTCCACCACTGTTCGATTTAGAAGATGTTTTCTTCCTCGCACGACTTCCTTGTGGAATCGATTACCATCAGCGATTTTTCCGGACCGATATGACTTAGGGACCTTCAAGAAAAGAGCCTACTCCTTTTTAAAAGGCCGGCAACGCATCTGCAATTCCCCTGGTGTTGCGGTTGTTCATGAGCGGCGGTAGTCACTTACCATCAGGTGAGCCGCATGCTCGTTTGCCCCCTCTCCTATAAAAAAAAAAAAAAATAATATGTTTATTTCTTTAATCTTTTCTGAGGGACTCTTTACAATTTAAATTATAAATCGCTCATGCGGCTCTCATTTTCAAAACAAATATAGCTTCAATGTCAGTTGCATAACCCTATACCCAAATTCCATAAGGACTTAAAAGTCTACGACCAATTTTCCAACACAAAAGATACTCTCAGACTAGGCGTTATTAGTAATAAAAAAAATAACTTAAATAGACAAGATACTTAAAAAAAATGGCAAGTACAGCCTTACTTTGGCAATGGAGTTTTGAATGAAAATAATACGATTTAACTTTAAGGATGACTCGTAAGTTTACCACATGATATAATACACAAAACTTGGAGTTAAGATTTGGTCGTCTAATTGTGTTGCTAGTAATAAAGTTTACGCTATTGGTAAACTTGAGAATATGTGCCAAGGTTGTCAAAAACCCTTGATTACGTTAATTATTTCAGTAAAGCTTTTGTCTTACTTTTTTGCGCAAGCCTTACTTAACCTACATATACATATATGTGTGTGTGTGTGTATTACGACATATCATTGTTCTTTTATTTTATATATAAGATAACTGCGGGTAATAAGGCATAGCTAAGGGAAATTAGAAAATAAAATCAGAAATATCTAATTTGATCTACAGATTTTAATAAAAATCATTAGTTTAGTACAGTTTCCCTAAGGTATGAACGAATAATTGTAAAATTTTCCATAAGAAAAACGAAATTAAATATTTCTAAAAACCTTGCTAGTAGGCCTTATTTTACTATGGTACGCTAATAAGGCCTACTGCTTTAGCTAACTTAAATAATCAATTTATACGTAATATATTTAATATTTGTGATCAATAATCACATGAATGCAGCAACTAAGACTTAAAATTCTAAAAAATATATATAAATTGCCTCGCCTAACAGTACTTAAATCATCATCAATCATTAGTACAATGATGAACAAACTGACAAACAAACTCACTCCTCGAGATTATCACCAATGCATCGGTTGTGTCTCGAGTTGAGTTGAGTGTAAGGTTGGGTTGAGAATTGGGTTTATTGTAGGGTTGAGTGTCCCCCCAACCAAATATCTGTTAGAGGCCAGTATCAACGGAGACTAGTCCATCAGCACAGTACAGAAGTATAGTATCAGAATGTATGCGCAAGCACAGGTGCACTCTCTATTCCCTCACAATCATCAAGTTGCAATGCGACACGGTCCGAGAGAGCTTAGGCGCAAGACCAAGTTAAGAAGTATTTATAATTTACACATAATTTAATAGCTTCTAATGTCGAAGCCTTAATTCTTCGACACACTTTGTCTTTGAACTGTTTGGACAGCTAAAACCAGGGCTTTTTCTTACTACGACATTAGTTTAATAATAAAAGCTAACGATTTATTTGTAGTTATAACTTTTTAAAAGTGATATAAAATTCATAAGAATAAAAAGAAATTACACAAGGGGAAGGAGTATAATTAGGCCTATATAGTGAAATTTAGTAGGCCTTAATATCCGCCGACCAAGTACTTAGGAAAAACCAAATTAAAAAAAATTGACCATATATAATTCATAAATATAAAAATTACGAGTTTAGATAGCTTAGTGTAATATTACAAAACATACCAACGATTTATTTGGACTGATTTTTATTATTGGTGCAATGCGGTCGTATCTTATGATAGATAATGCAACTCTGGTGGCAGGTCGCGGGGGAGCGCGTCTCTGCATACTTGTAGAGACATTATCGTGTAATAGGAGTCTGTTACTATCTCCTTAAGCGAGTGCGGTTATTATAAATACGATTTTTGTTACTTAGGACTTATTAGACGACAGGCCTTACTACCCGCAGACACCTTATATATATATATATATATATATATATATATATATATATATATATATATATATATATATATATATAAAAGAAGAATGATATGTCGTAAAGAATTTTAACTTTGTGCATGCTTACACAATTACGCGCACAATTTTAATTATTTAAATCTTGTCACAATTATTTGTTAGGCAAAAATATAAAATATATATAAAAAAAATACTATTGTCTAAAATTAAAAATCAAATTGGTGCAATAATATGCTTAAATTAATTACAATATAGATCAAAAATAAATCTTGTCGCAATCATTTTTAAGAATTATTCGTTATTTACTAGTTATCATTATTATTTTAATACGATCAAGTATAAAAATTATTGTAATCAGCCTAAATATTGTTTTTCCACAATAGCAAATCACAGGTTAATAAAAATGACACTATTCTTTGGGTGCAAATTAATAAATAAAAACGCTAAGTTAAAAATATGAAAAACACTGAGTATTAATAATATTATTAATACCCAGTAAAAATAATACAGATTTCTCTTTCCTTTTCCTTCCCTTTTGATAAAGATAAATCGATTGCCAACTCATTCGGTAAAATAAGTCTAACAAGCTGCTACAGTGAAACATACATACATAGAATGTCGAGTATTCAATTCTTTCTTTGAATCGCCGTCATCGGTTAAAAATATATCTAGGTTGAAAGTGATAACCCTTGGTTGTACCAAAACATGGCAAAGTAACCATCACATCGTGGTGACACTAATATGTTAACTGTGATAAATCAGTTTTATAGATAAATATTAAGACCACCATGTTAAAACGAAATATTACATTTCCTATGAATTAATATTAACTTATTACAAAGATATTCAATATTTAAAGCGCTGATCAAAAAAGTTACGTCGCGGATACAATTTCGCGTTAAAATAAAATGCCCGAATTAACTCTCACGTAGCCATATCGAAAACAACGCTGTTAATTAGTTATTAAATTTTCATTCCAAAAATAGCATATTTCATAAAACGCTACGTTGTCTGTTATAGTCGTAATTTTGTACCTGTAGATCTCTGATGGCAAGGTTAACTTCCATTGGCAAAGTTGCTAGTTTTGACTGTATGAAACTAACTAAAATAAACTAATCTAGCCGTCTCAACATCTGTGAGACTTCTAATCTTTCTTACAACATATACTGCAGAACTAAGTCTGCCTGCTAATTTAGATATATGGGAGCCCCATTGAAGCTTCGCGTCAATAGTGATATCAAGGAAAATAGTGGTATCCACAAAACTCAACTTTCTCGCATTTAAGAGCACATTGGTACTCTATTAGGTATTGTAAATTTAATATATTTTGGCTTATTGACTTTTTGATGGCGTTAAATTAATTTCGATAGAGCATTATTTACATCGTTGTAATTTTTTAATTAATAGGAAAGGGGGCAAACGTGCATGCGGCTCACCTGATGGTAAGCTACCGCCGCCCATGAACAACTACAACACGAGGGGTATTGCAGATGCGTTGCCGGCCTTTTAAAAAGGAGTAGGCTTTTTCTTGAAGCTCTCTAAGTCGTTTGAGTTTGAAAATTAAATAGTTATCATCACCAACTAATACTATATCATGATTGTCCCCTACAAGATAAGGTAAATTATTAATATAGATTAAGAACAGAATTGGGCCAAGAATCGAGCCCTGAGGAACGCCCATTGATAGTACCGATTCATAATTTTTCTTTTTTTTTATAGAATAAGGGTGACAAGCACACATCTTATAACACATTGTAAGTGGATGCTGTGGCCCATAGGCATCTATATCAGTTTTCAGTAAAAAGAGTCTCCGGTTCTCAACGCTCATCATATGAAACGCAGTAGCAGTAAGCTGTTATTTCACTGTGGGTTCTGTAAAACGCTGATATTAGCATTCAAGAACTCCGAAAGTTGACAAGCCGGCTGAGTCTTGGGAATTTTATTATCAAATATTTATATCATAGGCCTATTTCCGTACTTAATTCAACTAAGAGTTGTGCCCATTGTTTAGGGGCTAAAGTACGTTATTGTATTGCCGTTTTGTATAAAAAATCAATTGTACAAGAAACTTTCTAGAAAAGATATAAAAATTGCTCTTCAATGCCGAGCATGTGGTAAACCAGCACTTAAAATTGCTAATAATAATTTCATTAGTGCATGTCTGATAAACAAAAAAAAGTGTTATTGAGACATGTGAAGTTCGCCAACACTCGTTGTGGCAGTGTGGCGGACACTTCTATGCCC
The DNA here is from genome assembly GCA_963668995.1 of Parnassius mnemosyne. Lineage (NCBI taxonomy): Eukaryota > Metazoa > Arthropoda > Insecta > Lepidoptera > Papilionidae > Parnassius > Parnassius mnemosyne. Next base: position 28,248,887 of record CAVLGL010000082.1, on the reverse strand, counting down.
AGTCATTCTCAGAAAGAAGAAGAGGCCAGTGTCCAGCTGTAGAATGTAGAGGCTGTATCTATACTTTTACTTTACTAGATTAAAGTTATTACATTGAAGGTTTACTACATTAAAGTTATGCATTCTCTCTTATTAATTGCTTTCAGCAATATATGGTACCTACATAATGTGTAGAAATTTTAAATTTGGTTTAGTTTTTAAGAAAGATAGTATATTTGAGATAGTATATATAAGATAGTATAGTTTGTAACAAAAATAGTCCCAATAAACAACTTAGACGGCCCATTTCTTTATTTTTGAAGATAAAAAATATATCCGTTCCTTGCTAATGAACTCTAGATAATGACACTCCACGTGTTATTGTATGTAAAAAAATCGGCTTTTTATCGTATTAGACCGCCCCTATTAATTAATTTAATTTAATTGCTTTTTTAAGTCAATCCGCCTACGAGTTAGAGATCCGTAACACACGGACGGACGTATAACGTAATCGAAAAATATTTTTTTTATATAATATTATTTTAAATATGCGAATACGATTTTTGTCTTATTTCCGCAACGGGGCAAAAGGAAACTGCGAAGAAGAAATTAAAGCGACAATAAAAAGAAGAATTCCACATCGAGTCCTAAAATATTTTATACTTAAACAATGATGTAGTATCTCTTATTTTAAAATGAACGCTTAATTTCCCAATAGTTTTATAAACTTAATATTTTTTCTTAACTCCAAATACATATTATTATTATTGCTATATCTCAAAAACTAGGGAATTAGAGTTTAAGCTATGCGACCCTGATACGTTGAAGCGTTCCAAATTACGGTGTTAAAGGTCGTGGAGGACCATCGAAACATGCGACAAGCGTGCTGATTGCACCCGTGTAGTACGAGTACTAGATCCCGGTCATTATCTACTTGTACTGTCTCTAGTTGAATTATTGCCGTGCAAATGGTACATGCAAGCAGGCTGATAATTATTTTACTAATTGTATTTTTTTTAAATTATTATACGTAGTTTGTTTGGTGGAACAATTTGACAATTACTTAACTTTCGTAACAAACGTCAAATTACTTTTATTCCTTATATTTTTTTTATAAAGCTTTAATCTTTTTATTATAAAAGTCAGAGCTTTGAAAAAGAACTAGCTTTTCTTATCGCGGTGTTATCCGAGCCAAAGTTGTAACGTTCAGACTGTCATAAATGACCCACGCTTATTATGAGATCGCCTAATATATAGAGCTCAAGTTACCACATGAAAACTTTCTCATACTTTGGAGTAATAATGATCGCAGAATTTAAGTAAGACTAAGGGCTGTCGAATGGTGAAAACCGCTCTAACAAAAACTATTCGTATTACAGTTTCATCCTCCTTCTTCAATAAATCATGATCTGTTACAGATGTACGCTTGTAAGCAAAAATCTGTAGTGGTCAAAAATAAATATCTACAATCTTTGCTTTAATAGTGGCCGATTTCCCATAACATTTAAAAGGGCATTAGTAACCCCTCTTACGTGGTAGAGCCATGCTGCAGCTATATTAGTAGTATAGATGTAGCACGAATGGGTCGGCTCGACTGGGGAAGGACCACGCTCTCACAGAATACCAGCGTCAAATAGCAGCTTCATGCTGCTGTGTTTCGTATGGTGAGTGTAGAGAACCGGAGACCCTTTTTACTGGAAAAGAGGCATTCTATCTTAGTCCTCACGGGTGACAACGCGTCTGCATTTTGATTCGCAAACGAAGATAAATGTAGATGTCTATGGGCCACAGCAACCACTTACTATCAGGTGGACTGTGTGCTCGTTTGTCACTCTATCCTATAAAAAAAACCCCATACTTAAAAGTGGAACTAAAGATCATATCGACAACTGCAGGCAAATTTCTGTGCTAACACTACTATCCAAAATACTGGAGAAGCAAATAAATAATAGATTGAAAAAATATCTCATAGATAACGACCTGCTCTCTAAAAATCAATTTGGCATTTTTACTCAGGACGCTGTGTTAGCTTTTAATGAAGAAATAAGTAAGCACTTGGACTCTGGTAACAAATGTCTTGGAGTTTTTTTGGATATGGCCAAGGCGTTCGACACCGTTTCTATTCCTATTCTGTTAGACAAACTACATAAATATGGTACCTATATGAGGTCTGCCTCATGCGCTTCTATCGTAGTTGATTTTGCTGACAACCGCAGTTTTTTTTATTTTTAGTCGTTGTTAGGAAAACGCTGCTGCCCGTCTCCTAATTTGTTTCCCTCTGTCGCCTCTTACGACACACACGGGACGATATGGGGTAGTAGATATTCTTACACGGCCACTAAACGGCATTTATTTATTTATTTAAAACTTAGCTTTAACTTATGTTTACCTTATGCCCAATGTTACAATAGGTGGGAGTTAATGCTAGACGACGTTCTCTGCACAACAAACTCGTTGGTGTAGTGAAATGAACTAGCGTAATATTAAACGCAGAGAAAACTGCTCTACTCCATAGCTTTTTATACGACTTACAATAAAGACGGCGTCTCGGTTCTGTAGAATTCATCAAAGTAATAAATACGTATAGCAAAATAAGTAATTTCAAGGTTTATTGATTTAATTGTGAGAGCTTTCATAACGAGGTCAAGGTATTTTGTTTTATCAATTGTGTGTACAATTTATTCGTTTTTATTTGTGAATAAATTTTTGTGTAACAAGATTATTGTCACTTGACCTATAATTCTCTTTACTAGAAAATAGAATTAGGATTATATAATATTATTTTAATAAGAATTATATTTTGTTAATACTTAATGATTATATTAATTTATATTCTAATCGCGAATATAATCTAATTTAATTCTAATCGAGGATAGAAGTGGATGTTTATATTTACATGTGTATTGTTCATTTACATTCCGTTATATACTACCTTAAGCTGTTGGAAGTTTATTATTATCATTATAGCCGTGGTAGCTCAGGGCTAAGCGTACGTCACAAATTTCATAGTACGCAAACCCGGGTTCAATACCCGCGGACAGCTATGAAATTATTAATGCAATTTTAAGTGTTAATTTGCCATGAGCGGTGAAAGCGAATATCTGAGTCCGCCAACACGCCCTTGATGGCAGCTCCATGACTCTATTAGAAACAAGAGGATGACTGTGTTCAGCGGTCTGACACATAAACTTAATATAATTTATTTTTCGGCATCAGAAAAATAAATTCTCCATGAAATGCATATTTAAAATGTGTTAATTCAATTTTTTTTAATTCTAACTCAGTGACACAGAATTTACCCGATAATGCCTATGTAGAAGCCGTGAAACAATAAGTAACACTATATTAATATTCGCACTTTACTAGATCTAATTATGGTCTTGAATAAATAAAATACACATTAATTTAATCAACCGCAATGGCTGCAACGCTTGTCGCATTAAAGAAAAATAGAGTGACGAACTGAATGACGAAGCGAGTGACGAAACGAACGAGTGGTCGATCAATACGAATGGTACAGTACGGTCCTGAACCGTATTTCGTGGCAATCCATGGGGGAGGCTCACATTCAGCAGTGAACTTGTGATGGGATGTAGTAATGGTGATGAAGATTCGTCCTGATTTCTTATATTTACGCGAACACTACACATTTTTAAATAAAACTAATTTTACGGATTTTATCGCGTATATTAACTTATTTTTATATTCCCGACGTTTCGGGTGCTTTCCAGCACCCGTGGTCACGGGGGACTGAGTTGTTTGACGTCCTGCTGTCATAGTTAGCCCGGCTACCTTATTAAATAACAATATTAAAAAACTGAAGGTAGCCGGGCTAACTATGACAGCAGGACGTCAAACAACTCAGTCCCCCGTGACCACGGGTGCTGGAAAGCACCCGAAACGTCGGGAATATAAAAATAAGTTAATATACGCGATAAAATCCGTAAAATTAGTTTTATTTAAAAAAGATTCGTCCTGTTACCAGATCGTCTTTAACTATCAAAGTCTCCGGTCCAGTTCCGGCATTGTACCTACGAACCACATCGGCATTGGCCTGTTATTTTACGTATACTGTGTATGTCGGTTGAACTAAATAAGTTCTAGAGTTATGACAGCTGCAACGTGTTTCTGCTACCTTCTATTTTCATTATCATTACAGCTCATTACAAGTTCAATGCTGAGTATAGGATTCCCCCAAAATAACACCACAAAGCGCGTTCCTGATCCACCAGCATCCATCGACTTTCTGCATCACATATCAGGTCTTTATTCCAGTTGATAGTACCACCTAAAGTTCTATTACGGGTATAAGTATACTAGGTTACTACGTGAGAGCCTTCTTTCCCCATCGGTTGTCGGTTTTCCAACATATATGGGTTGGGGCCCTCTATTCTACAATCAATTACTATTACAAAATAGAACATGATGGACTCTATCTTTCCCAACATTTGTGTTTTGTCTATTAGTCGTAAAGTCCAGCTTTTTAAGACGGTTTTAAATTCTTCTCACTGCAAATTGACTGCTTATTATGACTGTTCCCTGACATCAGCCATTTTTATCTAATAAGAAAAAGATTAATTGTTGGGTTGCATATGAGCGTAGTGTACTTAAAACACATATCTCTTTTTGTTCAATATTGTCATATAGTTTTTTTTTATAGGATAAGGGTGATAAACGAGCACACAGTCCACCTGATGGTAAGTGGTTGCTGCGGCCCATAGACATCTACAACTATCCTCGTTTGCGAATCAAAATGCAGATGCGTTGTCACCCGTGAGGACTAAGATGGAATGCCTCATTTCCAGTAAAAAGGGCCTCTGGCCACCTGCACTCACCAAGCGAAATGCAGAGGTAAACCTCTACTTCACGCTGGTATTCTGTGAGGTCGTGGTACCACCCCAGTTTGAGTCGGCCCATTCGTGCGACAGCAAAAGCTGCCGCGTGGCTCTACCACTGTTATATTATACATCTATTCTAGATGGAGAATCAAACTATGGATGAGTTGTTCCTCCTCAGGACTAAGGGGGAACATCTCGTTACCAGTAAAAACCGTTCATGATATTTATTATAAGTAACAAAACAGACTAATACTGCTTATTTTATGCTAGTATTTTAACTGACTTCAAAAAAATTAACAGGTACTCAAATTAACTTTATTTTTAATGTGTGTTACCTCAGAACTATTTTCAAGGTTTGCCTTTGATTTTGATGATTTTTTTATTTTATAGCTGGTGCTTCTCATGTGGTCCCATATAAATTTGATCAAGATCTGACCTGATCTGTAGTTTTTGAGTTATACTTAATAGTGCGTATTTAATTGACTTTAACTACATTAATTAAGAAAAACATTGTGTTCTTATTTTATTTATATTGGAGTCGGTTGTACAAAATTTTTAATTTTACCATTTGTTTGTAAAAGCTATTTGTCGGTCAAGACGTCGTGCTTGTACCTACATAGCCATTATGATTTACAGTGTGTCTCTCCCACCCTACTCTCTGCGTGCCTCATCGTACTTAGATCTAGGTTCTTCCTATAAATTTTTGAGAGACATTAATGTTCAACAGTAGTGTACTAATACGATAGGTTAGATTTTTTTGGGTTGCCAACGTTTTACATGTTACATGTAACTTATGTTATGTTATGTTAAATTATGACACGTGTGAAACTTTAATAAAAATAGAATCTCGTTAACTCTACAAAAATATGTCTTAAACTTGTAAAATGTTTCTAATGCATGTTAAGCAAAGCAAATTTTATAACTGAATATATGAACAGAGTCCTTTCTTAATGTACCTATTGTAATTATCGGTTAATAATTTAATGGATATTTTATTTTAATAATTTAGCCCTAAGAATAATAAAAAAAAAACTTTGTGCTTTTATTTTAATAAAAATTTGGTTGAATAAATATGAAAGAAACTGAAGTAGATTTTTATCAATATTACCTAATAACCTTTCAGAATGTTTAAAAAATACAATAAAAACCTCAGTTGCACCGTCATCATTATGTTAGATTGACAAAAGAGATAATTGTCCACGTAATGGTAAGTGGCTCCAGCAGACCCCAGTACACCTGCAACCATCTTTAAACAAAGAAGCGTGTTAGTAAACTGGCTCCTGGCCTTTAAATTGGAAACATCTAGGGGTGCACTGCTGCTTGCTTGATTTGTTACTAACCTAGATAACCTCGTAGATATACATAAATTACACATAGTGCATTTGAATAAACAAATTTACTCATAAATTAATTTTACAAATACAATGTTTTAATCGATATCATTGTTAGATAACGTTTACTCGTTATAGCCGCAAAATAAAGAGAGCATTTTATTTTGTACTGGAGGCCTGACGTTATTAAAACATTTTTTTTTTGATAGCCGCAATTGTAACTGGATACGTCACACAAAAAGGCCGACTCGTTTGACGTTTAAATATACACGTACTAATAGTTCAGGGGGACTTTACAGTACCCTACACCTTTACATAGGCGAGAACTACTGTATCGTTCGAACGATTTCCGGCCCCGCCCAAGCACTGGTGAAGCGACCAATAGCAGCTAGTGGGGACCGTGGGGTCCGAACAGACGCCGCCTTACCATCGTCAGAACTTAGTCCATACGTAACAATCGCGGAGTGTGCCCGCGTGACCCGTGGCCGGTTTGCATGGAGTGCTTTGAACTCGCCTGAAATAGTTCTGTAATCGGCTGAAACTCTTGTGAGATGCTTTGACAGTTGAATGACGGCATCACGGGCCGCCGTTGATGTTTGTTTTGTTTTTTGTTTGTGAGAAGAAAATATCGACAAAGTGTTGGGCGTAAAACTGGAAATGAAGGTGAGCCCTGTCTTTTGATTATAATTCTATAAAAAAAAATTAGATTAATTATTTTATATTTTAAACCTCTATAAAAATATTTATTGTAGAAAAAAGTTTTTATTTCTCAGCATTATTTTATATACCTAATACGAAATCTGTAAATGCGAGAACTAATAATTATAATAAAATTAATAAAACTTATCTATATAAATAAGTTAGATATTTAATATCTAATGAAAAATGATATAATGAATGATAAAATTATATTATCTTTATTAACTATAAAGTTTTTTTAAACAAATACGGCGGCTCGTAATTATATTTCCTTTTAATATTAAAAACAATGCAAAGTCGTGCATGCGTAAGAATATAAGTAAACGTGTAAGGATTGAGATCTTTTCAACTCCAAGAATTAACTACAAAAAATTCGAAATAGTATTTCAAATAGACGGTTTTTATTTACTTTAAATAGTAAATAAAAACCGTTCATAATACATATTATAAGTAACAAAACAGACTAATACTGTTTATTTTATGCTAGTATTTTAACTGACTTCAAAAAAAGTAGAAGATACTCAAATTAATCTATTTTTTTATGTGTGTTACCTCAGAACTATTTTCATGGTTCGCCTTTAATTTTCATGATTATTTTTATATTTGATAGAATGTCTTATAAAGCTATCTAAGTTTCGTATTCAATAATATCTATTAATTAAGACGAAATAGAAAATGGGCTCACGGGATAGCTTGTTATGTTCAAATATTTCAAGTACGCATATTTCCTTTCCTTCTGCTCAATTATTCACTTAACGTTTTCAAGAGAAAGCTTTTTATATATTTATACGATATTCATTTATTTTAAATTGCGAAAAGAAGAATATTAAAGGTTTAGTTAAATATTAAGAGTTACTACTTCGCGACGGTTTTATAACTGTAAACGTCTTTTGCTTGTTTTATTACAAAAATAGGCAGGTAATACTGAAAGAATTTCGAATTATCTAACCGTAAAGTATTTCTATTATTTCTGTTAATATGGCATCATGCTTAAGATATTTTGCACGACTAAAGAAAATACATTTTATGATCTTAGAGATAAAACAATAATATATGGTTTATATATAATAATATCACAAGGCAAAGAACGGCGCCATTATTGACCGGATGACTGGTTCTTTTCTAGCCCAAAGCGCAGCATAAAGAATAGTGCGACCACACAAAAAAGTTAGGTATAGGCATACAGCGCTAGGAAACGAAGCTAGCTTTCTTGGCACTACACCACGGGGAGTATGACCGTATGATAATTTTAGTTCTAATTATTGTATGTTAAGATATAAATAATAAAATGTAACTATCGCTTAAAGAGAGATTTGTAGAATTTTCATACCGATCTCTTATTTTCAGTTCAAAACATGCCTTAGTTACATTACTTTTATTAATTACAATTTACACATTGTCAACATTACCTCTAAATTCAATATTTTCGTGTTTATTCCCTTTATATAGACAGACAAATTATTTTTCAACGTTAGATTCGGTTACCGTTGCAGCTTATTAAAGTCCACTGTTGAACATAGGCCTCCACCATAGATTGCCTCATAGAGGGGATATATGCCTTAGTTGCCACGCTCAGCAAGCGGGTTAGCAACCGCAGTTTTTTTATTTTTGGTCGTTATGAGGAAGAAGCTGCTGTCCATATCCTGATTTGTTTCACTCTGCCGCCACTTACGGCACCCACGGGACGATGTGGGGCACTGGATGTTTTTACATTGCCACTACACGTTGGATTCACGTTTAAATAAAAATCATGTTAAAGTAAAGTTACAGTCTGTAATATACGTCCCACAGGCACGGGCCTTCGCTCATATATGGGGGGTTTTAGGTTAGAACAAGATAATATGCACCGCACTGCCACAATGTGTGTTGGCGAACTAAACACGTCTGCGAAATATTTTTTAATTAAGTTTTTCCTCTCGATATTTACCTTCACCGCCGAACACGTGATCAGTCAGCAATCAAAATTGCAATTGGTAATTTCATTGGCGTCGGCAGGAACCTGGGTTGGTCATCGTCATCATTGTCATGATTATAGCCCTTCATAAGTCCACTGCTGAACATAGACCCCTAACGAATGCCACGAAGTATGGTCGATCCGCTGCATCCATTGCCTTCCTATGAAATTCACAGCGAGCACTTAACCCCCGAGCTACCATAAAAATCATGTAAAAATTGAAAATATGAAATTTTTTTTTCGTTTTCTAGTTTGTATTTTTCACATAAATAGTAGAATTTTATTTACGGGTTTGGATTTTCTTTTTCAAGTAGGCAGTTGCATATGAGACAACCGACCACCCGTAGGCACATTTCTAACGATCGCTTACGATGTTTACGCCGCTTTTCTATTATAAATTATAACGTTACTGTTGCGATGGCTTCCCATTAGAATGAAGTATTTTAGTAAGACCCTAATATGAAAGTTAATTTGCAGTATTTATTTATTCCTTCTTTTTTTTGTAAAACGTTACGTTTACAGTGGGATTTTCTACTATATATAAACTTGACCAGTTTTAAATACATAAATAGTACAAGGACAATATTTTTGTAGGCCATAAAAACATTTGTTACATGTTGGATTTTGAAACTGCGGCCCGGTAGTGCCGCAACTAAGCGCTTGGCCTACACTACCAAGCTTTCTAGACATAGACGATAAGAATATGTTTCTGCGTAGGAGTCGTTCTGAGTAAGTAACTACCCCCTACCCTATTTCTATCTCTAAACAGCAAAGTTCTGGTGCATCCACTGCTTTGTTCCAGTCTGAAAAGTACGGAGAACCAGTACGCATTTAATAAAATTACTTATACGAATTGTTTCGCGTTTAATTTTAACTTATTTTTGATTCCCGATGTCTCGGGTATTTTGCAGTACCCATAGTAACAAGTATACTGACATTAAGATGTTGAACACCTTACTTAATGTAATACTTGATCTTGGCTACCTTCAGCTTTTAAATATTATTGGAACGAAGTTCCTTATCGGACGGTACGGGTTTGGCGGATGGGAGCTAGGCGACAAAAAGTGTAAGATTTTTTCGTCACTACCCCTTGTGTCATAGTGCATATTATTTTAAATGACGCATCATTTTAATAGACGCTAGTAATACATTTATTTGTATTTGTTAATCAATAATATAATACGTTTATCAATAATAAGGAACTTCGTTCCAACCGAATGTTCCGGACCCTAACGTATGTTTTTTTGGTACAATCCACGCAGAATTAACTTATAGCACCTTGAAGTCTAGGGTAGATTTAGATTTAAATTTATTAGTTACAGGATCCCCAGCAAATGATAGTACTCAGCTATAATTTCCATTTGAACTAGTATGATTCCATGGCTATTATGTATATATATTAGCTCAGTAGCGGACTTTGAAAGAAAATGACGGCTCCATGGCGCAATGGCTTGACATTGTGTTGCGGTACTGAGAGCCACGACTTCGATTCCCGCACGGATGAAGTATTTGTATGGCCTACAAATAATTGTTGCGGGTCTGGAAGTTTGTCCTGGTGCAATTTATGTTTGTAAACTGCTTAATGCGGGCGTAATATTTAAAAAAGAAAAGATTTTTAGATTATTAGATATTTCAAGCACGATCTGTGTATATGCGTAAGCTATAATACCTATAATTGTCGTTCATATACGTAAAATGCAGTTTTAATTGACGCAAGTCTTCATTAACTTAACTTTCACGCAGTTTCTTTTTGAATTATATTTAATTAATTAATTTTAAGCAGTAATTACCAAAGAATATTTTAAGCGTTATTAAATATAATCTAAAATTGGTAACCGTAGGCGGTCTTCTGAAAGCATAAAATATATTAATGTTTAAGTGCTTAAGTCGGCGTTTACGTCATACAGATACGCCGGTGTTCAAATAATGTTTTGTTAGGTATTGTTCTTATAATATTAAAGTAGCAAACGAGCTCATCGTTCACTTGACTGCTAGTGTAGCAACATTGTCACCAACCAACTTCCAACACGAGAACTATGGTATTCGAAGTCCTGATGTTAAAGTTAACCCAAGATAATTTTAGTTTTTAAATATGAAATGTTGGTCTAATCCACGCAGAACTTAAAAAATCTTTAAGTCTTGCAGAAGAAAGCTTGGGGATTGGGTAATATTGAGGAAACTACGAAATTTTAAGCAGATGATAGCACCAAGCCATCTCTATTTTAAATTGGATGTTTTTTGATTTCAATAGACTGACCATCCTTGTACATTCGATATTTTTATTGCGATATTCATTTACGGAGACTATCCTGAACGTGTTTACTGACTATAATAATCAACGCTAAACAACGACAAACCGATAACACCTACGCTCCGGGAAGCCACCGAAACGTTGGAAATTAAAAGTTAAATTAAACGCCATATAATCTGTAAAACAGTTACATTCAAAGTTTAAGTGTTAGGTCAAAATTCAAACTTTCTATTTTAAGTGAAATATTTTAATTAGTTATACGCCTCTATAGTGTAACGTAATGACTGCCTCATTGAACTAGTGGTCGTGAGCGTGACAGCTGGGTTTAAAACTCCGGTCCAGCCAAAGTCAGTTATAGGGTTTTTCTCTTAAGTTATTCTTAATAGCGGCTGCAGAAAGTTAGCGGTGCTTCATCCCTATCCTCGGAAAGCGCGGAACGTAAATCGTTGGTCCAGAGTCTGATAACTCCAGCCGTGTTGGATTGCCGTTTCATCGGACTATGAGGGCGAGGAAATAGAATATGCTAGCTTCCGACTGGCCACCGTTACCGTAATTCGGTCTGGAGGAGATTAACGTAAGAGTAACGTAATCCAATAGACATTCGCGATCTATGACTATGAGAGTTTATTTTATATCGTTAGCAGCTCGTAAACAGCCCATTGTTGGAATTATTCCTCTCTTAAGTAAGGAATAGCCGTCAACGTTATCAAGCTGTCTCGCGTCTTTGACGCTGTTCCTTGTCACCATTAACCTTTCGATATACTCCTTAACTTAACCGTATTAATTTATTATAACTTATCCGAGGTTAACGTTTATGGTTCTCCGTTCATATTACTACTGTGAATCGAACACAGGACCCGTACTCCTTAATTAGGTGCTAACAGCACCTAAGCTCTTATTCATGCGATCCTCACTTAATATTTCACTACATATTATATTTATTATTTCTATTTCTTCGTATTCTATATTATCAGTTACAGAGTTCATTGTTGCTTGGTAGGCACTTAGAATCAAATAAGGAAAATTCAATCAATGAAGATACTTTTCTTTTACAAAATTTAGTAAGTAGGTATTTACTGTACAAAATTTGCTCCATATTCTTTATGCTTCCAAGTTCTTTATTATTTCAGTGGGTAAGTAGGCCAGTTAAAAGTTAGCTAAAAATATCTATTATATTTTTGTTTAAGCAACTTTCCAGCGTAGATTTAATAATTTAACATTTAATTTTAATGTGTTTTCACATTATGAGCTTAAAATAAGTATATTAGAATTTATCAATAAGATATATTCGATCGTATATCTATATGATGGCTAGTAGAGTTTTGATCAATTTACTAATACATAACATACATATACACTAACGCCTGTCACCCAGAGGGTAGGCAAACTACGGACTTCCATTTGGCACGATCCTGACACACCTCTCTCGCCTCATTTACATCCATATATCTACGTATACACGCTCGTCGGTTAAGGGTACTCTTAGTCTGGCCCATTTTTAATATATCGCCAATTTGGTCGAGTGTATGTGCTGGTAGGTATTCACGACACGGTTCTTTGAACGATATCATCCGAAGGACTCTTGGCTATATAAATGTTCCCTCAGTTTAGAGCCTTGTGGAATATTTAGAGACGATAGCAGGAGACACGACTATATGACATTGGTCCCTTGGGAGGAAGGTAAAGCCCTAGTGTGGGATGCTACTTGCATAGACACTCTGGCGGCCTCTCATCTCAGGAGTACCTCGTTTAGAACCGGGGCGACATCAGAGGCACCTGAACTGAGTAAGTGCGCAAATAGGAGCCTCTGTGAGATGACTACATATTTGTGCCATTTGCTGTAGAGACTATCGGTCCGTGGGGTCCACATGCCGTGAACTTCGGAAAGAAACTCCATCCGCGGCTGATCGCTGCTGCTGGTGATAAGAGGGCTAGTTCTTTTCTCGCTCAAAGGCTAAGTATAGCCATTCAGCGGGGAAACGCAGCCAGCGTTCTTGGCACGATACCGCGGGGAGTAGGACTATTATATGATAATTAAGTTACTAGTTTTAGTTTTATTATAGTTTTTTAATATTGTATATAATAATTTGGTTAATAAACTTTCGCCAAGGGCAACCAGATTGCTCTTATTGACAATACCGTTCACTTCTGTAACATAGATTTGTTTTGTCACTCTTTCCTCGGTCATTCTCTCTACATGGCCAAACCACCGAAGCATTCCTTTCTTAATCCTGGTTAAAACATCGTCTTGAAAACCACACTTTTCTCTTATCTCTCTCTCTTATAGTTATTTAAAAAAAAAGTCCCGCTGGGTTTCTTGCTGGTTCTTCCCAGGACAGAGGTTTTTTCCGAACCAGTGGTAATCAAACAAAAGAGTGACTTTCAATAAGTATTATTTATAATCTATATTGAATAAAAAAAAGTTTCTGTTTATCACACATTTTCTTACCATGTCATTCAGATTAAGTATTTATTCTACTCTCGTGCTTCTTCTGCCACACCCAACTTTCACTACTATACATTAAAGTAGGAACTAAAACATTTGCCATACGTGCCTTTTTCGAAACATTCTGACTCTCCAAAATAGAGATCGCCATTAATTCTATTTCCTGCGTTCACTAGTCGTTCTATATCCTTATCATACAATCCCTGCTAAATACACATCCCAAGTACGTTAACTAATCCACTTGCTCAACTAACTTCTATTCTTATTTCACATGTCATTTTACTTTCTTCTCTTTCCAAAACGATCACTTTCGTCTTATTTGCGTTCACGTTTAATTTACAGTAATTTTTATTTGGTAATAAAAATAACCTTTTTTATAGGATATAGGTGACAAACGAGCTCACAGTCCACCTGATAGTAAGTGGTTGCCGTGACCCATAGATATCTACATCTGTCATCAGTAAAGAATCTTAATGCAGATGCGTTGTCACCCGTGAGGACTACGATGGAATACCTCTTTTCCAGTAAAAAGGGTATCCGGTTCTCTACACTCACCATACGAAAAACAGCAGTGTTAAGCTGCTATTTTATACTGCTATTGTGTGAGAGCGTCGTCCTTCCCTGGTCGAGCCGACCCATTCGTGCTACAACTATACTTCTAATATAGCTGCAGCATGGCTCTACCACGTAAACTTTAGGAAACAATGATTCTTAGTGACAACTTTATATGGTGCTATTTTTGTATATCACATAAATACTAAGTACTCAACTTAGGTAGACAGTCTGAGTGTTATTTTTGTGATACTAATGTGGTAGTAGTAATTTATTGAGTAGGTTAAATTTGCATCAAAAAAAATAATTTTTTTTCAATTCAAGTTTCCCGTTTCATAAGGCAAGTCAATGGAGGAGCATTAATCTGGATGTAAGTTAACTAGTCAAACAGCTTTCCTAGCACTCAATAAGTACAAATAAAGTACAAGTTATGCTTCCATATGTGGTGTTCCATGTCATAAATTATACTTATTTGCTATATAATAGCAGGAGGTGACAAACGAGCGCAGTGCACTTGATAGTAAATGGATGTTATGGCATATAGACATCTACATCTGTCTTTAATTAAGAATCAATATGACCATTGAAGACTTAAACGAAACACCCCGTTTTCAGTAAAAAGGGGCCTCCGGTTGTCTACATTAACCATAAGAAATGTAGCAGCAGCTGCTAATTTGTGAAAGCGTGCCTCTGGTTGTATTCTTGGCAACAGCTACTACTTTAGTTGTACGTGGTTCTTATTGTTTGCATGTGCTATACCTAAAGCCGTTGAATTCACATTTATTTCAGAGTTTTCTTGACAAACAATTATTATGCGCTACGTTACTTATTGCGACAGTATTAAAAATGCGTCACATATATTGCTAATTTTCGTGCATATGTAACCTCTGATGATCCACGAGGTTATTGGAAAAAAATTCCATGTCCTTATTTAACCTTTACAATTAACTCTCAAAATAAAAGAAAACTACTTTGTATAATTTCAATCCGTAATGAAGAAGTCATTCCAAAACCCATATCAGCGAGTTGCAAATGATGGTTACTTTAATGAATTGTTCATTGAAAGAAAGGGGTATGAAAGTGAACGCAAGTAAGACGAAAGTGATGGTTTTTGAAAGAGAAGAAAGTAAAACTTTATGTAAAATAAGAATAGAAGGGGAGTTGATTGAGCAAGTGGATGAGTTTGTATATTTGGGATGTTTATTTAGCAGGGATGGTAGATATGATAAGGATATAGAACGACGAGTGAACGCAGGAAATAGAGTGAATGGGGCTCTACACGCTATTGTGAGGAGTCAGAATGTGTCAACTAAGGCACGTATGGCAATTCATAATGCTGTGTTAGTACCGACTTTAATGTATGGTAGTGAAAGTTGGGTCTGGCAGAAGAAGCATGAGAGTAGAATAAATGCTGTAGAAATGCGTTCCTTAAGGAGTATGCTAGGGCTGAATCTGAATGACAGGGTGAGAAATAGTGTAATAAGAGAAAAGTGTGGTTTGCAAGATGACGTTGTGACAAGGATTAAGAAAGGAATGCTTCGGTGGTTTGGTCACGTAGAAAGAATGAACGACGAAAGAGTGACAAAGCAAATTTATGTTGCAGAAGTGAACGGCAGGGTCGGGAAGGGACGCCCTAGACGAAGGTTTATCGACCAGATCGGCGATACATTGAAAATGGGCCAGATTAGGAGTACCCTTAACCGACGAGCGTGTATGCGTAGATATATGGATGTGAAAGAGGCGAGAGAGGTGTGTCAGGATCGCGCCAAATGGAAGTCCGTAGTCTCTGCCTACCCCTCTGGGTGACAGGCGTGAGTGTTTATGTATATATTATGTATTATATTTTATGTATATCAGCGCTGAACTTGAAGTTATGTTAAAATTAAGAAATATAAACTTAACGGATTTTAGCACGCTTAATTTTAACTTATTTCTAATTACCGATGTTTCGCCCATCACGGGGTACAGAAGCCTTTGACGTTCTGACGTCATTGTTAACCCGGAATATTTTAAGTTTTCGAAAATTAATTTATATTCGGCAAAAGAATTAGCTAAAAATAATAAACGATTTTCACATCCTAAATTCGGTGCCTAGAAAAATTTAAGGCCTGGCTTCAGAATGTGAAAATATTTTATACATTTTAGTCCTTTTACTTATTATTAAAAGTTATTTTCTGTAATTATGTTAGAGGAGAGAAGTAAATCAAGAACTATTTTATGCAAACAATTTTTTTTTTAAAAAATGTTGCGATTGCTATAGAATAGTTAAGTGATCCGTAAAGCTGAAATTGCACTACCCGCCTAGATACGGTACAGTTATTTTATTAAACTAAGAGAAATGAGAAAATGAGAGCAGTTTGTATAGAATAAAATTATAAAAGTTTCTATATCAAAGCCGAACCATAAAAATGTAAATTAATTTCGTCTTTTCAAACGTAATTTTTTCTGGTTCTTAACTTATGTAATGAAATAGGGGTCATTGATCGGTATCTTTAATTAATTATCAATAATAACGTTGGAATTTTATTTCGATTTCCTGTCAATATCAAATAAAAGTTTTCCAAAGTATCCCAAGTGAAAAGCAATTACTGTATTTCTCAGTTTACAATCACCCAGACGATTATTATGCGTTTATTTAATGTATATTAATGAATTATCAGGAAGATGCTGCCCATCCCGTATTTCAGTTTCCCTTTGCCGTCTTTTACGACATCCACAGTATGATATGGGGTGGTGAATGAATAAATGGCGGCTAAATAGTACTAAGATAAAAGGCTTCATAGTCTATATTTATATATTAGGTTTACATATCCTTCAATATTTCTAAGACAAAGTAAAAAAAAGGAAAAGTAAAGTCCGCGAATACCGATTGGGACAACGGTTTTCTTGCCCTAAAACTCTATCAGAAATTAAAGGAAGCCCATACCCAGCAGCGGGATGTAAATAGACTGTAACTTTACTTGTTAAGTGGCGAAGCTTGCGAAGTCACTTATTGATTTCACGATGTCTGTCCGTCTGTCCGGCTGTCCGTCTGTCCGTCTGTCCGTCTGTCCGCCTGTCCGTCTGTCCGTCTGTCCCACGATTATCTCGAGAACGGTTTCGAATTTTCAAATTCTGTTTTCAGCAATCGATTACTGATCACCCAGGCATCTGAAACTCCTATTTTGAAACTGATTGCTCAACGGCAACCGTTAGAAACCGCTACAAAGCTGATTGCTTCGCCACTTTGCTATGCTGTTAGCTTGCTAGGTTTATTACTTATGTTATATGTTTGCAGTGTTTGTACGTGTATGTTATATTGTTTGTAGGGATTATACGTGATACGTTTATACCTTTCTCCAGCTATATTATGGTTGTAGCACGAATAGGTTTACTCTACCAGTGAAGGACCACGCTCTCACAGATTACCATCAAAATAGCAGATTAATGCAGAGGATAGATGGAGACGTCTATGGGCCACAGCATCCACTTACTGTAAACTGGACTGAATACTTGTTTGAAACCATTGTTCTATAAAGAAATGTGTCAATGCTTTTACATTATTACTCTCTTTTTTTCTTTTGTATATTATATTTTACAATCCGTCTGTATCTACGCTTAGATCTTTTAAAGTATCCAACGGATTTTGATGTCATTTTCATCAATAGACAAAAGAGATTCAAGAGTTTATATGTATAACACATGCATATATTTTATATAATTCTTCTGTCTGTGTGTATGTGACTGAACTCTTCCTAAACGGCTGGACCGATTTTGATGAAATTTTGTGTGTGTATGCTGAAGTTGATCAGAGCATGGGTTGAATTCATATTTAGACCCGGTAGGTGGCGTTGTTGTCGAAATCCAGAAATAAACCGTATGAAGCCGGGGCGGATCGCTAGTATTGTTATATTCGATAACTTATACCAATTATTGTCTTATGAAATGTGATGTCGACTATCTAATGGATGCGTAAAATAATCCATTATCATCGCCCTAGGGATAATGTCTCAAATAGACGACAGTAAATCTATGTCTATTCCGTCAGTAGCATAATACCTAGACTGGTGTCTGTGAGCGCCGTCAAAGGTGCGAGACGTTTGGTACCTACTGATCGCCAACTCGCTTGCCAAGTGTGCTTTAAGGCAAATCTTCAAAACTGGAAAGGCTCATGACAAGTAGTGAACTTTTAGTGCTTGATGAAGAAGTATATTCATGGATTGCGCTAGCCACTTACCATCGAGCAGTCAGTTAGCTTGACGTAGTCACTTTAATATGATATTAAAAAGTAAGCTCATTTAATACACAAACATTCTCTTATTTTTAAGCGCCGTCAATGAGCCGTCATTGAAGGAGAGTTTAAGATCTCATCTGTACGAGAAAATTTACATATGCTATTATTATAAACAAAAACATAGAAAAAATAATACTGCTCACTAAGCACTACCCAAAAATAAACACTGGAGGAAATTATCATTTGAATTCTTATAACCTATAGCTGTTTTTTTTGCGCACTGTCGTCGCGTTGTGGTCAACTCTGCGTGGCAGGAGTACAAAGAGCTCTCGTGTAATCTTATCTCTCAGAGTTGCTTTAAATCCGATTAGTATGGAATCGGGTGCACGCGATAAATCGTACTCCACGTCGGCTGTCATCGGCGGCGATTCGTTACGTACCGGTTTACCGAAAAACTTATTCGATACATCGAGAAATATGGCGGCGGTCGCTTTGGAGACTAATATGTTATTTAAAGCGCGCAAGCCGGCGCGGAGCCCCGCGGCGCTGCCACCTTCTCAATGCCGATATTAATGATCGGAATGTATCACCGGTCTTCAAGGCCCGATGCGAATGTCTTCTTCGATCCTGAACTGATCGCTTGACGGGTTAACAGGCGGCTCGATTAGCTGCCATCAGGACCCCGCTGCCGCGCGCCCACCCGCCTTGTCGTGGAATGCATGTTTCTAAGTTTTAAAAGCATAAGTATTTGCCAGAAATTATAAATTATAATGGCATCAAATTTAGAACTATGTACATGTATTAGGCTCTATATTGTTATATTGGAATAATAATTTAACTATGAAAGTCATTGTTTTTGACAGTTAAGAAAACTGCCCAAAAGGGAATTAACCATTTCCATAAGTTACACACGTAAAACTTATAATTACACGTCAGTTTAGTAAGAGGTTGATTTAGAACTCTTATTTTAAAACTAAATTTGGTTTCATTATTCGTGTTCAATTATTTATCGGTAGTGTAGAATAGAATTCTGAAAGTGTATACATATTTTTTATTAATAAATTAGGCTGACAAACAAGCACACAGTCCACCTAATGTTAAGTGGATGCTGTGACCCATAGACATTAACTACAAGATATACCTACTCATGACGCCTATGAATACAAACAGATAATTTTAGCTGTTATCAGCGCGTTGCTGGGGCAGAAAAAAATATTTGTGGATATATTGTTTTAAATTTGGAAGGGTTATATTGTTTAATTAGGAATGATAATACATTCATTGAAATTGAATGACATATAACGACTTTCAAATAAATATGTCGGTACGACACGCGCGCCACCTACTGTAATTAATTGTACAATGCTTATAACCTTTGCGGAAGTGCAACCAATAAGTTGACAAAATGTTTGCGCAATCCGATGAACGGCATATAAAATACAAACAAACAAAAATTAATTTTTATATATCAGATGTAATTAAAAACCCCTTCACATGTATTTTAAACATAAAAGATTTAAGTTTCTTGTGACATTCTTGCTACTGTGTGAAGTGCCATCATAAAAAAGACAAGTAACGTCAGTTAAATGACAGGGGACGTCGTCCGTGTCCAGGGAACGATTGGTGTGTTTATTGAATAAACAAGGGCAATAGGACGGCACTGAGTTGGAAACGCGACGCGGGCACAGGCGGCCTTTGTGTTTCGATGACGCGAACCTTTCTAGATAATTTTTTATGAGGGTTCCGTAAGATAATATTTTGTAGAGAGTACTATATGGTAGTTAACACACTTTGTTTACCTCCGGCAGAGCAGGATACAACAATTAATGCAGTCCTCACCTAGTAATTATCACGCAAATAAATTTGCTTAACTTAAAATAGTACATTTAATATTTTTTTTAAAGATTTGTCTTTATTTTAAAATATTTTTTATATCAATTATGTAGGTAGTTAATAAGTATAGTATAGTATAAAAATAAGTGATAAATTTGAACCGTTATTGATATATGACTCTATTGTGTACACTTAGTGAAAGAAAAAACAAATACTTGTAAATACTTATAGATTTGAATATATGACTCGATTAAAAAGTTTTAACGTTTAAAACCATCCAAAAAATACAATACGAGTTAAGTGCATTAAGCGGAACCCTCGCGCAGATAATATGCGTCCCTTCGTGAATATGGTTAATAAAATAAAAAATAAAACCATAACAAAAAAGATTTTTACACTCGACACGACGATACGTGAATGTGCTCTTCACTGATCAGTTGTGCTTTTGATAAATATAGGGTTATAACAAATACAGGTTATAAGAAAATATCAAAAACAAGTCGAGAAAATATTACTTTTAGTATCTATTCACATAACATAAATAATACAACATCTATAGCAATAAAAGGCTAAAAACTAATTATACTGACTTTAGGAGTTTAAAGCCAAGAATGCTGTCTGTATTTTGTTATTCGGGTAAATATACAGTTATAAAAATAATAATCTTAACACAATATGTGACCAAAAGAAAAGAAAACGTTTAAACTGGTTACCGGTTTTCTCGCTCAATATCTATCCTTAAACCCTTGGTCAGAAAACTAACCATCTCGTCACTAGCTGCGACCAGCAGATACTCCTTCTTTAGAGATTTCATTGGGTGTGGACTCCCGCATGAAATATCTGATAGTCATATATGGCAATACGGCTTTGTTCTGCTCTTTCCAGTAGGTGGAGTTTCAATTTAAATTAAATTTCACCTTTCATAATATAATTTATACAGATATTTTTTTAATAACTCGACCACACAGAGTCACTTACGTTGTCCAGATTTTGTGATTTTGTTTTTTAGCATTTAACCAACATGTATTGTGAAATTAATATAAACATGCGACAAATATCGTATTTTAACATAGCTATGAACTAACGTCTCAACAAACACATTGGTGCCAACATGACATCAAGCCGTTTAGCCAAGTTGCTTAGAAGTTACACGATTACTAAAAGACGTACCAACAATTATATAATATTACTAGACGTGGTAGAGCCATGCTGCAGCTATATTATGGTTGTAGTACGAATGGGTCGGCTCGACCGGGGAAGGACCACGCTCTCACAGAATACCAGCTTAAAATAGCAGCTTAACGCTGCTGTGTTTCGTATGGTGAATGTAGAGAACCGGAGACCCTTTTTACTGAAAACGAGGCATTCCATCTTGGTCCTCACGGGTGACAACGCACCTGCATTTTGATTCGTAATCGAAGATAGATGTAGATGTCTATGGGTCACAGCAACCACTTACCATCAGGTGTACTGTGTGCTCGTTTGTCACCCTTATCCTATAAATTTTTCTCCTATAAGATTTCCTTTCAGTATACATAATCACTGTTTTCACTTGATTCCGTGTCACTCGATAACATCGCGAATTCACACAACAAAACACTACCGCACGTAACCAGTTCATAACTCCAACTGAACTCGCTCTCTGTGGAAATTGACTATTCATTTCCCATTTCTCATATTCCGTTCAGCTCGCTCCGCTGATTTCTCTCTGTCGTTATCCGTTTGCCGTTTGGTAGGAATGCAAACCTATTTTGTTTAAAAGGAGTCCGTTCCGCTTACCATTTCTCACTCATTACCCTTCCACGGTGGAAACCGGGCTTTAGGCCGGAATTTCTCCTACGCTAACGTCGGCTGCGTACGGTCAGTCGGGTACGTCAGCGAGAAATAAAATACCATAGTGCGATACCGAGCTCTATACGGTACAGTCGTCTGCTAAGTTGATTTCGGAAAGGAGATCGGTCAGTAAAATACAATGTTAATAATTATGACAACGGATCTACATTTTGATTTATAATCGAGCAAAGATGTAGATTTCTATAGGCTAGAGCATTCACTTGCTATCAGGTAGACTATGTGCTCGTTTGTCACCCTTATTTAATATATATAAAAAGTACTTATTTTAGATTTCCATTATTCCACTTCCAGACTTCCATTATTTCATTCCCATTACTATAGCTAAGGGCGTGAGGGGTAGCGGCGCGTTCGGCGTACATTCTAAGTGGCCATCCCTCAGAACACTAAACACTGTTACAAGTATGTTAACAGCATGTTGGTCACGCCACGCTGCATCTGCCGCTAAACGCTCTCTATTGATCCTTCTTTTTGAGCAGCTCATAACAGTCTACTACTGGGCACGAGATCTTGGGGTAGTTACCGTTGTAGGAAGGATTTATCTTAATCACACGTGGCAGCGAATTGCCGATACAGTTCGAAAGGTATCGCATCCTTGACGATCCTTTTCGCCCGTCTATGTAACTTACGTCTAGCGTAAACTAGCGTAGCGATATTCGAACATTGATCGGAGGCATAATGATGGATTGTAGCCATGAGATCTTTCTAGCATTTTCTATATTCATTCACATTATTTCGATACTCACGGGTTGGGATGACGTGACAGATTTTCTTACGCTGTTTGCAACACACGGCAAACATTTATATTGTGCTGAAGTAAATATTTCATAGTAGATCATATTATATCATTCCGATGCATGTAAATGAGACTTTATTAAAATTTCATTATTTCAATAATACAACTGATTGAAACGGATTAAATGAAGCTGTCTTTCTGTTTCTGGTTTAAAATTCCCTTATTAGTATTAAATGGCAGAAATGTTTTAATATGATAATTCTGTTACGAATAAACCTTTTGGATATTTATTTCGTTGCTTCCCAGTGCGTAATTGAAAAATATTTTATTACTATTCAACCGACTTCAAAAAGGAGGAGGTACTCAATTCGATTGTATGTTTTTTATGTGTGTTACTTCATAACTTTTTTCTTGGTGAACCGATTTTGATGATTATTTTTTTTATTTGAAAGCTGGTGCTTCTCATGTTGTCTTCTAATTTGATCAAGGTCTAACCAGTAGTTTTTCAGTTATCCTTAATAGTTTATATTGAGGTCGGTCGTACAAAATTTTTAATTTTACTACTTGTGTTATGTAAGATTTGAAATGCCGCGCAAGTTGAAATAAGAGAGACGAGGAAAGGGTTTTAGGGCAAGGAAGTGTTCGACGCGTTGCCTCTATGTATATGCTCTATGTTTATGGGTGCAAATTAATATCAACACACTAAGTTGAAATTATGAAAAATACTGAGTAGTAATAATATTATTAATGCCCAACAACGCAGTAAAAATAATATAGATTTCTCTTTTCTTTTCCATCATTTTGATTGCTGGATCTTCCCAGGATATAAGTTTTTTCCGAAACAGTGGTAAATTAAACATTACAGTAACTTTCAATAAGTATTATTTATAATCTATAGGTATTATATTAAAAATTTCTTTTTCATGTATACGTTTAATTGAAACTTATATATGGATAGCCATTGTAGCCGTTCAGGAATTTAGCTCTCGCCGTAAATAACTAACAGTAAATATTCGCCGGCAACCTGGGTTTGACTCCCGGTGGCATCAATGTATTGTGTGAATAGGTATCCCAAATATATACTTTTTATTAATCAGACATCTAGGTTTCCTCACGATGGTTTCCTCTTGTACGTACTAGGTAAATCAGCGCTAAAATTACTAATATCATTTTAATTCGTGCTGGCGGAGAATAAACCCAGGTTGCTCGCGTATTGTAAAATTTACAGCAGAACGGCAGAGAACACGGCACTTAATATCCTATTACGTAATGCTTAAAAATACTTGTTTATTTCGCTAAGTTCCAAGTTCTTACATTTCTATTCGAGGTACGATGAACAATCCATGCCGTAAAGACACAATGTGCAGATATTTTGTGGGCGAAACTAAACGTATTGAAGTTGCGTATTGAAAACGCTATTATGACTTAGACAGATGGACGGACATCTAGCCTTGTAAACATTTTACACCTCGGGCGGCCGTGGCCCGCGATGTATTATTCACTGCAGCTGTACACTAAGCCACGCCGTCGATTACGAAAGCTCGGCCTAAAACATCGTCCGTCACTCTCAAATAAAGACCACAATAGCGTCGACGACTTCGGCGAGAGGGCGCGCCTTTGTGGAGGACCGTACGCATATAATACAATTAAGTACGTGCCGGTATGATTAATAAGACTACGGTCACCGCGTGCACTATGCCTCGCCGATCCATGGAGTGCAGGAATCCCACCCCATTAATATATCATCAAACAGATGTGAGACGCCCAATATTAATAGCGCTTTCGATGAGGAACGATCGAGTGCACAAAGGGTTCGTTCGTCCACAAAAAACGTATGTTGATGGTTTAGGAGTGAAAACATCACATATTTCACTTTGTGCCGCGTTCCTCTATGTTTGGTGATCGCTCCTTTGAATGAGCATACGGTATGGTCTTGTGGCATGTTAAGTTGTAGATAGCTGGACGTATTGTTGAAACTGGAAATTAATGAGCTTCCTAATATTTAATATGGTCACACACTACAAATGGTTTAACATTAAAAGAAAATCGCGTTTTATCGTCCCAATAGAAAATTATATATATAATAATAATTATTATATATTATTAAATAAAAATAATAATAATATATATCTATAATAATTTGGTGACGCTATTATATTTTTGTTATATACAGTTTAAATTATTTATGATTAATAAGCAGTCTTGAGTTTTAATAACTTATTTTTGAATTTTACTAATGATGACGTCATAGATTAGACTGAACGACTCGCTGCCTTTGTTCACCTTAGAAAAGTAATAATACCTCATAAATTGACATCATAGAGACATCAGATGACATGTTTATTAAAAACCAATTATCAAATACAAACCCGTGATAAAACATTGATTTTCACATATTTTGTTATGATTTGAAATATAATTTGTTGAATTTCAACAAATAGCTTATGATTAAGAAAAAAGCGGTTAAAAATCTTCGTACCGCAGCCTTAAAAAAGCCATTGACTTAAAAAGGTAAAGTATTATATGCTATTTTTACGTCCGTTTATAAGAGTCAATGACCGTAGCGTAAATAACTAACTGTTCTTCACTTTGTGTAAATTTTCAGAGATACTTCGCACAAAATTATTGATAATTAAAGTAAATCCAAACTTTAGGAAGACAGTCACTCGTGGCAAAAAATGTCAACACGGGTTATTGTGAATCAATAATCGTAGTACGTATTTTGTAAACAAAACCAGAATATTGGCAGTTGACAACTTGAAAAACAAGACAGTACCATTAGATATTGGCCTCACTTCATTCAGTCTCCTTCACAGGTCACAATTACTCTCTAGTATCCTTTATGTCGTCATTTAGAGATGAAATTTATAACATGTTTATATCAACAAAATTTGATAAAATTACCGTTAAATAGCAAAATAAATAAAAAAACAAATTGCCACAAAAATGTTGTATATTTCTTGTTGTAATTATGTATTATAATAAAACTAGTTTGTTGGCACTTTATATGTAGAGAGAGGCGTTGAGCCTGCTAATGTGTTGACTGAAGAGTGTGTCAAGAAAACAGAAGCGAGAAAAAGAAGACTATTTTGCGTTCGTAATTTAAATTTAATATTTTAAGTTCTTAGTTTAAATTTAATATTTTAAGTTCTTAGTTCAAATGTACAATCTCGAATATTATACAAAATGCATAGTTTTCTATTTTCACGTCATAAATTACAATTCGTATAATTTTTGTAATAAAACCCTA
This sequence comes from Parnassius mnemosyne, assembly GCA_963668995.1. Taxonomy (NCBI): domain Eukaryota; kingdom Metazoa; phylum Arthropoda; class Insecta; order Lepidoptera; family Papilionidae; genus Parnassius; species Parnassius mnemosyne. The sequence continues at coordinate 28,222,954 of CAVLGL010000082.1, read as the reverse complement.
ATTTAATAATTTCGGTCATTACTTCATGACGGCTCTGTAGCGCAGTGGCTTAGCAATGAGTTGCAGCGCTTGGGGCTGCGGGTTCGAATCCCGCACGGAACAAGTATTTGTATGGCCTACCAATAATTGTTCCTGGTATGGACGTTTGTCCTGGTGCAATTTATGTTTGTAAACTGCCTCCACGGTACAAGAGAAAATCCTAGTGTGGTGGTACGTTTTTAAAGAAAAGGAAGAAAAAAAATCATAATTCATCTATCCATTTAGGGTTTCATCACCACTTACCACTGTATACCATAAGTAATTATGTAGCCGATTATGTTTATTTAATTTTTTTGCAACATTTTCTTTATTTTCATCTTGTATTCATTAGGTACTTACTGGATTACAATTTATTTTTATATATAAATTAATATTAGATATTTTATTAGTCTGCGGAAACATAATTTGATCTTGTATTGTATTTTTTTATATTATTTGTTAATATGCAGTTTTATTTTATTGAAAATAAATCGGGATAGATTGCGATTCTGCATTACTATTTTTGTTTTGACAAAGTTACGCCGATATGGTCCTGCTGAGCCCATCAATTAGTGGTCAAGTATGCAGCGGCTCACGGTACCTACAATATTCATTTCAAAGAGTGAGATCGTATTATTTAAATCAAAAAATAAGAGCTATAATTTTCCCACTGTCGCTCTTGAAGGCGTACCACTGAATAGAGTGAGAAATTTTAAGTACCTCGACACCGGGTTATTGAAAATATGTCAGATGATGCTGACATAGAGAGGGAACGCAGGGCTGTAGCTATGAGAGCGAATATGCCCGTCCGTAGATTTGCACGATGTTATACAGAATTTAAACAAACTCTCTTCAGAGCCCATTGTCAGTCTTTTTACACCTGCAGTCTATGGTTGAGTATATACAGAGGACGCTTGCAACCCTGCGCGTCCAATATAGTAACGGCTTTAGGATGCTGATGGGGCTGCCTCGGTACTGCAGCGCTTCGGGAATGTTTGCTGAGGCTCGCATAGACAGTTTCCCAGTTATCATGCGCAAACGGGTAGCCTCCGCATGACGCCGCGTCCGGGACAGCTCCAACGGCCTCCTAGCGGCGATAGGGAGTCGCTATTGCTGTCCTATCTTGAAGCACTGGAACAGCGTCCATATCGGCTCAAGACCTGTTCTGATGACAATTTATGATTATTTATGTATGTATGTTTAATATATCGAATGTATATTTAAATATAATTATCTATATTAATCCATAAAAAAGAATAGCCTTGCGTTAGTCTCGAAAAACTCGAAAATGGCTCGACCGATTTGGATATTTTTTTGTACTGGACCCGGTAGGTGTCGCTGTTGTCGAAATCAACCCATGCGAAGCCGGGGTGGATCGCTAATGACAAATGAAATAATATAGTATTAAAATTTAGTTATTAACATTATATTAAATTATCGACTGTCTCTTTGACTTATTTCTACCGAAACCTTTTGTTACTTTTTTATCTATTACTAACTGGTACCCGGCGCGTTGCAGGCGCAAATGTAATATTTGTGTAAATATCGTTTTAAATTTGGAAGAGATAATATATTGTTTAATTAGGAATGATAATACATTCATTGAAGTTGCATGAAATATAACTTTCAGATAAATTTGTCGATACGATGCGCGCGCCACCTATTGTAAGTTAATTGTACTATTACTATAACCTTCGCCCAAGTGTAAGCAATAAGTTGGCAAAGTTTTAACGCAATCTGATGAACCGTATGGCAGCTCATAAAATACGAACAAACAAACAATTTTTTTTATTTATTAGAATTATTTAAATATTTTTTTATATTGTGCTAGATAGATAACTAAAAGAAAATAAAATGGGAAGCATTTCGTTCGCTATCTGTTATAAATTACAGACGGCAGACACTAGTGACAATACCTGTGTTTTATTGCTCGCGAGAGATGATTTAGCACCTATTATAGGTCCAATGAGTTTGCGAGAGCTACAAGTCAAAAGAGACAGCGGCTTAAAATATTTTTATAAATTTCTGAACATAATGTTGACAAGTTAAGAAGTTGTTGTTGTCACCTGTGAATAAAAGAAGTATATTTTTATCCGACCATCCAGAAACAGCGTTATGTTTTGCAGGTGTATGAATGTATATTTTATGTATTTTTGTTCCTCTTTGTTGTTTATCCCAGCAGTGTGAGCAATTTCGAAGTCCTAGAAGTCATTAGATTCGTATTCAACTCCGGAGGATTACAATTTATTCATAACAACCAGGTAAGCCGCATGCTTATTTGCGCCCTATTCTAAAAAAAACTGTATTTTACGCTAGTAATACCTTAACTTACTTAATTGCCAAAGTTGTAACACTTCAACCTGATCTTATGGGACGTTTTATGAGTTGTATCACTGCCGTCATAAGAAATATAGGCCTTAACAAAAACTTTGTTATAAAATGATTTGTTAATAGATTCGGAATCTATACAAATAAATAAAATTGAAGTGTCTGTTTGCAATTTCAAAATAACAGCCTTTTACTAAATGCATATGAAAGTAAATACGGTACTTATAACTAAAATACAATTTTTAAAATTTTTGTCTGTCTGTCTGTTTGTTCCGGCTAATCTCCGAAACGGCTGGACCGATTTTGACGGGACTTTAACTGGCAGGTAGCTGATGTCATATGGAGTAACTTAGGCTACTTTTATTTTAGAAAAAGAATTAGGTTCCGCGCAAAAAAAAATCTAACACGCGAGCGTAGTCGCGGGTAACAGCTAAAAGCTAAAATAAAAAGTTCAGGAAAAATTCTCCATGATAACTTACATGTTTACTTTGCTTTTCGTTTTATCTTGTTTTGATATAAATTTGGTCGAAAACGCATAAGCAAAAAGTAATCAAGAAACCTGAGTCTATTATTTTATTCTCCGCCTAATTGTGTCAACATACCTAATTATAATCAAATTTTTGACGAATTCATGACTTTGACTAAAACGTAGCAAGTCAAAGTGTATACTTTGACTTGAACGTCCGATATACTATAAAGTTGTGATTGTACATTGTAAAAAAATATGTAGTGAAATGCTTTGCATGTATTTCTTTATTTTATTGAAGTTTATTTCTTTTGCTGCCTTTGAGACAAAGGATAAGGTGAATTATTAACAATGCGCGCGCACACCGAAGCCTAAAAGCGACATCTTCAGTTGTTAATTATTGTCCGCCAACTGTCAAGTTTTCGTGAGAACTGATAACTTATTCAAAGTAGTTACAAAATATATATGAGTCTATAAAATGTGTTTTATTTTAGTTATTTTTATTTTGTTACGCTAAAGAAGTATAACTTCTTACGTGCGTACATAAGTAATACACAAACGTTCTTCTTATTTTGATTATCCTATATTCGACATATTCAATCACAATTACCTATCTGTATGTTTAAAAACATGCATGAATATTATTTACTATTTTCGTTTTCTATCAAGCTGCTAGTAACGTAGTAATCATATATAATAAAACATAAGCATAAAACGTAGTAATCATATACTCTTTAGCTAGTGACATAACCCACAGATCGAGTAAAACAGATCATTAAATACTTTTTTCTTGTCTGTAACGACTATAAGTACATATTTTATTTGATATTTATTACCTCTTGTTGTTTTTATTTTTATGGAACTTTATAATTATTGTATATTTTTAAACTTCAACTATTATTTTTAATAATTGTTTCATCACTTTTATATGTATGAAGTGGTGTTCGAATATAAAAGATATTTACTTACATGCAATTCTTGAGTGGCTGCATTTCAACATTTTCCGATGATATTTCTGTACCAGGTTCTGACCTATCTCTACTTCTGCAAAGAAGTAGAATATCTTTATAATATAAAGACAGACAAACGTATATAAGAATAATATATATTATCCTTCTATACGAGTAAATTTTTGATGATCTCTCAAAATATTAATTTTGAGAGATCATTATTCACACCGTCACAATTTAATGACTGCTATTTAAGATTTAAAAGTAATAAAATATCATCAGCAAATAATACTCACGTATAAAGTAACGTAAGTCATCAATATTGATTAAGAACAGGAACGGACCAGGTATTGAGGTCTGAGGGACACCCATTGACACTACCGACCCGGGAAAAGTCTTACCATTTATAAAGCATATTTGAATTCTGTTACTTAGATTAAAGCTATCTATTTTTCCGTATGTGCTACTCAAAACTTCTGATTTCATTTTGAAGTAGGGCCAGTGGTAGTAGTTTTAGTAGTAGCAGTGATAAAATACCTTGTACACCATATACGTCAGGTTTGTCCTGACGCATTTTCCCGAACACCATTATCGACAAACTGGCAAAATTATACCATTATCGATAATATATGAAAGAAAAATATCGCTGTCGACTAATGTTTATCGGGTTCTGATATATCTGATCGGATCGTATAATGTGACAACGCTATGGTGTTACGTAATTTAAATATTTTAATGACCAAAACGAAAAAAGATTACAAGCTAGATTCAAACTGTCAATAAGTACGTGTTGTAAATTATTATGGGATAGCTAAATATCATTATTTTTTTACATATTTGTAAAATTTTATAATTAAGGTAAATTTTAATGAACAGCACTCATAACTGATATATAAATATTTTCCTATGCAATTATATGTCTCTGAAATCGAAGTAATTCTCATCAATGTGTTTTGTGCACCAACATATTATTATGTATACGAGTTCATGGCATGCATTTTATGTTATAGTGATGCACATAGCACCTGATGTTATGTTAATAGTATTGTATAATACTATTAACACTTACTTACGACTTGTTTTCATTTTTATCTTTTTTGCCGTTGCCGTTAGAGCCTATTAAAGTGCACTACTGAACATAAGACTCCCCCATAGATTGCCTCATAGGGGGATATTTTCTATGGTTGCCACGTTTGGCAACCGGGTTGGCAACCGCATTTGTTATTTTTAGTCGCTATTAGGAAGACGCTGGTGCCCATCTCCTGATTTGTTTCCCTCTATTTGATTTTCTTTCTGATTTGTTCATCTTTTTGCGGTTTCATAAATTTCATCTTCTTTGCTTAACCTAATAGACCGGCAGAACTTAAATAAATAAAGACATGACAACATATTAAAAAAAACTTTTGTTTTTCTCTTTATTCGGGTTAATAAACAATTTAATTTTTAGTTTTATCACTATATGTAATATGCCTGCCTTAATATTATATAACCAACACATAAGCAACACATACCCACATTTTTCTATAGGGTCAGCGTCTTTAAATATTAGTATTAAATTTAAATCTTATATTAACACTACATTTTAATGATATATTGGACTCCATATAACTGACGCACATTCAAGCTATGACCTAATTAGAGTTTCAAATAAAGTTAATAATGTAGGGGCATCTTTAGAATGTCTGCATGATAAATCTATAAAGCGTGAAGAGTTATTGGTTATGTGCGGTTACGTAATCATCAAAGTATAGATAGATAAGAGACAAGAAACAATCCTGGATCCTCGACTAAAGATACTGAGTCTAAGAATCACGCACTATTAGTATACTAATGCTGATACTCGCGTTCGCTTATTATACCATATTAATGTATGTTCGTTTCATCACTTGAATTATTAAAGTCACATAAATGCGGTCTCCTCGAACCCCGAATTCCCCATGAGATACAATGCGCGCCATTCATCATTCTTCTTACACGGGGCGAACCACTTCGCGGTCGGCGCACACCTTTACCCACCACCAATCCCTGTAATCCCCGCGTAAGAGCTCATTTCGTGGGGATTAAACATGTCCTGTTCGATGTAATTTATCAATTTGTGCCTCTCGATGTATGGCGATATTTTAAAGGGGCTTATAGAAACGTAATGGTGTCTGTATAAATTATCGATTCGTTTGAACCCGTGTTAGGTATCAGGGCTGCGTGACTGCTATCTCAAACTGTATGGAATTAGAGATGTGATTTAATTAAAGAAGTGAAGCTTTTATGCCAAAAAACCTGTTGCCTTTTTATACAACTTTTATACATTCAAATGGATTTTTCAATAATACCTTTTTGGATTGAAGCTAAAATTATAATTCGTAAAGTAATAAAAACGCTTCATATAAAATAGCATTATAAATGTAAGTAACGGTGTGGAGTTAACGGTTTTTAATGTGGCAGAGCCGTGCTGTAACTATATTATTGTTCTAGCATGAATTTAAGTGTTTGTTTGACCGGGGAGAGACCACGCTCTCACAGAATATCAGCGTAAAATAGTAGCTTATCGCTGCTATGTTTCGTTTGACTCCAAATTGGAGATAAATATAGATGTCTATGGGCTACAGCAACCACTTACCATTACGTGGACTGTGTGCTCCTTTGTCACCCTTATTCTATAAAATGAGTTAAATAATATAAATATGATAGTAAATAAGGTAGTAAAACAAACTTTAGTAGTAATTACTATAAAAAGTGTTCTGTGTATTATTCCACGACATAGTTGACTTTAACACCAACTTTCATTAGGATCCCGCCAGCCCTTTTAATTTTAATTGAAGGATCATCACTAAACAGGAATAATATCACATTTGTAAACAATTTGACAAAAAAGGAAGCGGATCTCTTAATCATTCTAAAACACTCCTACTTAACTAATGGCACTTTTTCCACCGTTGTGTTGAGTTGTATATCTACAAATTTTCTTCAGTTGAATAAAATTAATTTCAATTTACAAATTACAAACAAACTCCGTAAATCGAAACTACATCTAGGAACTTTAACCGATATTCAGATAGATTTAAAGATTGTTGATTATTTTTGACTAAAGCTGGCAAGATTATGTATAGGTTTACTATTTGAACAAAGGGTGTATGCTTTTCATGTATGTATTCATGCTTTTGAGTACAAGTTATTTGTCGATAGCCGTTGAATGTATACTGCATTCGGTTGCATACGTGGAGCACTTCGTAATTTTAAAGGTTTCTTTGCTCGCCCGTCCTCACATTCAAAATTAATTGATAAACACGGCATCCACTCCAAAATTTATAGCCCAGAGGTATAAATAATGTCGGAGCCGATTAGCGGATCTACTTTGTTATGCTTATGAATATCGGCGACTTTTGAATGTGGATGAACCGCTGAGCGCTCGACCTTTTCGACCCGCTACTATTTGGTCCTGCTATGCGTAATATTTAGATGGAAAGAAAATAAACTTTCGCTTTAGAGAAAAAAATACGTAACATTTTTTTTAAATATAAAAAATCGCAATATATTTTTAATGTTGTAATGTGTGTAAGTTTTAATTACTGTAAGTAGACTGAACGTGCAAATTATAACACAATAATGTTCGAACTTATATAGGAAAACAAAAAGATTAGAAACAATTTCAGTACTATATTCGCGAAAATATAAGAATATACTACATTTATATCAACTTATATTTTATTTAGATAATCTATTAAAATTTAAACAACTATGAATAATATTAATACCTGACAAACAAGTATGTTCTTGCATATTATTAACAAGGCAATTTATTTACTTACTAATTTGGCATCGGCGAATATAAAATAGGTCCTTTGATGCAGTGCTATTATATCAATATACTTATATGTCAGTAAGTTGGTTATTAATTCGGGATTTATTTCGAATTAACGTAATTTATTGACCGTTTGACTTGTTTTTATAAAACATGAGTTCGATTCGGTTGTCTTCTGATTTTCTATAGATGTCCTAAGGGTGAAAACCGAGCACACAGTCTACCTGCTGGTCCCGATTAAAATAATGATCTAGTGTCATTTTTGAGGACCAAGATGAAATTTATTTATAACAGGAAAACTAACAGCTATTACGCGGTAGAGCCATGCTGCAGCTATATTAGTAGTATAGTTGTAGCACGAATGGGTCGGCTCGACCGGGGAAGGACCACGCTTTCACAGAAAACCAGCGTAAAATAGCAGCTTAACGCTGCTGTGTTTCGTATGGTGAGTGTAGAGAACCGGAGACCCTTTTTACTGGCAATGAGGCATTCCATCATAGTCCTCACGGGTGACAACGCATCTGTATCTTTAGTCTTTATTGAGGATAGATGTAGATGTCTATGGGTCACAGTAACCACTTACCATCAGGTGGACTGTATGCTCGTTTGTCACCCTATCATATAAAAAAAATATTAATTGACACTATGTGGTACATATGAGTTATTTCACAAAGTAAGCCTATTAAAAGTTTTTACAAATAGGTAATCGGCTTAGGTAAATATATATAAGTTATACCTATAAGTTACATGTTGATGTAAATTTACAGTGGTAGAAGTTGATGCTAAATAATAACCTACCAGATGAAGCTGCAGCGTGGCTTTAAGGCCGGCTCGAACCGCAGAAGTACCACGAACTCACAGAATACCAGCGTAAGTAGAAGCCCTGCTTCTGCGTTTCGCTTGTTTAGTGCAGGTGGCCGGAAAATTCAAAAAGAAAAGACTACCCTAGTAGTGTACCAGCACCCCTGGTAATGGATAAGGTCTCACTGAGCATCCACGTTCAAGCTACCCTCTTCTTCCTGCGCGTGGGTGCTCAGGTTGCCCCACATATTCTGGTGGGGGGAGGGCGGGGGAGGTAAATTGACTTTGCCTTTGGCATATGGTCTGACACAACTGGTTAATTCGCCTATGTTGATTCCAGATGTTGGCATTACTGGTCGACGGATTGGGACGGAATGCGGTTTTTCTTTGCATACTACCCATGGGGTAGTATGCAAAGAAAAAGGTTTCCTTCTCGCCGTATGATCCCAGCGCTGTTGCTGACTCTGTCACTGATGTGGTGCTACAGGGAATTGAACTATTTATTCCATTATCTGTGGTACCCATCGGAGGCAGATCTCAGCCTTGGTTTGTTCGCTACTGTAAGACTGCATTACGCAGTAAGCAGGAGTGGTAGCGTCAGCCCAGGCCTGATAACCTGGGCTGACGCGTCAGCGGCTCGGGATGTACGAATGAACACCAGCATGCTTAAAAACAAGTATAACTTCGTCTCCAGGTCCTTCAAAAAAGTTATTGCCAAGGCAAAGTATGACCTTATTGGCAGATTTGGCGAAAAATTAGTTCGCCTTCCTTCGAAAACCCGTGTTTACTGGTCTCTTGCCAAGGCTGTCCAAGGGAATTTCTGTAAGCTATCACTACCAATTCTGCACAGGTAGGACGACTCACTGGCCCAAGCCGCAAAGAGAAAGCCAACCTTTTAGCTCTTTCTTTAGGCTCCTTTTTTGTGTCCAACTCGACTCTCAATGGCGGGGGGAATACAACGCCGACCATTCCGTAGTGTGAGTGCTCTATGCTTGATGTGTGATTAACACAGTGCTTAGTACGCAAAGCACTTCTCTCCCTGGACGTCCACACGTCGAGTGGGCCTGACGGAATCCCGCCAATTGTGCTGAGGACGTGCGCTCCATAGTTGGCACCGATTCTAACGCGTCTTGTCAGGTACTCGTACTCCCTAGGCGTTGTCCCAAATACATGGAAGACAGCATTCGTGCACCCGATCCCTAAAAAAGGTAACCACTCTGATCCATGCAACTGCAGGCCTATCGTCATCACCTCTAAAATAATGGAGGCCATTATTAACTGCCAGCTCATGCGGTATCTTAAGGAGAACCAGCTGGTCAGGGACCGCCAGTACGGTTTTCGTCGGGTTGATCAGCTGGTGATCTCCTTGTTTACCTAACTAAATAACACATATGGGCGCAGGCATCGAGTCGAAGGGGTAGGCTTTGGTGGTTAGTTTGGACTTAGCGAAGGTCTTCGATCGGGTCTGGTTGAAAGCGCTTCGTTTTGCGCTAGCGTTTTGAGACGTATGCTCGTTTGCCCTCTCTCCTATAAAAAAATATATTTAAGAATTCAAGCGTATATTGTTAGTGAACTTAGATGTTATCAATTTACAAATAGTAGTACCACTAGTAATGAAATGCCTCGTTATCAGTAAATAAACAGTAAAAGAAATGGTAGAGCGCAGCACGAATGTGTTGGCACGAATGGGGTAGGACCACACTCTCACTGAATACCAACGTAAAATATGGTGAGTGTAGAAAACCAGATACCCTTTTTGCTGGTATCGAGGCATTCTTTCTTAGTTCTCAGGGTTAAAGTCGCATTCTATATTAAAAATAATAGTAAAATCCAATTTTATTTGCAATATTTTGTACCTTTGTACCATTGTAAAGTAAGGTAAAGTTATAGTCTATATACATTCCACTGCTGGACACAGGCCTTGTGTCATTTCTATAAGGCTAAAACCCTTTTAGAAATGACCAACACGTTGGTGAACTTAACATGTCTTTAAAATATTATATTTCTTAGACATGCTGCTTTTCTTTCGACGTTTTCCTCCACGGCTGAGCATGTGGTAAATAAGCACTTAAAATTGCGATTAGCAATTTCATTGATATCAGCGAGGATCGAACCAGGTTGCTCGCGTAATGTGTAAATTACTGGGAGTGTTTATTCCTTGAGCAACCACTTCTCTGGTTACTAATATACATGAATAATATTATTTGCTATCGTCATCTCAATAAAGTATTTTTATTAATAATAAACTTAACTGAATATGTACACGTTGTGATAACAAGCCAGCCTCAACGGAGTATAGCTATCTGCAAGCGCAAACACTGCACACAAACAGTGCACTCTATTTCCTCACTATCGTAGTCCAATGCGACGATCTGACACTACTAGAGAGAGATCAGGCGCGGGACCAACGGCTTCACTGCTTATTTAACGCTTTGTTCAAAATCGGTACCTCTGGATCAGCAGTCGCGGTTACGACCATTAGACCAGGGTTTCCCAACCTTTTTTGACCAGGGATCACTTTGATAATTTTTTGTAGTTAGCAGGGACCACAAAGTAAAAGAAAAAAAATGTGTTAATCTAAAATTAAATCATAACTTTTAACATTATTATATAATAAACTGAAAAGAAGCATTTATTAACAGTATTATTTGTGTATTTGTTGTAAAAGCTAGTAAGTACTTACTAACGTGACGCGCGGTATTATACTCCCCCGTGACGAGAAAATAATATCTAATTTAAAACGGTTAGATAGGTAAAATATTTAAATCTTCCGCGGATCATATTAAAGTTTTTGCGGAACACTGGTGGTCTGCGGACCACTGGTTGGCACCCACTGCACTAGACCAATGAAACAATCAATAATTTTGATTGGTATCTATATATAATATAACTATAAAGATTTAAGAATGGTCATTAAAACCATGTAATCTCTTAAAAATTAATCTTAACCATTCATAGACAAAAAAAGTTAAGAAGTCATTGAAACAGAAATTGAAAGACAATAACTAAGAAGTAATAGAAAATTCGATTGCATTATTTTGTATACAAAGTAGAAGATGAGAAGCAACTATAAGCTGCGAGGTATCTGCGCAGTGTGCGCCAAACGCTAAATAATATGTTACATCTCCAATATCTGGTGATTGAAATGCTCAGAGCTTAAATTAAGTACCAACAATTTAATTGTAAATGTCAAAACACGAGGTTTAAAATGTGTTAAAGTAGTGCTATTACGTCAATATGAATAACACTTACGCTCTGTTAAAGTTTGACCAGAAATTTGTAACTATTATAACTGAAAATAAAAAAGAAACTTGGCCATAATGATCTATTGATTTTCAAGAACTATCATTTATTAAACTTTTAATTCATGTTAAACAATAATTAATTCATGTTTAATAAATACAACTTTATTGCCACATTTGAAAAAAAATTTACATATTAAATATTATAAGTATTATACCTAAGTACTAAGTACTTAGGTATAATACTTATAAAATTATAACTAAAGCAAATTCTTACGAAAACAATATGGTTTGGAAAACTGTTCTATAATGTCATAAAAGGTTACGCAGACTAGACATTATCATAACGTTTATCAGCGTTATCTTATTTTCCAGTGTTTAGTTAGATAAGTTAATAAGCTTTCATTAATATGTTTCTACTGCCGAATAAGGACGACAATCACCTAAAATAGCATAGTTTGCAAGCATAACATCTGGCATTAGTGCCTACAAAACTTTTACACATACACAAACAAATAATCTGATTTGAAAAATTAATATAGGTCGGTCTTACCGACAGAAGCCAACGCGTGTGAAACGCAAACTAACTATTACGGCCTTTTGACATCTATATTACAGGCTACCGACTGAGCAAAAAGTCCTAATTGCTTGGCTATTTCAAATTGATTACAACCTTGTTAGTCAAGTCATAGAATTTGAATTAGTACAAAAGGCAACAATGTAACTGAACCTTTTATTTTCAACGCGCCGTATTCACTTGTGTCAATTGCTCTGTCTGCTTTTGAACGCTCGTTTCGTGTTCAAACATAACAGTACAAATAATGATGTTATTCGGAAAATTTACCTATAACGCATGTCTTTTATCACAAAATATGTTTGGTATGGATCATATTGAAAGAACTTCTTTTCAATGTGGTTTGAGCTTGCGTACATACATCAAAAAGATGTATGTACGCATATTTTCATCTTGTTATATTTTTTCCTCTTTGCCGTTTTTTACTATAATCTAAGTTTTTTCTAAGTATATTAACTTCTAAGCTAGTGTTTGACTATAATTGCACCAGAAGGTGACGCACCCGAAGATGGTAAATCTCTTGCTTTGCTCTTGCCTTGAAGACGCCCACATTGTAATTGGGTGTAAAGAGAGATGCTGATAACTTATTCCTCTCCTTTGCTGTACGCATGAACGATAAAGCAAACCGTATTGTTCGAATGCGTGGTAAGTCGATTACAAAAGGGTGGAGACTGACTGAACGTCTGGCGGTCAGATGGTGGGAAGGAGAGGGAAGAATCAAGTTATGCAATTCCTAAGCACAGTTAGCGCATATGATTATAAGCTATACGAGATAGCCAGACAAACGTTATTCTGCCTTTTCCCTTAGTGAAACCCTGTCAGTGTGACAGTGTCAATATTAAATTAATTAATAACTCGTCCACAGCGCTATCTATCGAATCCAGGTTTTGTGAGTTTTTTGAAACTACCCACAAAATTATGTTTTGGATATGACACATTTTGGTTCATAAATATAGAATTTCTTTGTTAATAATTTTACTATAGCGGTGTTTTTCGGATAGTAGCAAGCATAGCTATTGAACTTTGTCTTGAAAAAAAAAAACAAATATATCGAGTAAATATGACCTCAATTTGTCAAGTTCAGATGTTATACAGCTCCAACAGACGCTATAACCAACGACTATATGTAGGCATATAGAATACAAGTTGTAACACACTATTTCACCCCTGAAAATCCTTTTTCAGTGGCGTATGGTCTTGGAGATCTCATGATGAGTGAGTCAATAGTAAACATGGAAGTCGACGTCAAGCCCGAATCGGGTGGCACTATTTGTGTCGCTCACACTTCGTCGTCTGGTTCCCTCCATTTCACTCAAACTAGAATCTTAAGTAACAGGCTTGAGGAAAGTCACAAAAATCATTTAAGACAGGTACGGAAAATTAATTTACAACGGGGATCCTAAAATTTGTTTTCCTTAACTTTAGAAGCTAGTGTTACACGATTTTGGAATCTTTATTAAATGTACTATATTATACATAGTACATATCTATTAATATTTATTTTATACTATGTATAAAATAAATATTAATAGATATTTAACATTGTATTGATTTTGTAATAAGTTGTAAAAGACATTTTAACCTGGCGTTATAAAAAATAAAGACCACAGAATTTCTTGCCGGTTCTTCCATGAGATGGTCTTCTTTTTATGAACCGATGTAGATTTTGAGGTTCGTAAGCGATTTAATAAAATAAAATAAGTGAAGTTACAGCCTATATACGTCGAAGAGAGGGTTTTAGGACAAGGAAATGTCCGCCGCGCTACCTTAATTTCTCAGAGTGGTTTTCTCACTATGTTTTTCTACAAATATTACATTAGTAATAAAGTCAGTAGCATCGTACTATTATTTTTCGCTGTTATTGTGTGCGAGACTTTTCTCTGGTCGATCCGACCCATTCGTTCTGCAGCTATAATCGCTATAACATGGCTCCACCACCTTAACCAATAATTAAAATTTACTAGGTAAAAAGTATAGTGAGGTACTATAATTTGACGGTTCATTAGCGCTAACAAAAAAGAAAAAGCCATGAAAAAAAAAGAGTAAAGAGTCGTGGTAGCTCAGATGGATAAGGCTCGCTGTAAGTTTCACAGTACGCGAGCAACCCGGGTTCGATCCCCGTCGGCACCAATGAATTGAACCTACAAATGAATTGAATTGTTAATTGCGATTTTAAGTGCTGATTTACCACGTGTTCGGCGGTGAAGTAAAACTACGTGAGGAAATCTGCATGTCTGAGAAATAAGACAAAAATTTTCCGAAGACATGTTTGCTGCCATATTGTTGACTGTACCGCTGCCGGCTTCAATCCGGCACAAAATAAGCATTTGTATGATCGTCCAATACAATTAATGCATTTTACACGCTTACACAGTACAGATGAAATTCTTGCACCTGGGTAAAGTTTTTAGCAAAGGAAAGAAGTGGAAAGAAAAGTATAAAATGTTATATCGTATTATATGTTTTATATGTCGTAATTTGTAACGCATTCATCGCATCCTAGACGCCGTATCTTATTACTTATTTACCCATCGGATCTAAAGCAGCCAGAAAGGTTTTCACACCTGGACGAACACAAAACTTTAATAGAAGATGATGAAATTGTGACTTAACAACAATTAAATTTTGGCGATAAAGTCGACAATGATAAGTATTTATGTTAGGAACATGAGGAACGCAGTGCAGGTGGGACTAAAGCACACGAGCTGCACCGACACCCCGCTGCGCCTGTACCGTAGTGTATTGCAGCGTCGCTATCGAAACAATTTATCGATGTCGATGATTTCGCACTCGATTAATACTTTTTATCGACGCCCATAAAGCCGCAACTTTGTCATTCGACTGTAACATATCGG
Organism: Parnassius mnemosyne; assembly: GCA_963668995.1. Taxonomy (NCBI): domain Eukaryota; kingdom Metazoa; phylum Arthropoda; class Insecta; order Lepidoptera; family Papilionidae; genus Parnassius; species Parnassius mnemosyne. Next base: position 28,207,924 of record CAVLGL010000082.1, on the reverse strand, counting down.
CTTTGAAAGTGAAACCGGTTGTGTTAGACAATTTGTACCGACAGCGTTATATTCGTATCTGCGATCGATCCTTGTTTCTGATTTTCGATGAATTATTGCCGATTAACGGCATTATTTAAAAAAAATAATTGGCTGGTAATATTAAATATAAGTATAATTAAGTTTCTAATTTTTTTTTCTTAAATACCTTGATATTGTGTGGTTATCATTTGAGATCAAATATTTTAAGCAAATACACTGTACTTAGTATCGGTTGTACCCGTTGGGATCTTTGTCTCACGCTTTTGACTCTGCTACGAGTCGGTCTGGGAATTTTATGTTTGGAATAAATACGAGATATCAGGTTCTATTAGACTTCAAGATTTTATGGGTATTTCCCTAAGTTTTTTATAAAATAAATGACTTCTACCTGAAGGTAAGTAGCTACTTCTGTCCATGAACATCAGCAGCCAAAACAAATAATGCTACAGATCTTAGTGTTTGGAGGTAACATACCCTTCAAATACTAAGATATAATGCCTTATAGCTTATAATTATGCTGGCTTTTTCTTACTTTTTCTTCAAACAGGATTACAGCTTACAGCAGTGCAGGCACTGGTATTTGGCGGCTTACGTTGCCTTGGGTTTAAACCCAGAAAATGGGATAGGGTTGTTTCCGTAATGTCACATCTACTTGACGCGATTCAAAAATCATCGTTCATAGTTATAAATTAAATATTTTTAATGAAATTTGTCATCTTTTATGAAATTATGAATATAAATACTTAGGCTCCGTGGGGCAGTGGCTCAGCAATGAGTTGTTGCGCTGGGGGACGCGGGTTCGAATCCCGCACGGAACAAGCATTTGTATAGTATAGAATAGAATAGAATAATTTTTTATTCAATATAAATTACATGTGTAATTCTTATTGAAAGTCATTTTTACTTTGCCACTGGTTCGAAAAAATAATTGACCTACAAATAATTGTTCCGGGTCTGGATGTTTGTCCTCGTGCAATTTATGTTTGTAAACTGCTTCCACGACACAAGAGAAAATCCTAGTATGGATTAAAAGTAACGTTTAAAAAATAATAAAAAAATATTATTAAAAACATAGGACGTCATAGAAAATTTGCCGTGACTTATTGGCAATTTTTTCTGTTTAGATACAACCTCTATTCTCTGAACTAATTCAGCCGATGGAAAAGATTAGCTGTGGTTGTCTTTCGGTATGAAGACAACCACATATTGAAACCAATATTATAATAGACTCAAAGACTTTAAATGCGACGTTGTCTATTGCTGTTTTGGTGTATGAAAATCTATTGCCCCATTTCATCCCATAGGTGTCGACTATAGAAAATATCAGAATGAACTCATGGCTTCCGTAGATGACCGTCATCCATTCAATTTGGCCTCATAGCCTTTGATTGCCTCATACAGGGAACACTTGCGACAGTCGCCACGCTTGTCGGATTGTTTAGCAACCACATTTTTTATTATTTTGAATTGCTATCAGGAAAACGCTGCTGACCATCTCTTGTTTCATTTCCCTCTGTGGCCTCCTACGACACCCACGGAACAGTATGGACGATATACCTACTGTAATACTCAAGCGTGACGATAATGGCAGATTCTTTCTTCAGCGCGAGATGCCCATGTCTAGCAGTGCACTTTTACGGCATGACGAAGAACGACTTTTAGACTAATCAGTGATGCACTTGTAGCATTCTTTATTTGGATGTAGCTGCTGGTGTCCCCAAGGCTACTGCATCCTTTGTAACATAGGCTATCCACTTAAGGAAGCTGACGCTTGCGATAAATGTGACAGCTGCACGTGATGAAATATGCTTTGATGCTTCTTTTACGAGTTTCATCATAAACGAATAAATTACCTTAAAATGATGATGATGATGATGCCCTTATAAATAAATTATGGGAAAGATTTCATATATCACATCCAAATATATATTATAAATATAGCCAAATATTATAAACTATAATTGACCAATTTCACAAGAGCCGGCGTTGGGTTCTTTGACTGTCTACATGGGATAGAAAATACGAGTGTTTAATTTACGAAATTGTCACATTTTTAACTGGTTTAAACTAAATTGTGTCTGGCTGGGCTTTAGATTGCCAAAGAAGAAAAATAATGTTGTATTTGATCATTTGAATTGAACAGTACTCATATTAAGTTATTCCAGGTTTTCCTTATTTATTTATAACAGTCAGTTTAATAAATGTTCGCCACTATTGCAGTATTATTACAAGATGTTACCACCTGCCCACGCACATTGCATTCGGTCTGTTTATTTCAAACCTAAGATTAGGATTAAAATAATTTTAAATCTACGTAGATACTTTCATTTTAATGGAATAAAATTTGACTAATGACGATACTGGATAATTAAATATTTACCCTGTCACAAGCTTGTTTACTTTAAACACAGATTATTTAAACTTACTAGCGTTCCGCCCCACGGTGTTACCTGTGTACAAGTTGTAACGTCCAGACAGTCATGACCCACGCCTATTATAAGATCGCATAATACGGAGAGCTGAAACTGCCACAAAAACTTTTCTCATCTTTCGGAGTGATAATTATGGGAGAATTTAAGTACGCCTAAGACCTGTCGGATAGTGAAAGCCACTTTAATAATATTTCCTTTCGTACTCCAACACATTCCTCCTCCTTCTTCAATAAATCATTTTCTGTTGCAGCTGTGCGCTTGTGCAAATCCTTGCCTTTACATATTCACTGTGTTCATCGATTATTTTCTTCAAAAATCTACTCAAAAATTATTACTTGGATCTCTAACATATCCCATCTTTTTTCATATCCTTTCTTGTATCTATCCTACTTCGGCATCTTAGGTATTATGTTATTGCCATTACAACCTCTTACTTGTTGCTGTTATTTATATTTATATTATAGATATACTGTTTTAAATACATTTACAGAACTAAGGCTTTAGATTGCCTCATTGGGGGAATATTTGGCAAAGTAGTCATGTTTGATAGACGATTTTCCCAACGCAGTTTTTATTTTTTATTTTAATTTGTCATTAAGTATACACTGTTGCCCATCTCCTGCTTTGTTTCTCTTCGTTACATGGGGTATTAGATATTCTTACACCACCACTACACGGTCCCTTTTTACCCAATCACATTATTTTAATTACGTTACACTTTTATCACTTTTTTCGATTTTTAAATTGCACAGATAATAAGAATTAAATAATTAATTAATGTCTTTTCGCCTCATAACCTAACATTATCTTAATGTAGATTTTTTAAGAAATGAAAAAATGAGAGTGAAACATGATGTAAAATATTGGCAATATCTTATTTCACAGGAGCAGGTGCGTCTCATCGAAAGCAAACGGGTTATTTTAAATCCCATGTCGCATGGAACAAGCAAACAAATCGATCGCGTTGAGAGCGCCCATAACCCACAGAATTATACAAGTTTTAATTAGTTTAGAATTTTTGTTTAAAAACGCTATGAATATTAAAAGCGGTCGATTAATTTAGTGCGGCCCGAGCCGCCCGCCCGTGCTCCGTTCGACGCAATTAAACCCCCAAAACTGAACTAGCATAGCGTTATTAATATTGGGAAGCAACTGGCGCCTTCGGCTGTTAAGAAAAAAGAAATTCGAAATTTATACGTCAATAAGAGTTTGTTGGGCATTATCGTAAAACGTGTGTAGCATTTAATAGTGGGTACAAGGCGCGCCGCTCCTATTAGTGTGTGAGTTATATGGCAGTTGTATTTCGGTTGTCGGCCCGCTCGCGGTCTGGAGACTCGCTCGCCTTAGCGTTGCTGGTGTGATGGGAACCGTCTCACGGTCGACCTCATCATTGGCTGCAACAGATAATTGGCTGTAATGCTCTTTTCATTATTTGAATTTTTTTTTTAATTTTCACCAACTAGAACTGAATTTATGGGCTCTGATTTAGTATGTATTAGTGATATTTAAAAAAAAATGATTATGATTACGTTTGAATCAGCAGAGGTAAGTAAAGTAATATACGCTAACCTTAAAATTTCATAATACACTGTGGAAGTTTAATTTGTCCAAACCAACAACAATTTTAACATAATCAAAGCCAAATTGTTATATGTGATATAGACCAAGGAGTAAGTTGTAGATAGGACGTTTGAATAAAATATAGTAAATAGTTAACAAATAATCCTAACACTTTGTAAACAGCAAACTTTTTTTTAAATAACACGCTTTTCAAACACATTTCGTTCTGCTTTCGAACTAAATCCTTAATCCACGAACTGGGGTTCTCACATTTACTTAATTTTGGTGTCATTTGCTTAGAATAAAAGTCGTTGATGTCTTTTACAGGCAACTTTAGTCGAGTTTAAAAGATTAGTAGTAATTAGTAGTAAGTTAAAAAGTTTTCTTTATAAGGATTATTGGAACGAAGTTCTTTATCGGACTGTACGGATTTCGCAGATCACCACGACCACTCTTCTGACGTAGTGTAGAAGGCCTTTGCGGCTATAAGGAAACGAGATGGAATAATATCCATCTCCCTCGCACTTTTCTTATCTTGCCATGAAAGAAATATTATTTCATTTTAAATGAACCTTCATTTTAAAAGACGCTAGTAATTTATTTATTTGTATTTGTTAATCAATGATGTAATACGTTAATCAATAATAATATACTACGAAAGGAACTTCGTTCCAACCGAGTGTTCCATGACACTCACGCATTTTTATAATATTTAAATTCAGCGTTTTCGTTTTGTCGTCCTGGTAGCAAAAAGTGTTAAGCTGCTGTGTACTCGTAATGTTGCGGACCTTGGATTCTAAACCCCACTAGATAAGTGCTTGTACGGTCTGAAAATAATTTATCCGAAGTTTGTGTTTACCAATTTACAAATTTATATTTATGAATGCCTTGAATTAAAAAAATTTAAATAAATAAATTAAAGGTTAATTTTTTTTTTCTAATTGATGTTCTTAGCACCGAACTGAATATGCAATAATATCTACATTCTGTTATAGTATCTGTAGGCATACAGATACTATACAGTATCTGTAGGCATACAGATACTATAACAATTATAGCACATTAAGATGTGTGCTTCCCGGAAGTACAAACTTCCAGTAGAAAATAAAAATAGGTTTCATCAGGTTTGTGACATGTTTGTGAATCATAATAACATAATTGTGAATCGAATTAAATCAGTTCGATGCAGATATCGTTATTTGATCTCGTGCAATGCGAAAATTAAATAAAAATTTACACACACACACACACACACACACACACACACACACACACACGCGCGCGCGCGCACGCACGCACGCACGCACGCACGCACGCACGCACGCACGCACGCACGCACGCACGCACCGGGGAATTAATCAGAAAAGTTGGGGAGTTAATAAGATAAAAAAATTAATTTGTGTTTTTGATTTCATTTTATCTTTAAGTAACGTGATTGTTATAATTAGAATAATATTCTAATTATAACACACGCACTCGGTAGAAGAGGAATAACTTAGTTTTATTTAAAAAAATTGTTTTATAAAAGTCTGCGTTAAAATTTAATATTGTAAAATTGTATGGGAAGGTACTGATATCCTAAGATACAGGATTAATCCTAGTTTAGGAAACAGTGCAACAATTTGTTTGTAACCTATATAACTGTTAATAAATATTATTATTAAAAAAAATTTAGATACCGATATCCACTGCTGAACATGAGCCTCTTCCGCTGAACGGAGGATTTTGTGGGGGGATTGAAGTTGTGAAAGGCGACTATGGGACATATCAGAAAGATTTTATGGCTTTCGATAGATGGTGATATTGCTATATCGTTTACGCCACACGTAAAATACCCAGACGGGCGACGTGCCGCAGCGTCAAAAGTGCAAGACGTTTTGTATTGCGATAGTCAATCCACCTGTAATGTTTAAAGATGATCTCTCTCTTTTCACTAAATGATATTAGTAAGAGACGAATACACAGATAATTAATACTTAACTAAGCCATAACCTAATCGACGATTATAAGTAAGGCCGACAAGGATCAGATTATATTTCCACTAAGAAACTTCCACGCTTTTCTTAGTTTGTTGTTAAATACCTACTTGAAATTGTTTTTGCAATATTTAAATTAACCATGGAGAGTTCTGGCTGTTGGATATTAATTCCTTCCTCAGTATATACTATACAAGGGACAAGAATAACTCTTGCAATGGTTTTAACACTGCGCTCATCAACCCGTTTATATAGTGAGTACCTATGCAGTTTTTTAATTGTTATAAGCCAGTACTTTTATCCCACATGTTGGTAAAACTTAGTTTAAGAAAAGCCTATTCAAACTTGCCTTGAAGACACTCGCATTGTAATCGAATGGAAAGACAGATGCTGGCAAATTATTTGGCTCAATTGCTGTACCCATCACGAATGAAAAAGCGAACCTTATAGCCGCTTGATTCGGATCCGTGTGTCGGCAAAGGGGTGGTAACTAGCCAACCGTTTGGTTGGCCGATGATGGAAGGAAGTAATATCTGCGGGCACTCGATTTAAAAATCAGTTAAAGTAAAAAGCGGCTAACTTTTAACTTAAGAGGCTTAATACAGCTTCGCCGGTTTCATGGCTCACTTTGTGGTAGCCTCTGTCTGAATTCAAACTTAGAAACTGTTGGCTATAGTGCTTTAATGATCAATAGTACGTCTGTAATTTCATAATCTGGCCTTAAAGCACATATTCATCATCACTACATAATCACCTTTTTTACTGAAAACGAAGTATGTCATCTTAGTCCTCGTAGGTGATAACGCGTTTAGTTTGATTATAAATCAAAGATCCAGTTACTATCAAGTTGACTGTGTTGCTCGTTTGTCACGCTCATACTATTAAAAAAGCAGAATATACTTATAGTGAACTTAAACAGAAGTTATGTGACGATGAATGTACATTAAAATGCGATAGTTTTGCGTCTTATAATTTAAAAAAGATATGCACACTTAATACTGGTTTTATTTTTTTCCTATCCCCTATTAAGCAAATACATGTAAAATCTTCTCACTAGTTCGGAATGGCGTAGCTTGTTTGTCTTGCCCGGCTCGCCACTATCGAATTATTCACTGTCTCGTACGAGTGCGATTACCATTTAATCGATATTCATATCGCCAACTCGATTAACCTTTTAACATGAAATATAATCATTTTCGACATTTTTCATTTCTGTACCTGCTTACAAATCGGTCTCAGGCCATTAATACTTAACTAACCTATTAACCGAAAATAGACTTTGAACGGAGTCAGGCATCCCAAAACTATAACAGTCAACTAGTTCTATCGTTTTTGTTTCCAATATGCAATAAATAGGGCAATAAAGATGGCGCGCGCGCCGCCTCAGCGGGGGGCACTCTGAGGCCTTTAATTGTTTGTAATTAGGCACGATCTCGGCTTGCATTTATTGACTGTTTATTGCTTAATATGCTGCGAGCGACGGGCATGATATTGAGAAGTCTATTTTGTAGGAACATAATGGCCGTATGGAGCGCCGACAGAGATTCCCCGGCTATTAGAGACTATATTAATACGTCGCGGATGGATACGGTGTGGAGCGTCTACACGATCTTTGGATTGATGTGGAATCAACAGTGAGGCAATAGTAGTTTTATTAAGGATTATTTTTTAAGCGTGTAAGTGCGTGTTTATATTGTTTTTAGGGTTCCGCTGTTCAACAAGAAACCCTAATTAAATTATAATTTGGTTTTCCTCGTTTGTACTGCATGAAGCTTGATATATATTATATCAGTACATGCCTGGACGGCCTCGTTAGTCTAGTGGGTATAGTAGTGCAACTGTTGATCATGAGGTCCCGGGTTCGAATCCCGAGTCGGGCCAAAAAAATCTGTTATTGAGTTTTTCCATCGAGAAATTCTCAGTAGCTGCCCGGAGTCAGGCAGCTGGCGGTATCTCAACCCCGTCCATCGGAAAGCACGTAAAGCCGTTGGTCCTGCGCCTGATCTCTCTCTTGTCGTTTACCGTCCCATCGGACTATGAGAGTGAGGGAATAGAGAGTGCAACTGTAGGTACTTGCGCATACACTTGTGCACTATAATCCTGTCCTGAGCCGATGGCTAGTCTGCGTTGAGGCTGGCCGTCGTGACCAGAATTCGGTCTGGAGGACATTATTACATATTTTGAATTTAAAACGATTACGTACGTTATGTATTTTATTTCTTCTTCATTTAAACGGATAATGCACATGTTGTCGCCATACCACGCATTAGAACCAAACGGTTTGCTTCGTCGTTTGTGATGCGTACAGCAAAGGAGTGGAATAGTTTGCCAGTATTTTCACCTGATTACTTAGTTTTGTTGACCTATATCAGTGCGTTTTACAATCGTCGGCTGCATCACCACCACTTACCATCAGGTAGGGTATTAATCAAACATGGCTCATTATAGTAAAAAAATATTGGCATTTTTTTAGGAACGTATTATAAAAAGAAAATTATGAGACTACATAAACATCATTTAGTAATTTAGCTTACGTTTTCAGATAACAGCAATTCCAAAAAGTGTAATGTAGTACATATGTTTAAAATTGTTCTTACTTGCTTATTAACCGACTGAAAGATTAAGATTTACTCAATTCAAGTGTTTGGCTTTTTTTTATGTTCACGTAGAAAATATTTATGAGGTAACATAACTATTTTCTGCGTGAACCGATTTTGATGATTCTTTTTTTATTTAAAAGCTGGTGCTTCTCATCCACTTGGGAAGCACCAGTAGTTTTTGAGTTATCATTAATAACTAATATTAAAGTGGGCTGTACATTTCTTTTTAATTTTACCACTCGCTTTTCTATTAATATAATGACGAACAGAAAAGGCCGACATCGTTATAACTTAAGCAAACATTAGTTACGCTCTAGGCCGTTTATATTAATAAAAACTACGGGAATAATGTAAACACCGAGTAGTAAGAATAACAATGTTTTAAATTACTTACATTATATGTTAACTGAATCTATTAAAAATAATGAAATAGCTATGTATTATTCAGGTTTGTATGTAGTTAAAGCGTAATTTATGACAGCAGAGCTATAATCATATAACAGAATACGAAAATTAATTAATTCAAGTTAACGTTGTAGGAAATTGAACTCTGTGCACTGTCAAAATAGAACCGCAGTAGTTTTAGGGCTAAGCGGTTGCTGTAAATTCCACAGTAGGTGAGTAACCTGAGTTCCAGGTTAATTGAAATTTTAAGAGTTGTTTTAACACGTGTTCTATATTGAAATTAAACATTGTGAGGAAACAGGTTCCCTGACAAACTAAAAGAAATAATTCATAAATATGTGAAATCCTCCGACATGCATTGGGACAGTGCGGTGCACACTTTCTTATCCTAAAACCTTCTCAGAAGATAGGAGGCCTGTGCCTAGGAGTGGAACGTATATCTGTAACTTTACTGTTAAAATATTATTTTATTTTTATTTATCTTAAAACAAAACTAAAACTCATTTAGTTAAAATTTTACTGTTTTCTTTATTTAAATTACAAATAATAAAAAAATGTCTTTGAGTAAAAAATATTCAGTACCTATTCCTTGAAAGGACGTCATTAATAATTATATGCGCATCGTGTTTTTTTTTATTTAATGTTTATAAAACATTTTAACTTTTACTTACAACAACTTGTAAAGAAAACTATACCTACTACGAGTAATATTTCGCTTAGTTTTAACAATAATAAATGATAGACACAAACTATGATTAACTACAAATAGTTAGTGTTTTTTTTATTCCGTTATACCGTTACCCTTACAGCCTATTAAAGTCCAATACTGAACATAGGCCTCCTCCATTGATTCCCTCAAAGAGGAAATATTTGCCATAGTTGCCACGCTTGGTTAGCTAGTTGGTAACTACAGGTTTTTATTTGTAGTCGTCATTAGGGAGACGCTGCGGCTTATCGCCTGATTTGTTTCCCTCTGCCGCCTCTTACACCCACGGGATGATATGGGGTAGTGGTTATTCTTACACCGCCACTACATGGCCCAATGTTTTTATTCCGCTTCCGGGTATATTATGCATGTCAGATATGAATAATATATTACAATATATATCTACAAATTTCTTCGCTGTGAACAGTGTAAGAAGTAAGAGGTTCTTCCTTTTATATTTCTTTAAAAATAACTAAGTAAACTTAGCTTTGAAATAGGTAGCATAACATATTTAATAATACCAATAGCACAATATAATATAGTAGGTAATAACCAAACCCTGGTTACTTATTACTCCTTTAAACGGATCTACATTTATCTAGAGTTGAATTTATTACAAACTGTTAAGTACATTTGAACTTTTTTTGACTGTGTGACACACACATTGCCATTGCATGCGAGTGACGTCACTGTAAACAACCGCCAACTCCGCCACGCCCAGCCACGCCTCGCTGCCGGCGCCCGCAACTACGCACCCTTCCACCGACTAGCCTAAAAAATGAACCTATACATCTAGAGAATAAAACTCAATTTTATTTGCACTGTTTGCTAATGGAATTTGCTCTCATACTCTCAATCCATGAAGAATTTTTTATGCAGTCTTGTTTATTTTTCTTTTTATTGCAAATATCAATGTGTCATCTCGAAGGATCTGAGATGTTTTGAGTGCGTTTAAAGATTGATGTTTTGGCTTATTATTATACAATGTATTTTTATTTTAATCTCCGACTCCGTGTTCACGTTTAGTATATTATCCGTTTGCAAATAGATGTTCAAGGTAATATTTAAGGTTGTTAAAAATAATTGCATTGATAGTACAAGTTCCGTGTGCATCAGAATAAAATTTTATGTAAATAAATATGCTTTATATAGCTGGTATCCAAAATAATAAAAATTAAAACAAAATTATTTTATACACACATAAGAACTAGCTAGGTATGTCATAATGTAATATCTTATTTTAATTTGGACTTATAAAGTGAAGTGGTAAGGAAGTTGTCATTTTATATCTTTTTTGCTGGACCTATATTTCATTTGATAGCAATGTAGATATTTGCATGACTTGATATAAAAGTTTCTGTACTTTTGTTGGCATTGTTTTCTATTTAGAAATATCAGGGATGAATCTTTAAAATGGTAAATATATATAAATTATATATTTTTATATAACAATAAAACTGTGGCAATAACGCACATTGTTCAAATACATTATTGCAGTAATAGGTATCTATGTTAAAAGCCAAGTTTCCAAGAATGCTTCCCTTTGTACGTTATAGAAATATGCCTAATATTTGCTCGTTGTAGCACGAATGGGTCGGCTCGACCGGGGAAGGACACAGAATACCAGCGTAAAATAGCAGCTTACTGCTGCTGTATGGTGAGTGTAGAGAACTGGAAACCCTTTTTACTGGAAACGTGGCATTCCATTTTAATCTGCAGCGGTGTCAGCTCATCTGCGTTTTGATTTTTAATCGAGGATAGATGTACATAGATGTCTATGTGCCACAGCATCCACTTACCATCAGGTGGATTGTGTGCACGTCTGTCACCCTTATTTTATAAAATAAAGCAGTTTGTATAAATGACATTCCCTTTCCGGGCATCGCGGTAGTCTGGAAGCTAACTTCATTTTCATATTCGCAGCTTAACGATCGAAATTCTATGTATGATGCGAGTCGCGTGCCCTACATCAGCAAGAGTGGGTCATTTTAAGCCACGAATTCGTTGTTTTCTTAGATAATATATTATTAACTTTTACTTTATTGATGTAGGTGTAACGAATGCGCCAAAAATAGCTAAATTATTAAAACAAACATTTTATGATAATGGATTTACACATTTGTTGTGAGGAATATTGTATGTTTTCGTGTTTATTCGGTTTTAGATTATCTTAATTGACTATTTATGTAGTAATTTCAATATTCTTTTTTTAGCCTAAAAGCCTATTCACTCTTGCCTAGAAGGATGTAATGGGAGGGAATGACAGAAGCTGGGAAATTATTCTCCCCCTTTGCTGCAAGGACGAAGCAAGTTTTGTTCGAATGCGTAGAATATCGGCAACAATAGGCTGAAGACCCGCCGACCGCCTGGTTGGCCAATAGTGGAAAGGGGAGGGAGGTACCTATAATAACTGTTCACGTCGATTGCAACAATATTAATAGGATTAACTACAAATGTAGTAGCAAAGTAATTGAACAGTGACCTATGAACTGCGTGATGTATGTACCTACTGTTACATTGCAAGAAGTGTTAGATGAAAATCAATTTGTTTTGTTTTTAATATTACAACATTGTGGGATGAAACCCGACGCATCCTAATTGAAACGCACTTCCCAGGTTGCTGTGTAATTCAGGGGGTGAACCGGCATGTAGATGCAGTGATACCAATAAACGAAGACTGGAATTTAGCACAGAGAGTGGTAACAGTGTATGAAATCCATTGGATCATTCACAGTTTCCTTCCCTGGCGACATTTTCCCGACATTTCTATAGTGGGTAGGTAAAGGCCTAACTTGTTCTCATAATGAGAGCATGTTTGGCCTTCAGATATGTTCCTAGGGGATGAAGAGACGTGTGAGTTACGTTCAATCATAAGTGTGAAAACGAACTTAGTCTACTTGATGGTTATTGTCTATTGCTGACTGCAACTTCAAAACAATTTCTATGACTACAGAAAACTACTGCTGTGTAGCAGAAATAGACGAAATGATGGTGCCAACGGTTTTGTTACCTATTATAAGCTAGTGTTTGACTACAATTTCACATCGTTAGAGACAGTAAACGCAACGAGACTTAAATAGCCAATCTGTCTTCTTATACAAATTTTTGCTCGAACACGGGATCGCTATTCTAAAAAATATCTTTTCCGCAGTTATAAATATATAGTACAACGAGGCCCAAAAAACAACATTATATCGTTTTACACAAACTCAGGACTCAGGACCGCTATTTTTATAGCTATATATTTTTTGCGCACTTATAAATCTATATACGAGGCCCAAAAACCAATAATCTGTCTTTTTTTCGAACCACGACTGCCATTTTTATATATATACTAACTGACCAGGCAGACGTTGTTCTGCCCTTTCCGATGACCATGCGTCCTAAAAAAATCATTGAATTCACAATAAAAAAAATTGAGGGTCACTTATCGGGATAAAAACTAACCTATCTCTTAAATCGGACCAAACTGCACACAATGTGAAACATTTCATTGAAATCAGTTCAGTAGTTTAGGAGTTCATCGCGGACATACAATGTGACACGTAATTTTTATATACTCGTATAAAGATTTTGCACACTTATAAATCTATAAAATAAAAATGCTCTTAAATCAACATTATGTAATTTTACGCAAATGTTTGCTCGAACCCGGGATCGCTATCTTCATATATGTATATATTTTATGCAGATATAAATCTATAACACAACGCGGCCCAAAAACGAACAATCTGTGCTTTTACACAAAAGTTTGCTCGAAAACAGGATCGCTATTTTTATATATATATTTTTGTCCAGGTGTTGGTATATTTGAAGTTTTTATCAATGTAGTTTTAGGTTTTTATTATAATTCAAAAAACACATAACATAACATAATACAAATAACAAATTAGTTACTCGACTCTAATGAGTCAGTAATTCCTTTTTGGGGCTATGTATACGCTTTTACAACAAAGTCCCAGAAAATATGCAGTCAAAATATCTTAAGCGAAAATTGTTTAGTAAGGGTTATTATACCACTAAAGAGTGGTACTAATAAAATAAGCCCTGGAAATGAGGTGATCGCTACCATGTTGTTTCTAAATGTTTTTATAACAATTTATAAATATTATATTGTAAATAATGCTTTTAAAAAATCCTGCCGGAATACTTACAGGTTCTTCCCTGGACAGATACTTTTTCGAACCAGTGGTAAAGGTAAAAAAATGACTCAGTAAGAATTACATGTAAACTTTATTGAATAAAAATGATTCTATTCTGTTCTATTCTAAAATAATAAGATGGTAGGACTACTTTTTTGACTATTGTGTGCTAATAGGTAGGAATCACCCTCTTACCTATTTCTACCTCTGTTGTGTTGCGGTCTGAACGATGTAGAGAGCCAATGGAATTACAGGCTTAGAGGCATTCCATCTTAGCTTATACGTGGTAGAGCCACGCTGCAGCTATATTAGTAGAATAGTTGCAGCACGAATGGGTCGGCTCGACCGGGGAAGGACCACGCTCTCACAGAATACCAGCGTAAAATAGCAGTGTTTTGTATGGTGAGTGTAGAGAACCAGAGACCCTTTTTACTGGAAAAGAGGCATTTCATCATAGTCCTTACGGGTGACAACGCATCTGCATTTGATTCTTTATTGAGGAGAGATGTAGATGTCTATGGGTCACAGCAACCACTTGCCATCAGGTGGACTGTGTGCTCGTTTGTCACCTTATCCCATAAAAAAATTGGTCTTCAGAAGTGACAACGCATCTGTAGCCTGATTTCTTTAATGTTGAATGCGGGTGTTCATGGACTACAGTAGTTACTTACCTTCAGGAAAACTGTGAGTTCGTTTATCACTTTAGTTTTATAAAAAAAAATATGACTTCTTTTTTAAATTCAATAAATAATTAAATAATTTCATAGGTGTTTGTGTTTAATTCTATTTGTTTGAAGTTGTAACTGGGTGGTTATTAAACTTAAGTTCGTTTGGTGCGTTTACTGGAGGCTATCAGAATGTAAGCTCTTGATAAATGAATTGCAAAAATATTGTCGATATTCCGTGATTAATTCGCGTCTAAGTTCTTGCTTGGACGACGTATCAATGATAGCACTACCTTCACGTCTTCGATGAAAATTTTTCACTTATTATAAACTAAACATGGTGCTTTGCTACAGTCCCACATAATGGTAAGTGGTATGGAATCCCTAGATGGTAAATAGCACTGTCTTAGCGTTACAAAAGCCTATTCACTTATGCCTTGAAAATACGCAGATTTTAATGTAGGTAACGGACTGCTGTAGTACGCTTTATGAAAGACAAAGCTAACAGTTTTGTTTAAATGCGTGAAATATCGACAGATATTGGTGAAAAAATCGAAAGAAATTGGAGGTGGAAACAAGCTGACCATCATTCTCCGATGACGGGGAGGAGAGGGGGAGGGAGGAATGAATATGTGCACTCTCTTTGCCTTGGTAGAGGCAAATATTCCAGCTGACATGATCACTACGATTAGTCTAGCTATGTGTGACTGTGATGTGTGTATTAATTCGAAAAATACTTCTATATTTTTCTTTTTAGCACAGTCCGCAGCTAAACGTAGGCCGTTGCCAAATGAAACGTTTAATGTCGCTGGTGTGTGTATTATTTTATCTGATTATATACATATCAATATTATAATATTCCGATGATATCCCGGTCGTCAGTCTGAGCGAGATTAGAATGGCTCTCCAGCACTTTAAAACGGCAAGGCCCCAGGCGAGGATGGAATTACAGCGGAGCTTCTGAAAGCGGGTGGAAAACCGTTACTTGAAGTCCTTCAGAAGCTTTTTAATTCCATTCTCCATGGTGGCATTACACCGGAGGCGTGGAGCAGAAGTGCGGTAGTCTTGTTCTTCAAGAAAGGCGACAACGCTCTCTTGAAGAACTACAGACCGATTTCCCTTCTGAGCCGCGTCTACGTGCTGTTTTCGAGAGTCATTACGAATCGTCTCGCGCGCAGTCTTGACGACTTCCAGCCTTCCGAACAAGCCGGTTTCCGAAAAGGCTTTAGCGCCATAGACCACATACATACCCTTCGGCAAATTCTACAAAAGTCAGAGGAGTACAATTTGCCACTATAACTGGCGTATGTGGTCTATGAGAAAGCCTTTGATTCCGTCGAAATTTGGGCGGTGCAGCAGTCCCTTTAGCGGTCCCAAGTTGACTGTCGGTATATCGAAGTGCTGAAGTGTTTGCACAGTAGGACTACGATGGCTATCCGAGTACAGAACCAGAGTACGAAACCTATCCAATTGCAGAGAGGTGTAAGACAGGGTGACGTCATATCCCCGAAACTCTTCACCGCTGCATTGCAAGACGTTTTCAAGCTTCTGGACTGGAAAGGATACGGTATCAACATCAATGGAGAGTATATCACTCACCTTCGATTTGCCGATGATATAGTCCTTATGGCAGAATCGCTAGAGGACCTAAGCACTATGCTCAATGACCTCAATAGTGATTCCCAACGTATAGGTCTTAAGATGAACATGGACAAAACAAAGATCATGTTTAATGTCCATGTCACACCTATGGTAGTTGTTGGGAGCACTAAGCTCGAATTTGTTGACGAGTATGTTTACCTGGGACAAATAGTCCGACTAGGTAAGTTCAACTTCGACCGAGAGGTCAATCGACGGATTCAACTCGGTTGGGCAGCGTTCGGGAAATTACGGCACATCTTCTCGTCAGGTATACCTCAAAACTTGAAAAGGAGACTGTACAACTAGTGCGTGTTGCCAGTGATGACATACGGAACAGAGACGTGGTCCTTCACTGCTGGCCGGATGAGGAAGCTCAAGGTCGCTCAGCGAGCTGTGGAGAGGGCTATGCTCGGAGTTTCTCTGCATGATAAACTCAGAAATGAGGATATCCGCAGTAGTACCAGAGTGACCGACATAGCGGATTAGTAAGCTGAAGTGGCAATGGGCTGGCCATATAGCTCGAAGAACCGACAACCGATGGGGAAAAAGGTTCCCGAGTGGCAGCCTCGTACCGGCAGGCGAAGTGTTGGGTGTCCCCCCACTAGATAGAGTGACGACCTGGTAAGATATGCAGGAAGTCGATGGATGCAGGTGGCTCAGGACCGTGCTTTGTGGCATTCCTTGGGGGAGGCCTATGCTCAGCAGTGGACTTGTGAAGGGCTGTAATGACGATGATGATGATGATACATATCAATGGTTTTACGCCATTAATAGGTTACCTGAAAATCTTTTAGATAGTCGCCTCTCTCTGTGTACGATCACAGGACATGAAACGGGGTGATAAGTTTTTTTTTTAAGAAAACGCATACACTTCATCTGATTATAGGTGAAAAACTAGCACACATTTCATCTGATGGTACGTAGATGCTGAGTCCCATAGACATCTACACTTATCCTCGATTAAGAAACTCTGCGAGCAATGGCCGGGGCAGCCGCGAGCGCTTGAACAGTTTGAGTTTTTTTTGATAAGATAAAAATAAAAACTAATTTATGAAATGTGATCCCAATATAGCCTTAAAATATGATAACCTTTTTCATATGATATAACTTTTACACGGTTTTGTAACGGAATTTCTGCAAGGTATACGTTTAAATAGCGATTTATTGTCATATTTTTGTTTTGTATTATTGAGCCAATTATTGTGAACCGCGTTTCTGTCTTCACACAACTCTTGTCATTTATTTCAAATTATTTTATTCTTGCCAAATAATTATATTTTAGTAGATGTACAGAAATTCAAAAATTGTATAAATAGGTACTGCAACTGCTTTAACGCGACCGGTTTTTATCTCTATACCTATATAAAAATGAATTGACGTCAGTTAATCTCGCTAAAACTCAAAACGGTCTCGACGTATTCTGATGAAATTTTATGTGTGTGTTTGAATGGGTTCCTGGATACCTTAAATTCACAATTAGATCCGGTAGGTAGGTAGGATTCAGAAATTATCCGTGTAAAGCCGGGGCGGATCGCTAGTTCGCTAATTACTATATGTGAATTATAATAGAAATTCATAACTTAACGATAAATACTTCACCTTTAATAAAACACACATAAATGAGGAAAGTGTAATTTTTCTAATCAGACTCAGGTATAGAATATAACGTTGTTTACTGATTTCAAGCATTGCTTTTTTTCGTTTAACTATTCCGGGAGGCATAGCGCTGCTCGATACTTTATGATTATAGATTTGGATTGCATGATTATTAATTTTACTTTTATTGTATAGAATAGAAATTCTGTAATATTTAATTATATGAATAAAAATGACAACAATAGCACAGACCAAATCGTGAATCTTTTAAACCTAGAAATCAAATACTGATAGTGCTGATTTGTTTGTATTAGGGTATTTTACACTATGTAAAAATATATATTTATGATTTTTATTTTATGATTTTATGAAAAGTAAACGAGAAATATTGATTTCTATTTATAAAAATGCATTATAAATTTTATATTTCAATTGTAAGATTTTTTTTTATCTGTGTCTCAAATATGCAAAACGCTGTCAGCCACATTAGACACCATCGTGACGCCACTGGCTAAAAGAACTAGCTTATATGCTGTGTTATTTCTAAATTTTTCAAATTATCATTACGATTGTTGAGTTTTATTCCATATTTTATTGAAAAGGCATCATGGAAGGCAGATTCATAAAAGCAGAAGACCAAGGCGACCCCTTCCACGCTATCCGTGAATTTATGCAACATCAGGGGACTTCACTCGGACCTAAACACCGTCCACTACCATCTCGAGACGGCGAAGCCGGCCTTGTTCTTTCTGACCGAGACGCAGGTTTCCTCTCCGGCTGATATTTCGTATTTCTCCTACCCGGGGTACAAATTGGAGCACTCCTTTGTGCCTCGGGCTGGAGTTTGCGTGTATGTCAGAGAGGACATCTGTTCTCGACGCCTCGGCAGTCTTGAAGGTTTGGACCTGTCCATCCTATGCTACGCGTAGACAGCGACGACCATCCGTGCGTCTACGGGTGCCTCTATAGGTCCCATAGCGGTAATGCCGAAACAGACCGACTCATTGACCACGTCCAAATGGCTACATGTTGTTTGCTACAACAGGTCCCATCCGCAGAGATCGTGATTCTTGGCGATTTTAACGCCCACCACGCTGAATGGCTCGGTTCACGTTTAACCGGTCATGCGGGGAGATCTGTTTATGACTTTGCTTTGGCATATAGTCTGACACAACTGGTTACTTCGCCTACGCGGATTCCAGATGTGGAGGATCATACACCTTCCCTGTTGGACCTTCTGCTGACCTCTCATCCGGACGGATATCAGGTTTCCGTCGATGCCCTTCTCGGCTCTTCGGACCATTGTCTGATCCGGAGTGTGGTGCCAATCACGCTCCCCTCGCGGTTGCGTTCTGCAGGTTGCCGCCGTGTTTGGCATTACAGGTCGGCGGACTGGGATGGAATGCGGTCTTTCTTTGCATCCTACCCATAGGGGCGGGTTTGCTTCTCGTCGGATGATCTCAGCGCTGTTGCTGACTCTGTCACTGATGTGGTGCTACAGGGAATGGAACTATTTATTCCATCATCTGTGGTACCCATCGGAGGCAGATCTCAGCCTTGGTTTGGTCGCTCCTGTAAGACTGCATTACGCAGTAAGCAAGAGTGTTATCAAGCCTGGGCTGCGGCTTCGGCGACTCGGGATGTAAACACCAGCACACTTAAAAAGAAGTATAACTTCGCCTCCAGGTCCTTCAAAAGAGTTATTGCCAAGGCAAAGTCAGAGCACATAGGCAGAATTGGCGAGAAACTAGTTCGCCTGCCTTCGGGAACCCGTGCATTCTGGTCTCTCGCCAAGGCTGTCCAAAGGAATTTCTGTAAGCCATCACTACCATCTCTGCACAGGGAGGACAACTCACTGGCCCAAGACGCAAAAGACAAAGCCGACCTTTTAGGCTCCCTTTTTGCGTCCAACTCGACTCTTGATGACGGGGGGAAAACACCGCCGACCATCCCGCGGTGTGAGTGCTCCATGCCAGATTTGCTGTTCTCACAGCGCTCGGTTCGCAAAGCACTCCTCTCCCTGGACATCCAGAAGTCGAGTGGGCCTGACGGAATCCTCCCAATTGTGCTGAGAACGTGTGCTCCGGAGTTGGCTCCGGTCCTAACGCATCTTTTCCGGTACTCCTACTCCCAAGGCATAGTCCCGAATTCATGGAAGACACCTTTTGTCCACCCGATCCCTAAAAAAGGCGACCGCTCAGACCCGTCCAACTATTGGCCTATTGCGATCACCTCCTTGTTCTCCAAAATAATAGAATCAATTATTAACTGCCAACTCATGCGGTACCTTGAGGATCACAAGCTGATTGGTAACCGCCAATACAGGTTTCGTCGGGGTCGATCAGCTGGTGATCTTCTGGTCTACCTGATCCTAGATGGGCAGAGGCAGTAGAGTCCAAGGGGGAGACGTTGACCGTTAGTTTGGACATTGCGAAGGCCTTCGATCGGGTTTGGCACAAAGCGCTTCTTTCGAAGCTCCCTTCCTATGGGCTTCCCGAGAAATTGTGCGATTGGATCACCAGCTTCCTTGCAGATCGGAGCATCAAGGTCGTTGTAGACGGTGCATGCTCCGACTACAAGCCTATTAACGCTGGTGTTCCACAAGGCTGTGTGCTATCACCAACGCTGTTTCTTCTGCATATCAATGATATGTTGCTAACTGGTAAAATTCATTGCTATGCGGATGACAGCACTGGTGATGCTCTATATACCGGCCGTGCCAATATTTCTCGGGAAAACGTCGCCGAGTACCGGAACAAACTTGTGTCTGAAGTCGAGGCTTTGTTGAACAAAGTCTTGGATTGGGGGCGATTAAATCTAGTCCAGTTTAATCCTCAGAAGACACAAGTTTACGCGTTTACCGCTAAAAAAAACCCCTTTATCGTATCTCCTCAGTTTCAAGCCTTCTTGCCTCAGCCAGTATCTGAATCCTCAGAGTCGACATATCGAGTGACGTGCAGTTTCGTGGTCACTTGGGAGAGAAGGCCAAATTGGCCTCTAAAAAGCTTGGTGTGCTCAGCAGAGCGGGACAGTATTTCATGCCGGCACATCGCTTGCAACTTTACAAGGCGCAGGTTCGGCCTCACATAGAATACTGTTCCCATCTCTAGGCAGGGGCTCCCCAGTGCCAGCTCCTTTCACTTGACCGCATCCAGCGCAGAGCGGCTCGAATCGTCGACGACCGAGTCCTTTCCGATCGGCTCGATTCATTGGCACTGCGAAGAGATGTTGCATCCCTTTGCATTTTCTTTCGCATCTACCACGGGGAGTGTTCTGAGGAATTGTTCGGATTAATCCCAGTTGCCAAATTTCACGAACGCACATCGCGGCAGAACTCCCGATACCATCCACACCATCTGGATGATTGGCGGTCCACCACTGTGCGATTTAGAAGATGTTTTCTTCCTCGCACGACTTCTTTGTGGAATCGATTACCATCAGCGATTTTTCCGGACCGATACGACTTAGGGACCTTCAAGAAAAGAGCCTATTCTTTTTAAAAGGCTGGCAACGCATCTGTAATTCCCCTGGTTGTCCTAGTGTTGCAGTTGTTCGTGGGCGGCGGTAGTCACTTACCATCAGGTGAGCCGCATGCTCGTTTGCCCACTCTCCTATAAAAAAAAAACTAATCTTTATTCTATTAATTCGAATTCGTTTAATAGAATCCATAATTTTATATTGTGTGTAATTTTCCATGTAATTTTTCAGCTAAAACATGCAATAATCTTTATGACATTTTTTTAATGGAATAGGGTGACAGACGAGCATACAGTACACCTGATGGTAATTGGATGCAAGCATCAATTAAGAATTTAAATGCTGATGCGTTGATAAAATTGAAAATTTCATAGCGGCGGAGTTAATTTGTTCGAAAAACGTAAAGGTTAATGCTTCTTTCTGTACCTACTATTAGTTATATTTTATATTATTATAAAATTTAAAAAAAGAGTTGAAAATATGCAAAAAATTAAAGAACAAACCATTGAGATACAATACACTTTGTGTGTAACAAAAAAGTTACCTAAATGTTTATTTTTATAACTTTCTTATATACTCGTATTTTTGCATTCAGGCACAACGCAACAATGATATAGATGATAACTCATTATTAAACATCCAAAAGTAACTTATTCCTTTACAAATCGGCAAAATTCTAGGGCAGTGACGTCACGAGTTGAACAGCATGTCGGCTAGCGTTTTCACGCGAAAATTTAAAGCGATAAATTAATAGTAATTTTATGACATTTATATAAAAAAAATATATAAAAATTATAATGGTTCATTATCACTCTAGGAGTAATTTAAAACTTATTGAAAATGGGGTAATACCCTATTATATACATATAACTGAGTGCAGTCAACGTTACTCAATTTCAGCGGAATCCCAATACATTCTCGTAGTGTGGGCAACCGCAAATTGACGGATGGTCGTCGTGACCCCCGTCACCCAGAAAAAAACCCGAGAGCGATGCGTGAATGGTGTGAAGCTCTCTCCAACATCCTGGGGCCGCGTGGGCCCCCGCTGAGCCTTTGTGTGGCCGGCCCGCTGCTCACCTCGCTGACACACACGTTATTTATCTCCAACGCCTTTGTTGCCAAGTTGGTTTTGAAAACTTAAAACACCCGATCGAGGGGCGTTCGCGCGAAAACAAACAAGCATGCCACTCTAGTCAATTTGGACGGCTTGAAGTGTACTGAGAAATGTACGTAAATCCGGCTATGTGATTTCACGAAAATCACCGCCTCGAATACAAAGCGGGAAAGGAGATCGCAATTGGAAAGATTGCCGACTGTTATGGTAATTCACCGGGGGGAGTGGGGAGGAAATGTTACTCGTTTGTATTGCATTGTGTAGGGAAATGATTGCGCGTGTTTGTGTACACAACGGAAATAGTAACGTATATTTCTCCTTAACTGATTTCTTTGACTTATGATTTCTTATATTTACTCGAATACTACAAATGGAATAAAACTAATTTTACGGAATTTATCGCTTTTAATTTTAACTTTTTACTTCCCCAAGTTTCGGGCACTTTTCCAATTTTACAAACTTTAAATTATTGAGATTTATTTAATTAATTTTAAATTGTTTTAAATTATTATAATTAATACTTGAAGGTAGCCTTTGTTAACTATAACATCGTGACGCCAAACACCTCAGTCCACCGTGACCATGGGCGCTGAAAAGTGCCCGAAATATCGGGAATTAAAAAAGTTAAAATTAAACACGATAGAATCCGTAACATTTCTTCAAATTTTCAATTGATTCAATAACATTTTAATGAACTTAACTTACTTCACAACAAGTATCTACTATGCTGTTCAAATGCGGCATAGGAACAAAGATAACGCCATTTTACTAACTACATGATATGCTATTTTTATAGAAGGTCACAATACTTACTATATTCAAGGTTACTATCGTAATTTGATTTTTTTCTATGTCATATGGCTGACAAACGAGCACACAGTTCACCTCATGGTAAGTGTTTGCTGTGTCCCACTAGCGTCTGAATCTATCCTCGATTACGAATCAGCATTTTGATTATTTGATTTGAGATACGTCGTCACCCAAGATGGCATGCCCCGTTTCCAGTAAAAAGGTTCTCTGGTTCTCTACACACGCTGGTATTCTGTGAGAGCGTGGTCCTTCCCCGGCCGTGCCGACCCATTCGTGCTACAATTATACCACTAATGTAAAAAAATTGTTTTTCTATTTACAATTTTGATTATATTATAATAATTGTAATATTTGCTTTTCTTATTATTATTAATTGGCCACACTCTTATCTATTTTCTATTTCAACCTTCAAACAGAAGTGCACACACTACTGTGTTCTGCTTTTGAGAGTTAGGGTATGTTCCTGGCTGAAAGAGCTCAGCGTCCAAAATATAATATATAATATATAATAATATAATATATAATAAGGAAAACTTGGAAAGTAAAATATTATCTAAATACATAATTAAAAAATAAAAAATTTCATCCAAATCGTTGGAGCTGTTTCCGAGAAACCAATTACTTATATATCTTTATATATAAAAATTACGTGTCACATTGTTTGTCCGCGATGAACTCCTAAACTACTGAACTGATTTTAATGAAATGTTTCACAGTGTGTGCAGTTTGGTCAAACTTGAGAGATAGGATAGTTTTTATCCCGATAAGTGACCCTCAATTTTTTTTATTGTGAATTTAATGATTTTTTTTAGGACACATGGTCGTCGGAAAGGGCAGAACAACGTCTTCCTGGTCAGCTAGTATATATATGGATTCATAAATTCATGTACGCAAGAATTGCTTGCTTAAAATATAGGACTACATGATAACAAGCATTCTTAGTCCACATGTTAACGACTGTTATTAATAACAGTCTTAGATGTTGTTTGCAGGTTTCTTGGGTCACAGGTCACTTATAATGAAGTGTACCAAAAATGTGGTGTGCTTATGGAAAGTGAGTAAATAAAGACAACTAAAGCTCCTGGTGTGTTAATAACCCGTGAGTTGTATGAGACGATGGAGTGGAATGAAACAAGAGATAAGCAGTACTTTCTTGATAAAACACAAAATTATAAAAATCCGCGGCTGCCATCACGCCTGCCGAGCGTGGCAACTACGGCAAATGGAGGGGGATACCTATGTTCAGCATTGATCTTTCGATCGACGTAAAAAGCAACAGTCCATGCGCAATACGAACATAATATCAGGGTTAGTAATTTTTTTTACTAGCTAAGTTGAACTCTGTCGCTATCCTCCGAATAAAACATATCGACTAACACTCTACCATTTGTTATTTTTAATCCAATCGTCCATAAAATAAAATCAACACATTACGCACTAAATACGGTTCCTTTAAATTCGTGAATAGACGCGCAGTGGGCGCAGCGACCGCGCACCCACCGAACTTAATCTCACAAATACATTTATCATGTGCGAGCGATAAAAATGCCATTGAGATACGTCGCACACAATGAGATACAAG
Source organism: Parnassius mnemosyne (assembly GCA_963668995.1). Taxonomy (NCBI): domain Eukaryota; kingdom Metazoa; phylum Arthropoda; class Insecta; order Lepidoptera; family Papilionidae; genus Parnassius; species Parnassius mnemosyne. Next base: position 28,183,197 of record CAVLGL010000082.1, on the reverse strand, counting down.
CTCTGCTTACCTGATACGAAGCCGAAAGTCAATTATATTCAAATATAAATCGGATTTGCGAACATAAGTCCGGGACAATGACGTGGGCCGGCGCCGCGATGCCACCTTTTGGTGTACCCACTTAATAATAGGAGTGAACAATGCCCAGTTAAGTTGCCCACAATGCGGAACCAAGCTTGAGCCTTCTGTGTGCCCCTATGTTACTTTATTTGCTGTTCCGGGTTGATTTTGGGGACTGTATCAAAACCGCCTATAATAGACGTAATAACTTATGACATAATTTAAAAAGTATCTATGTATCTATTGTTCTATCTTATCCCTTGTTTACTATTATTAAAATTAATACTAAATCAAACTAAAAGTATTACTTATGTTATCATATTTAAATTTAATGTTTTTTTTTCTCTATTTTCTTTCACTATCATCACGTAAAACTACACGTAAAATCAATGTGGAAACCGTTTTAAAAGATAATGTTTAAGCACGCGAGTGAAGAGAGTTCGGCGTGCGTGTGGCGTGTAATCGCGTACGGCAAAATTTCTCGCGGCGAATGCAGTATTCTGGCCACGATCCCTAAAATATATAAAAGGAAAAATCTAACAAAACAAAACGCGGCGAAACCTTATTGACTGTAAAACAAAGGCGTGTGTTTTTCATTCACGCCTAGCGCTTCCCACTGCTGCACGCTCCAATAGAGCGGGTATATCTGTTGCATCGGGTTTTTACATTGTATATTAAAATCAACTGTAAGAACATTATTTCTAGCTAAGACGTCGTCAATACAATTGAATACACGTTGCTTAATCAAAAACAAAACTGTAATAGTTGTTATCTCTACACATATAAATAAAATTGAAGTGTCTGCCTGTAATATCAAAATAACTCCCCTTTTTTGAGCTAAGCAGATATTTGTACGACATTAAGACATGAATTAACATTTTTGTCTGTCTGTCTGTCTATCAGGGTATATATTTGGAATAGCAAAACCGAATGTAATGAATTTCACAAACAGACAGAGAGCAACCAGGAGTGATTACGATTCTAGACTATATTTTATCCTAAAAGCTTGGAGATTTATTAAATCGAAAAATTTACAAAATAAATGGCTTTTAATGACTATTATAAATCTAAATAAAAGTTAGAAAGTTAATGTGACAGCCTATATACGTCCCACTGATCCTCCTATCATTTCTGAGGCTTTTAGGGCAAGGAAATGTCCCAATGCGTGTTGGCAAACTTTACATCTCTTCGAAATATTTTTTCCTTATTTTTCAGACATGCAGGTTCCTTTGCGATGCTTTCCTTCACTGCTAAGCACGTGGTAAACCAGCACTTAAAAGTCGTGGTAGCTCAGTGGCTCAGTGATGGTTGTAAATTTCCCAGTACGCGAGCAACCCGGTTTCGATTGCCGCCAGCACTATTGAAATTGTTAAAAATATAATAATAATAACGTCACATTTATAGATCCCACCGAGGCAAAGCCCATGTTCGCCAGTAATTAAATATAAGCAGATATTTACCACACATAAAACAAATGATCGACCGTAACGAATAGATAAATATAAATTGTCACAAAACTCGCAAAATTGGTTATTTAAGAAAATTGTAAAATTATTTGAAATAAATTAGCAAGCGTTGTCGATAATTGATTTACACGGATATTTACTGCGAACGAGTTCAGGCACGGCTAGACTTTAATATTCTTAAATTTTATTTAATCTACTTCACCGTGTAGTGGCGGAGTAACAATATCCGCTATCCCATATCAACCCGTAGGTGGCGTAAGAGGCGACAGAGGGAAACAAACCAGGAGATGGCCAGCAGCGTCTACCTAATAACGACTAAGCGGGTGCCAACCCGCTTTCCAGTTGCCCTGGCAACTATGGCAAATATCCGTCCTAAGAGGCAAGCTGTGCGTGAGGCCTATGTTTAGCAGTTGACTTTAATAGACTGTTAACAATAATATTAAATTTTAGCTTCGTTGGAGTTACTGACGTTTCAACGGATTATGTAATAGGTTATGAAAACAGTTCAAAATTTAAAGTTATAAACTTAAAGTATGTACTGTACATTTTTAATTTTTTTTAAGATCTGTTGTGATCGCTGCTATGGCTGTAGTTCACTGCTAAGCCCTTTGTCTTCAATGAATTGAAGGAGTTGCTTCGCTGTGAGCAATTTCACATCTTCTGGGCGAATTCCCAGTCCCAGGATGGACATTTTTTATAGGATAGAGTGATAAACGAGCTCACAGTCCATCTGATGGTAAGTGGTTGCTGTGACTCATAGACATTTACATTTATTCTCTTTTGCGAATCAAAATGCAGATGCGTTGTCAGTCGTGAGGACTAAGATGGAATACCTCATTTCCAGTAAAAAGGGTCTCTGGTTCTCTACACTCACCATACGAAACATAGCAGTGTTAAGATGCTATTATATGCTGGTATTCTGTAAGTACGTGGTCCTTACCCGGTTGAGCCGACCCATTCGTGCTACAACTATACTATTAATATAACTGCAGCATGGCTCTACCATGTAAGAAAATATCTGAATTGTACCTTAGAGAAAATAGAAGAAGTAGAAGAAGACAGCCAAAGTGATGCGAAGATGATTTTAAGAAAGTGGCAGGCCCAGAATGGTAAAATACAGCAAAGGACAGAAACGAGTGGGAAACATTAGAGGAGGCTTTTGTCGAAAGACAAGCTGTTATCAGGGGAGACCAACCGAATGCCGAGAACATGATTTAGCTCTTGACCTCAATTTTCAACTTCTAAATAATTGTTTTGTCAAATAAGTTAGAAATTAATATCAATAAATACATTTTTGGACGTGGTAGAGCCTTGCTGCAGCTATATTGTGGTAGCAGCACGAATGGGTCCGGGGCAGGACCACGCTCTCACAGAATACCAGCGTAAAATATCAAAATAATGCTGCTGTGTTTCGTATGGTAAGTGTAGAGAACCGGAGACCCTTTTTATTGGAAACGAGGCTTCCATCTCAATCCTCAGGGGTGACAACGCATCTGCATTTTGATTCTTAATTGAGGATAAATGTAGATATCGATGGGCCACAGCATCCACTTACTATCAGGTGGACTGTGTGCTCGTTTGTCATCCGTATTCTATAAAAATAAATTAAAAAGGGCTTTTTTTATTTTTTAATATCCTTTTAGTTTTTTCGAAAAAAACAAGATAGAGCACCCGTTGATCCAACATCGAAACGTCCAAACTCTTATAGAATCAACTGCTACAAGTAGCAGGTATTAATTTTAAAATAGCGCAATCAAAGATTCATTTAATTAAGTTCTTTTAGTTGCTGCATATACAGAGAAAAATAAATAAACAATGTTAGCAGGTGCGGAATTGTAACATTTTAATTTCTTGAATGTTATGAATGGTACGAAAGCGGTCTATAACAAATTTATTAAAAATCCCCTTGGAAAAACTTTGTATCTAAAACCAACATATTAATATGTTATTGCACCATTTTTCTTGTACGATAAACGAAAAAAGAGTGGGAAAGAAAGTACAGCGAGTAGGCCTTGGACTGGCTTGCGCATTGTTGGGCGACTCCGAACTATTTGAAATGGGAACTTAATGGAAGATACAGCGATAGAAGATAGTACCAAGCTACAGGTGCCCATGGTAATCTATAATAAGGCCAATAAGTCAATGTTCAACAGTAACAGTAATCAGGAAGGCATATTTTTTAGGTGGTAGAGCTCCGCTGCAGCTATATTATGGTTATAACACGCATGGCTCGGCTCGGCCGGGGAAGAATCACGCTCTTACCGAATACTAGCGTAAAATAGTAAAGCTTAATGTTGCTGTGTTTCGTGGAACGATCTGGACAACTTTTTCACTGCAAACGAGGCATTCTATCTTTTTAGTCTTGAGGGACGACAACGCATCTGCATTTTGATTCTTAATTGAGGATAGATGCCAATGTCTATGGCCTTAGCATTAACTTGCCATAATGTAGACTGTGTGCCCGTTTATCACCTTTACTCCAACTTACTATTTGTAAAGAAAAAGCTTTAGAAACAAAAGTCTCGTTTTTCTTTAAAAAAAAAAACCAGAAATGTTTATATTTTTTCATTTTTCATCTTCATTACATTTTTCTGTGTAGAGATGGCGTTGGAGAATATATCAAGCTAATTCGTAGCATGGGTATCGTAAAAGGTGGCTACAGAAAAAGCTAAAAATACCGCACTGTCTTCTATGAAGTATCTCATATATGCTGGATAACAAACGGCCTCCCAAACGTGGCAAAATAGAGCAATCCTTTCAATAGAAGTGGCCAATGTGCAACTGCGGATGGACCCGTAAAAAGGGCTGATAAAGAAAAAAAACTTTTACTTGATGTAATAAAAAAATGGTGTCATTATTTTAAAAATAATATCAAATTGTCTTTCATACGTTCACAGATTGTTTTAAAAGGGCTCGGTTATGTGTATCTGGAATAGTGAAATAGTCACGCCCGCAAACTCATCGCACAATACGTGCTTCGTGACGTTTGGGTTACGGATCTATTCAGCGCATCCATAGACGGCCGTTGCCGGCTTTGTCAACCTTTATTAGATATCAATGATGCCACAAAAGGGATTTTGCGGCTATGTATCATTTTACCTTTTGATTTCGGATGTTTGCGAGCTTTTGCAACTGTCTGAGAAACTGACTGCGATGTCGTTTCTATCGTAGATACATTTGGTATGTAGGCTTTAACAAATTTTAAGGTGTGTTCTATTAAATCAAATGTTAGTAGTTGTATTCTAAATTGGTTAATATCTAAATAAATAAAAAAAAAACAGTTATTATACAATTCTTAACAACTATTTCTATTAAATAATAATTTTTCTTAGTCACGAATGAGCACAGTGTATGATATTATTATGACCTAAACGCCTAAAACTAACCTCGACAAATAATCAAAATGTAGATGATATGCTGTCCTAACTTAGGTCTAAGATGAAATGCCTCGTTACCAGTAAAAAGAGTCGACGGTTCTCATCACTCCCCATACAAAACACTTCAGTATTACGCTGCTATTTGACCCTGTCGACTCGATCGATTCGTGCTACAACCATAATATAGCTGCACCATCGCTCTACCATTTTTTAACTTTGACTTTGTTCGTACCTTACATGCAGCTAGGATTAATTTTAATAACACAAATCCGTGTCAAAGATTTATAAGTAAAGTTTACAAAAAACAGGTAGGAGATGCTCCAAGCGTTTACAAAGCCGTCATATAAAGAGGTGTTACGCATTAGCATAATTTTAAGCAAAAGCAGAATAAACAAACCCTTCTAAATGTCGCGTTAAATATACTCAAACAACGTCATTATGCGCGAGTAGCTCTGCTAGCACCGGGTGCGAGAGAAGTGTCACAAAAAAGACAGACGTCAAGCGAAGACCGGGGACAATGCGGCCACCGGGGCGCCATTATGTGCCCCCTCAATGGGACTCTTAAGAAATTTGTTACGAAAAGTTTGATGGGCACCACATAGGGTGACTAAGTAACCAGGTGGGGTAGGATGGATCCTGCTATAGGTCCATGAATCTTACTTGAACTGAATGAACATACAAACAGTAGTTAAAATTTAAAATAATAAAAATTACATTAAATTATTAAATCCTCTTACGAGCTATTGAGATATTTTTTTATCTGTAATCTTGCATTGGTGGGAGACAATTTAAATAATGTACTAAGTATATCACTTTTTAATTACACCTATTATGAAACGGAGCTTTAGTATTTGCGATGTTTTTCACCGCCCTTAACCATCATAGACGTGAAGTTATACAAATATAAAATATGTACATAAAACACGTATAATAAAACTGTTTTTCAAATCACGCTGAATCAGCCAACCCTTGTGTCGCTGTCGCAACTAAAACCGGGGCGTTACTTACTACTTGACGGGTGTTCACAGCGTATTTATTGCTAACAAAATGCTGTAAATTTGTTTTGGGGTGTCGGTAACAGTGTTAATATTGTCCCGTATTGTTGGTTAGTTCTAGCCCGGTGCTACATCTCGCCGATATGTGAATACGACACGGTTGTTACGGAGCGGGGATAGAGTAAGATTTATTATAGTACTCTAAACTCGCGGGATTTTCATCGCGAAATGATACAGTCATTGCACATTTAAGTAAAAAAAAAAATTCTTCTTTTAACCACAACAGAATAACGCATGAAAATGTTTCTTGGTCTATACCGAGCCATTGCAGGATTTAAGGATCGATTTGTATTCTTGAAATATCTTGTTTAGCAGTATTTTTATTAAATTTACTTGATTAATTTAGGACCACATGGTCTATGTGGCTATGTAATTATTTACAAAACTATGAAAAATACCGATTTATATACATAATCAGTTACTTCCTTGTTTTATGTGTGTTTTCGTTGTCTAAAATATTTGTAATAAATCGTAAAGTCGTAAAGCTAAGTGTTTACAACAATGCGGTATGTCTTATGACTGTTTGATATTGTAATCACAGTTGAATATATTTAAGTAATAACAATTTTCTTAGTACCGTAAAAAAAAACTTTTAAAGGTAATCAAAGATAGGCAGAGCTGGTTAGTTATAAATTGATAGTATATAGACGCTTAAACTAAGTACCTGCTAGTTAATGAATAACGCTAACGGGCCACCTAATTGCTCTACCTCCTGAGGAGGGCCTACTACCTCTCCTCCACCTCTCGGTATTCTATAGGATGCATTTCGGAGAGCGTGCGCAGGAATTACACATGCTTTAATTCCTCCCTCTCCTTTCCACCATCGGAATACTAGGCGGTAGGCAGGTCTTCGCCCCTTTGATGTATATATTCTACGCATTAGTAACAAACGATTTGCTTTGTCTTTTATAATGCGTGCAGCAAAGGAGTGAAATAATTAGCCGGCGTCTGTTTTCCCAGCCGAATACAATCTGGACGTCTCAAGGCAAGAGTGAGTAATAGAGTTTTGTTACGCTAAGATAGTACGATTTACCATCAAGGGCTACACCACCACTGACCACAAGGTGGAATTTTGGTTAAGCACTGTCCACAAAAAAAGTGTTCCGCTGGGCGTGCAGCGTAGTAGCGTTCAAATAACTGAAGCAGCACAGCGTGTTATTTAAAGATGAGCCCTGCGACGCTTACGCATAGAACTAGTAGAGAGATTACGGCAGTGTGTAGCGGCGCATCCTTTGTCTTCATACGAATAACACACGCCACATGTTCATGCAGTACCATAGACACGTTGAAGTAATATGTCCTACGTACTAGAAGAGACGCTGAGACTGTGTTGTTTGCAACACGCATTAGATCCCATGGGCTCAAACTTACTTAATTTGTGACAAAATGGTACCCTGTACATCACTGAGCCTTGCCGGCACGCAATGGCGGACAGATTTTGTTCGCGGTGTCTGTTCTTGTATGTTGTATGCACATGTTAGTTCAATGCATAGATAGGGAATAGGTAATATCGAATCCGGACGCGAAAATCAACAATTATTAGAATACAAATCTTGACACTCCGTGTAGTGGCGGTGTAAGAATATTTACCATACCGTCACGTGGGTGTCGTAAGAGGCGACAAAGAGAAACTGAAACTGGTGATGGGTGACGGTATTTTCCTGATAATAACTCAGAATTATAAAAAACTACGGTTGCCAACCCGCCTGTTATTAATTAGCTAATCTATGATTGCTTCGTTGTTCTAGTGGTTGTAGTAGTGCGACTGCTGATCATAAGCTCTTTGGTACGAATTCCGGGTCGGGCCAAAAATCTGTTATCGAACTTTTCCATACAGAATTCTTAGTAGCTGCCCGGAGTCAGAAAGTTGGCGGTATCTCACCTTCGTGCTTCAGAAAGCACGTAAAGCCGTTGGTCCTGCGCCTGACCTCTCTCCGGTCGTGCCGGTTTACCGTCCAATCGGATTATGATAGTGAGGAAATGGAGAGTGCACCTGTGTTTGCGCATACACTTGGGCACTCTAATCCTGTCCTGCGCCGATGGCTAGTCTCCGTTAAGGCTGGCCGCAAAGATCCAAATTCGGTCTGGAGGACATTATTATTAATCTAAGGAAAAGGATGTATGAAATGTTACAGGATAGGATATCAAACCTAACACTTACTTAGCTATTCAGGATACTGGGTGTCGTAGAAGTTGTTACGATTGTTAAACGGACTATAGTATTAATACCGTAATAATATCAGGCGTAGGTTTGCAACAATAATTTTATAGCACGTACTTATAACATAAAATAGGTACTAAATTCAGTCGCACTACCATAAAAATTTGACTAAATCAATTTGGCCAACGTTTTGATTATCGCGACACGCGAATTAAAGGGGGTGTTGTGTTTGTGCAACGGCTCTATTAGATTACCCGCTTCCCCCTCTCCTTGACGAACGATCAAATCAAATAAACAGTCTCACGCCCCGGCTTTGTTCGCGCAAACACATGTAGCTCTGTACAATTATTGTCAAACTAATTTCATTTTACAGTGCGGTTATTTGGTGCTGCGTAGCGGGATTTGAATTTTAATAGAGTTGTGAACAATTTATTTGTTTACAATAGAATATATTTTTGAACTGTACGTATTGCCAATCAAGTTTATAACTATTCTTCCTATCTAGATGACTATCTTGTAGCTTGTAAGCGCAACTGTATCCGGGTTTTATTTCCGGATGAGTCAGAACCAGTTATTGTTTTTATTGTGAAGAAAATATCTATATATATGCTCGTTTGCCCCCTCTCCTATGAAAAGCAAGTTAGGCTTTTGGCTATGTTTCACGCTCCTATCTCGAAAAACACGTTAAGCAGTTTGTGTTGCACCTGATCTCTCCCCGGTTGTGTTGAATTTGGGTCCCATTGGACTATGAGAATTAGGCACAGGCTAAGGTGCACACTCTATCTGAGTGTGCATCTTAGCCTGTGCACACACTCGTAATATAATATTGTTCTGCGCAGTGTCCGAAATTCGGTCTCGAGGACATTATTATTCCTAATGTTACTTATGAGAATATTAGACGATTATGTCATAAATATGTTATTATGGAAATAAATCATAATAAACCGAGAACTAAAGGCGAATACATTTGTAATTATGGTAGCCATATACGCTATGGTATACCTGACAAGTTCACCTGTACAAAAGTCCGAAATCAGATAAAATATTTGCATATTTCTAAAATTACGTAAATTTTGAAACGGCAGTGAGCTTAAATATTTTAACTAGTTTTTGTTTTTAGTACCTAACGCTTATTAGATAGATACGTTAGTTGAAAGTATATAGTGGGCGCATGATATCTGAGATCATGAATAAGACTTCCTTGACTGAGTCGAGCATGGATTTGAGTATTGATCTATTGCTAAAATATCGTCTAGGATAGAATAGAAATCTAGAACAGAAATCTCATACGACACCCAAAATAAGTTGACTAATGGAACGAAGTTCTTTATCGGACGGTACGGGTTTGGCAGATGGGAGCTAGGCGACAAAAAGTTTAAGATGTTTTCGTCACTACCCCTTGTGTCATAGTGTAGACGGCCTTGGCGGCAAAATAAGGAAGTGAGATGGAATAATATCCATTTCCCTCGCACTTTTTCTGAACAATATACTACGCAAGGAACTTCGTTCCAACCGAGTGTTCCACGACACTCACGCATTTGTGTTTATAAAATGATATATACGAGTATCTGTATGTGTTAAGAGTCGTGGCTTCGTCCGCCAGCTGGATTCCTAAGGGTTGGGGGGGGGGGTCTTTCGAAATCAGCAATATTGTAATTTTCAGCTGTTTGTAATATATATTTAAAAATATATATTAGATATATACTGCCTCGTTTGTCTAGTGATCGTAAACGCGTTCGTTGATCATGAGGTCCCAGGTTCGAGTCTCGGGCCGGGTCAATATCAGTTATTGGGTTTATTGAGAATAGAGAGTGCACCTGTGCTTGCGCATACATTTGTGCACTATAATCCTGTCTTGCGCAGATGGTTAGTCTCCGTTGAGACTGGCCGCCGTAACAGAAATTCAGTCTGGAGGACATTATTATTTATTATTCTATATTTAAATATAGGCACATATTAAAATGACTTTTCTCATTATCAGACGGAGCACCGCACATGCTGCGCGTGCGGGGAGCCGATCGCGGACCGTTTCCTGCTTGAAGTGGGCGGCGGCGCGTGGCACACGGGCTGCCTGCGATGCTGCGTGTGCGCGGTGCAGCTTGACCGACACCCCTCCTGCTTCCTGCGCGATCGGCAGGTCTACTGTAAGCAGGACTACGCCAAGTGAGTCAGTGATGCCGTAAAATGCAATTTTAAATTTTGGCTTATAGCGAATGATTTTGATATACCGCTTTTCGGACTATATGAAGCGAATGCATAACCAGAATTAAAGAGCACATGAAAAGAAGCGCCCAGTGCAGTTTAATGTATTAAGGCGCTTACACATTGTGTCATAGTACCTTAAATGCTGGCACTATATTCTCGCGTATTGATTCCAACGATGAGCTACAAGAATCATCCTAGCTAGGCAGGAAACGGTGTTCAGTTTCCGACAGCAGTTCATTCCCGGTACACCGGTTAAATAGTAGTGTTGTATTTTGCAAGCAATAAAAATAAAAAGATTAATGAAAACGAGAAATTCTAGACGGCACAAGTCCGTTTTATGTGTCCAATGTTTGTGTTCTGTGTTAGTGCGTGTTGACTCTTTTGTTTTGTCCTCTTTAATATACTGCCGGTAAATATATTTTATAAAGAATTAGGCTGACAAGCGAGTCTATGGAAGAGAGGTCTATGGAAACCTATACCTATCCTGGATTAAGAATCAAAATGTAGATGCGCGACGAGATGTCACCCCTGAGGATTAACACTGGTATAGTCAAGATAGGGAGCTAGAGAACTATTCAGGCGCCAATATGGTGAATTCAACCTTTAACCCACTTGTTATTACCGTCCTTTATAACGCCACTAATTGAATGATAAATGTGCCCGCCAAATTTATATGTTCAATGTTGTATAAACAAAGATCGTCTTACATTACCGGCATCAGAAACGGTCCGTTTTTAATGTGCACCTACTATTTGTCACAGTGCGTCCATTATTTTGAAGTTAAGACGTGTTTTAAATTATGTCTTATGTCTTTTAAATTAACAGTGTGATTGCTTTGCGACATGGCTTCATAAAGGTAAGTTTTTTAAATACACTTATAAAGTATTAAACTTTACAACGTAGAATCCCGTAAAGAACTGTTATTTTAATATAAATGTACCATAAGATAAACTTGAATTTCACGGTCTTTCATGAAAATTATCTTATGTAAAAACTTGTGGCGTTATAACGTCCGGTAGTAAAATTGACGTTTATTTATTATTACTATTATGTTTTAGATCACTGACGAAACGACCTTTGAATCTCAACGACATAGTTGATGCATTACACAATATAGATTCTGATGACGATCTGCCCAGTGTAATTACCATTTTCCACCGGAAGATCCAAATAACGAAATAACAGACGAAGATTCTGGTGATGAAGAATTTGTGACATTACATAATCTCCCAGGTTTGGTTATTTCTTTTGAGCATATTACGAAATTCATTTCAGTCACTGAACTCACAATCAATTGTATAATGTATTTATTACTTTTCAGGTTCCCAGCTAAGAGCTCCAGCAGAGATTACTTATGATGATACGTTTTCAGATAGTGACGATTCTGAAAATGATTTATCTTTGTCTGTGCTAGCAAAAAGAATACGCAATGCCAATGAATGCTTGCTAGAAGATTTGGATCAACAGATATCTTCTACTTCTTGCTCCACTCCATCTATAAGCTGTTCATCGAGGAACGTCACTCTTAGTGTAAGCAAAACCCAACAGTATACGTGGCGCAACAGGCACAAGTCAAGTGAATTTACACAGTGGCAGGATCGTGAGGGCGCAAAAAATCTACAGTCACCTTTGTACTACTATGAGTGTATGGTAAAAGATGAAGTAATCGAAATTTTGGTACATTACTCTAATCTTTACGCAAGCCAAAGGAATGTTATCGCTAATACCCAAAAAACACTTCAGAAATGAAGTGTTTTTTGGGTATACTTTTATACAGCGGTTATGTCGTGGTACCACGCAGGTATATGTATTGGGAGAAATCTTCTGATACTCACTTTGATGTTGTTTATAATGCCATGTCTAGAGATCGTTTCACAATGATAATGAAACACTTACATTGCTGTGACAACAATGTCATTCGTACAGATAGTGATAAATTTGCGAAACTTAGGCCTTTGTTTGATTTACTAAATAAAATTTTCTCAGACATGGCACCTTTTGGTACCATACTATGGAGGCCATAGTTGCAAATAATTTATACGCGGGAAACCAATCCGATGGGGGTATAAACTATGGGTAGGTGCAACTAGGTTGAGGTATGTTTTTTGGTTTGACCCATACCAGGGACATTCTTCAAATATCCCAGCATGCTATAAACAATTTGGATTAGGGGCAAGTGTAATATTGAGCTTGGCTGATGTTTTACAATCGTGCTACCCAAACACTCAATTTCATTAATTTTTTGATAACTTTTTTTCTTCTATCCCTCTTTCTCACGAATTGAGTAATAGAGGATTGAAAGCTACAGGAACTATTCGTGAGAATCGTACCTCTAGATGCCCACTACCTGAAAACAAGGTTTTCAAAAACACAGAAAGGGGCACATTCGTCTATAAGTCTAGTCGACCCAAGCAGATCTTAGTCTGCAAAATGGAATGACAATAGTGTCGTAAGTGTCGCCTCTAATGCGGAAACAAGCCGCTTCACAAAGCGATTTTCTCAACAATTGAAAAGATATGTGTTTATTGATCAACCTGCTATCATAAAATCATATAACGAAAATATGGGTGGAGTCGATGGAACTGACCAAAATATTGGCTTATACAGAACTTCGATCCGGGGAAAAAATGGAATTTTTCGTTAAATTGTCATAGCTTGGTAATGGCTACCCACAATGCCTGGCAGTTGTACTAAAGCGATGGTGGCGAATACGACCATTTAACTTTTCGTAGAGTAGTTGCCAGAGGATTATTGGAGACGTATAAAAGAACCGAAAAACGGGGACCTTGCCGTACTCCCAGCAACTATAGAGAAACCTTGCGATACGATCGCATTGATAATCTAATTGAATTTGAAGAATCTCAAAGCCGCTGCACTATTTGTAAAAAAAAAACAATTTCATTTGTCGTAAATGTCAGCTATATTTACACCCAAAAATATGTTTTATTTCCTATCATACCAAAGTTTAGATTCTTGGCAAATAAACCATTGTAAGCATATGTTTTGTGTTTTATTTAATTCCAAAAATGTTTTACTTTTAGTAGCCGATCTTACTACCGGACGTTATAACGCCACTCGTTTTTCGCCTTTTCCGGACCACGAATATTTTTTAAAATATTTTTTCATGAATACTACATCGTTTTGGTACAAAATATTAAAAAATCAGTTTATTCTGAAACAAAAAAAAGTTTCAGTAATATCTGGGTTAGGGGTGCGTACAGATTAAGTAACATGTTGTGTAAGTTTTGTTTTATAGCATTGTTTTTCAACATTGAAACATATAACAATACTGTACACATTAGAATAACAATGCAATATAACTATATTTAAAATATAACTGCATTTGTTGTTTATAACTATATAATATATGTTATATGACATTGTCGTATGACATTGTCCTTTGTCGTTCTGCCGTTCGAGTTATATAACATTCGTCCCACTTTATATAACACGTTTTATAACATTAAGCATCAACATTACTGAAACATGTTATATAACATATTATGTTATATAATGTGTACGCACCGTAAGCATTTCTTTTGTTTTTTTTATAGGATGGGGTGACAAACGAGCACACAGTCCACCTGGTAAGTGGTTGCTGTTGCCCATAGACTGTATGCGAATCAAAATGCAGATGCGTTGTCACCCGTGAGGACTAAGTTGGAATGCCTCTTTTCCAGTACTCTTCACCATACGAAACACAGCTGGTATTCTGTGAGAGCGTGGTCCTTCCCCGGTCGAGCCTACGCATTCGTGCTACAACTATACTACTACTCGTATATAGCTGCAGCATGGCTCTACCACGTATAATAATAATTTCATATACAAAAGAAACCACCAATTTGACAGATGTCGAGGGTTGTTTTCTGAATGCTCGAATTTCGTCAACTAAATCCCTTTGCGTATTCTACATACTTACATTGGCTAAAGTGTAGTAAAAAGATAACAACAAGTCAAGTCAATCCCCTAGCTTTAAAATTGCAAATTGTAACAGGGACAATTATAAGATTTAACTCGAAGAATGTTTTTTTCTGCAAATTTTATTTTTGCTGAAGCCATCTTTAACTCCATCTTTTTTTTTACATAATTGTTATTTAGATTATAACATTGTATAAATATGTACTTGGTTAAATAATTAAAGTGACTACACAAGCCAGTAAAATAAACTTATGCCAAAAGTACTCTGTTTGGACAACTAGAGTAATCGTTAGAAGAATCTAATTATAACCTTACCTTTATTTCTTTCTAAATACCCGACTGTCCCAGAAGGACCCGCTTTTTGAGTGTTTATTTTTGTATGTCAATTTATTTGGTCTGCTCGGTACCCTTAACAATTTGATGGATTTTAAGATCTTGTGGTGACGTTAGATACTTCTTAGTTGTGGAAGTGACATAAGTTGTTTACTCTTTTCTGTAAACATTTTCATGCAAACGGTTTTTAGGGTTCCGTACCTCAAAAAGAAAAAACGGAACCCTTATAGGATCACTTTGTTGTCCGTTTGTCTGTCTGTCTGTCTGTCTGTCAAGACCCTTTTTCTCAGGAACGCGTGGAGGTATCAAGCTGAAATTCATATCAAATACTCAAGTCTACTGTCCCTTAGAGCTGTGAAAAAATCAAACTTCTAAGCCAACGCAATCAAAAGATACAGCCGTTTATGCCGAAAATTTTCGACATTTGCAAGGGAATCATAACTTACAGGGTACTTCCCGTGAACTCAGAATCTTGAAATTTGGTATGAAGCAATGTTTTATAGCACAGATAAAGAAAAAATTGCGAAAAGCTTAAATTTTTAGTTAGATCATATAATTAAAATATTTTTAATAATTTTAAACTTATTTACCTACGGATTTGTTCGGAACCCTCGGTGCGCGAGTCTGACTCGCACTTGGTCAGTTTTTTTTATTAAGCTTGTGTTTGTTAGTTATTCAGGCGACATTCGGAATAAGCTTATAAACAATGTGTAAAAATTCATAGAAGAAGGGTGAACAGTCCCCCGAAAACCATCATGCAAAATTTACCCAGAGGTTGAATAAATTTGCTGTCGACAAATAAAATTCGTATAAAGTATTTTAACACATTATATTTTTCAGTACAAATAAAACATATACACGTCCGAAGTATAACTTTAACCTTAGATACATTTATGTACTTTTAATTTTTATAGATATGTGATCGATTTTTATTAATAACTACCTTTGATTAATAACTCCAGTATAAGATATTGTGATGCCACGTTACTAACCACGTTTTTAGACGTAGTAGAGTCATACTGCAGCTATATTTGTGGTATAGTTGTAGCTCGAATGGGTCGGCTCGGCTGGGGAAGGGCCACACTTTCACAGAATACCAGCGTAAAATAGCAGCTTAACACTGCTGTTTCGTATGGCGAGTATATAGAACCGGAGACCCTTTTTACTGGAACCGAGGCATTCCATCTTAGTCCTCACGGGTGACAACGCATCTGCATTTTGATTTGTAATCGAGGATAGATGTAGATGTCTATGAGCTGCAGCAACCACTTACCATCAGGTGAACTGTATGCTCGTTTGTCACCCCCATCCTATAAAAAAGGCTCTCTGCTTCTCTAATTTCATCATTAGAATCTGCTTACTACCGCTAAAGCTATTTCACGCTGGTGTTCTGAGAGAGTGTGGTCCTTCCTATATAGAGCCGACCCATTCGTACTGCAATCATTATATGACTGGCAACTTCGCTCTAAAACGATGCAAATCATATCGAATCAGTCAAAAAAATATTGAATCGCATCGGCAAGAATCATTTGTACATTCTTCGATTGAGGTAGGACTGCTATTGTTGGAATGTATGACATGTAATGATAGACTGCTTGTCTCAATAGTCAGTCAGTAGCTTTCTATTTTCAACGTCTTATTGGTATTTTTCAATGAACCTTCCTTGATTATTAATTACTTTCTAGCCTTGTTTCTTTGCCGCAGAAATGCCCATAATTCTCCAACGCATATTATTGCCATTCATCATGCAAAATGCATCAGCCTTATGCTACTACTTTTTTAATACTTTTTTATTACTATAAAATTTGAAGTCCACAACGCACTTGCAAGTCTGTTGGTGTTACGAATTTTCCTGGGTGGTGTCTTACCATGAGTCACGTGCATGTATCCTAAATATAAATATATTGTTGCAGATACAGATAAAAACTATCAAAGTAGGATTGAAAATACTTGATAAAAATGAAAAACTTTTGTATTGAGGTCATACAACATTTTAAGTTCATGGCGAAAGAGTTAATAAATTATATAATTATTTTCATTTTACTTGCATTAAAGAACATGTCGAGAAAGGTTTTCTTCTATTACATTATATAAAGAGAGATACATTGTATAAAGAGAGAAGCCCCTAAAATGTTATTTGGAGGAAAGATAACGCAGTATCGGACGTGTCGGCTAATAAAAAGAACCGACTTCAGCATGTGTTTACTTGTAATTGGATTAATTAAAAAGTATAATAAACTATTTTTATTATCCTCAAATGTAGTTGAAACTAATAGGACCCCATAAAAATTCTTGCAATAAAATCAGTTACATTTTAATTAACATTGTAGGTATTTTGTTACATATTTTTATTAATTAAAATACCGTTGAACTCAAATTTTTTATAAAAGGTATTTTTAATCAAAAAATGCCAATGAAATAAAAAAAAATTCAATGGAATAGTAGACAAGCACTGGCTGAAAATAGTTAAAAAAGTAAGATTCCACCACGACTTAAAAGTACGCACAAAATATTAAACGTGGCTAAAATAATCTTAACTATGCTTCATTGCGTGGGGGGTTGAACACATTACAGGTTGAGCCTCTGATTGTGTATTGTCGCTGCTTCAGACTGTACTATGAATGTATAGCATAAACCTCGTTATAGCCGGACATCTCGCTAAGATTTTTTTTATATTTATCGCTTAGGGTATCGTGATCGTAGTTCTAAAACACTAGAATTTCTAGTTTGCGTTTTACTTATTACTAAGATTTATTAATGTTTCGACCATTTATTGTAACAATTTTTTTATATCTCAAATCAATCTCCAAGTATTTTCGATAAAATATAACTTAAGTCACTCCTGGCATTGCTTTCTATCAGTTAGTTTAGTTTCATTAGAATCGGTTCAGCCATTCCAAAGATTATCCCGTACAGACAGTCAGACAAACAGACAAGTATTTTAGAAATGGTTATTCATGTCTTAATGACATGCACACATAGAGTTATATGTACTGCTTACTAGAGATAGAGAAGCTATTCCAAACAAAAATTGTGCGCTACTCTATGTCTTCACGCATGATATAAAAATAAGATATTAATATAAAATAAATATAAGAATTTAATATAAAATACTGTTATTTTAATCTAAACAAACGTATTTCTAAATAAAATGTAATTTTTTATTTATTTATTTTATTTATTTAAAAAGGTACACCAACAGTACATGTATACATATTATAAAAGTTACATTTTTAAAGCACAATTACTTATACATATACCTATTATAGGCGTACACAACATTAATAGGAGATATTAAATAACAACACAATATATATCTGAAAATTTTAAAACAATAAAATAATAAAATTGACCAAAGCAAAACTTAACTGAAAACAATTGCGTGTTCACAAAAGGCCGGCCAGTTTTCGTTTAAATTTAAACAACGAGTCGTGGAAAATGTCTAATGTTTCATTATTCATCTCGTTGTACTGTGCGCAACATCTGGCAAGAGGAGAACGGCGTCCAAGGTTAGTCCTTACAGAAGGCAAGGCAAAAGTTTTTTTGATAGGATGTCGGGGCATGCGAGCTGGCACCGTCAATTTAACACGTTCCAGGAGTTCACTACATTTTATTTTACCGTTGACAAGTCCATGCAAAAACACCAAATCATGGTCTCTTCGACGGCTACGCAACAAGTTCATTTAAAAAAAGGCAAGACGATGCTCATATGGTGACCGGTGTGACACGCCCTGCGAAATAAATGCCAGATGCCTAGTGAACGCACGCTGAATACCCTCCAAGCAATAATAATTATCTTAATAAATAAATAATAATAATTATCTTATGGAATTCACAAATCTTCAATTCACGCAATATTTAGTTTAGTGTAAGGATTGCAGTACAGTTCAGTTGAACATAATCAATGTTCGGAATGCGAAATCTAGTGCGTAGTACATATATATCGATGCATGCACATATCTCCCTCAGTTGAACAAAAGGCAGTTATTTCGCTATTACAGACATGTAAGTCATTTTTATTTATATGTATAGATTTAATAATAAAAAATAATATAATAATAATTTTAATAATAATAATAATTTGACGGCTCCGTGGCGCAGTGGCATAGCGATAATTTGTTGCGCTGGGAGCCGTGGGTTTGAATCCCGCACGGAACAAGTATTTATATGGACTAAAAATAATTGTTCCGGGTCTGGTTGTTTGTCCTCGTGCAATCTATGTTTGTAAACTGCCTCCACGATACAGGAGAAAATCCTAGTGTGGGGTAACGTCTTTTAACAAAAAAAAATAACATGTTTGTAAAAATATAGCGTACACCTAGTAAGAAGTTACTTCACGCCTTTTTAGAGTTCCACGTTGGTTATCCAAAGGGTAACCAATGTGACCCTATTACTAAGCCTCCGCTGTCAGTCCGTCCGTCTGTCTTTCAGCGGGCTTCTCATGATCCGTAATAGGTAGACAGTCGATATTTTCACAGAATATGTATTTCTGTTGCCGCTATAACAAAACACAATAAACATTAAAATAAATTAAAAATTAAAGGGGCTCCCCTACTAGAAACGTGTTTTTACTTACATGGTACTAAATCTTGTACGATGGTACGGAACCCTTCGTGCGCGAGTCCGATTCGCACTTGACCGGCTTTTATTGTTCATCATCTCCTAAAAGTTCACTGATAGACTTCTTTTGTTGTATAGAAGATAATTAAATAATGGAATACATTAATCGGCATGCTTGGTACACCTACATTTTAATAATAATATAATAATAATAATCACCTTTATTCAGGCAAATTACACACATATCCCGTAAAAACAATGAATTTAAAATAAATCTCCACAATTTTAGCAATAAATAAATCAATGTCATCACAAAATAACAATTTTATAAATCCAGTCAATTTAAATAGGCAGTTATGTCAGTATATAAAATAAAGCCGTTTATAGTTTTTAATATTGTGTATAATAAAATATTGTATATTATGTTATGTAAATTGATGTCAATAAAATAATTAATTTACAATTATTAAATAAATAGCAGAATTACACACATTTATCACATTTTAAATTTTATTTTACTTATTGATAATATTAATATGCAGGAGTACATTATAAAAAAGTTTTACGTGTTAAATTTAGTTGGTGAATTCATCTGTAACGTTTGATGTTGGAAAAAGATTTTATCTGTTTTCCATTGAATCCTGAAGGGTTTAGTTGATTGCTCACTAAGCATAAAGATTTGGTATAAGTTGCGGGCCGTATTATTACATAGAAGTCACGGTATTCCTACTGCTCTCCAGAATCAGGTAGTCTGTAAATAATATCGGCTAACATCTCGATTGGTAAAATTATATTATGTATGTATATACTTTGTACGCTTGAAGTATTCTTTGAGGTCCAATGACCTTCATGATAGGAGCCTTGATGCCAAAGCGTTTTTTATGGCGCTTCAATTCCATTTCCAAATTGTGGATATCTAGAACAACACTTCTGTCCCGAACTCGGTGACCTTCTAAGCTATCCCCAGTAATGATTTGAAGCCGACTGCATGGCCGATTTTTTTTTATGGCATAAAACCGAACGTCCACCGCAAACTAAACTAACTAAATTTAAATTTATTTTAGTTTAGTTTAGCTAAGATTAATCTTAGCTCGCAAGATATTTTGCGACATGACAAGATTTTGACGCACATGTATGGAAAACTGGCTCAGCTATGCGAGCTAAGATAAACTAACTTAGCTTAGTTTGCGGTGGACGTTTGGCTTAAGGGTAACAAACAAGCACACAGTCCACTTGATGGTAAGTAAATGCTGTAACCCATAGATCATCGAAATGCAGATGCCTTGTTACCCCTCAGGACTTTGGTGGGACACCTTTTTTCCAGTAAAGAGGGTCTCCGGTTCATTAAACTCACTAATCAAAAACCAGCAACATTAAGCTGCTATTTTACGCTGGTATTCTGTGAGAGCGTTGTCCTTCCCGATCGAGCCGACCCATTCGTGCTGCCACCGTAGGCTACAGCGTGTGATTTAAAACTAGCTTGAAAAAAAGAGTCAAACACCGACTCTTACAATGGCCTACCTAAGTTTGATAGCAGAAACACCATAGGATAGAGTACACTTTTATAGCCTGCTTATCTCTTATTAACAATTTGAATTGCCGTCTTAAGTGATGATTTATTACAAGCAGAGGTCGCGTAGTGGTCGAAATTCGACCGTAAGTAATAAAAAAAATTAGTTTGTTTATTAAGCAATCTGTTTTTTTTTCAACTGCACAATAATCAATAATTAAACACAAATATCTCATAGGTATACGCGTTATAAAATAAACGCTGTTTTTCCTTGACTACACTTCCCAGATTATTAAAAAAGGGAACATTTGAAATCATATAAAATTTACAGCACATTTAGTGAATATAGCAGTATTTATTTGTCGCTAACATTTAAAAATTCTTTGTCAATAATCTACTCTGTGCGACTGTTTGACCACAGGCTATATAGTGTTTGTCATTCACAGTATGAACGTAAGCAATGATTGTTTTATTTAATTTAATTTCACGCATTTAGTGCACATTAAATATAAAGTAAACTTTTTGCAATCTTTTTCCAAACAATCCTTACCTATGTACGTACATATATCAAATTTCTTTGTTCTGCGTTCGCGCAATATGCTTAAAAAGGGGTAAAAAGTTTTCTTTTAACAAGTTTGTTAAAAATTAAATAAATTTTGATCCTAATATACTTTTCACAGTTTACTAAGATACAGAGAGGAAATTCTTCTTTTTCTTTATCTAACCTCTTTCTACTGCTTGGTATACGCTTCTTAACTGCGCACTTTACACTTTACAGCACTTTGAGTGATTTCATCTTGACTGTAACAGATATTATATATATGTAGTTTGAGTGATACATAAAGATCAACATTAAAATCATATTCAGAACTATTTAAAGAATGTGTACGGACAACATGGATTGGAATGTTTATTCTCGTACGCTCAATTCAAAAAATATTTATAAGAAACAATTTCACGTTCACTCGTCATATAATCGTTTAGTCGGCCCGCATTAATTCCTTTACAATACGCTGCCTGCGTCCAATTAACCTTCGACGTATTAGAAATATCCAAAGTCATACTCATTTTCCTAGTCATTCGTGGTTGTATAATACGGCTGAATTTGGGAGTGCCGAAGATATTTGACTCGGCTAGACATGGGATCATGTGTTTGTATTGGCCGGATAATGGGTGGTATGTGTAGTAGAATGTTGGCAGGGTAGGCGGCCCGGTGTGCAGATGACCTGTGACCCGCTCGCTGTGTGGCCGGAAAGCACAATCTGCGTCATCAAACCGATCGATTTCAATCAAGACGGCAACGGAAAGAAATGTTGAAATTGATATTTAAAGGCATAGGATCATAGAAAACTAACTTAAGTTAACTAGAAGTAAATTGCAGGTAAAATTGAATTACACTTTCTTATTTTCGTTTATATTTGTTTAAGAACAAACAGAAATAAAGAAAAACAAACAATGCTCGAGATAACAAGTTTTATGTTTAATAATTCATGTTCATTCAAATGTCCATTGTTGAACATTTATGTGCTTTGCTATGTGAACATTGCTAAATTATATACTAAACATTGAGTTATATGTACTATTCACTACACGTTAAATGTTATGTTAATTAAGAATGTTACTTTATAGAGTAACGGCTGAAATATTTACATAAAATTGGTTAAAGTACATTTTAGTAGATATTTTCGTGAAAAATGGTTAATAAGCATCCGTTTTTTTAATAATAAAAACAGGTCCGAACTAGGAAGAATTATCTAAAAAATGTTAATTGCTTTCGGTTACAACATACTTAAATAAGTATAAAGAATCTTGCACGTAGTAGAGCCATGTTGCAGCTATATTATGGTTGTAGCACGAATGGATCGACTCGACCGGCGAAGGAATCACGCTCTCAAAGAATACCAGCGTAAAATAGCAGCTAGCTGCTGTTGTGTTTCGTATGATGAGTGTACAGGAGACCCTTTTTACTGGATACGAGGCATTCTATCTTAGTCTTCAGGGGTGACAACCCATCGTCATTTTGATTCTAAATCAAGGATAGACGTAGATGTTTATGGGGCCGCAGTATCCAATTACCATCAAGTGTGTTATGTGGTTGCCACCTTTATTCTCTTCTTCTATAAAAAAATCACAGTGACGTAATCTATTTTCAAATTAATCGTAAAATTAAATTATTAGAAGCTGCCAAATATACTATCAATAAAGTATACCATCTAATTGTCATTAGGATAAATAAGTGATGTAAATAACAGGTGCGTGAGAAGCGGACTCGATAGTCAAAAGTAAAAAAAAAATGAGGCCAATGTCCCGAAAGCGGTATTATTGAAAACCACCGCTTGAGTGTGGCACAACAAAGCGGCGACGGGGAACGTTGCCAACGGAAAAAATATACCCGGCCATGTGCGCGCCATGACTTGCGATACCAACGTTTTCATTTGTCATTTATTTTGATTGTGATAACTTGGTGCGACGTGAGACGATATGTTTTAATCGAAACAGGGCTATGTGGGGACGGTTGCGACCACCTCGGTGGCTGCTTTGGTTTTACCGAGACAAACGGTGTATGGAAAGACGATTAATTAATATTAAAGAATTCGTCGAAATTACTAAGCTCACACAAACACACACACACACACACGCACACACACACACACACACACACACACACACACACACACACACACACACACACACACACACACACACACACACACACACACACACACACACAGCTAAGCATGCTCCTACAAACGTAGGTTTGGCACACGGAATATCGATCCTTTCGATATCCCGTATCATCGACTGTTGGATGCC
The DNA here is from genome assembly GCA_963668995.1 of Parnassius mnemosyne. Lineage (NCBI taxonomy): Eukaryota > Metazoa > Arthropoda > Insecta > Lepidoptera > Papilionidae > Parnassius > Parnassius mnemosyne. The sequence continues at coordinate 28,159,738 of CAVLGL010000082.1, read as the reverse complement.
GTATTTCTTCATCGGCTGGGTGTGTGACTAATAGTATATTACGAGATGATGTAAGAAGTGACCTTACCTGTAGTCGCGGTGTTAGAATATCCACTACATCATATCCCGTGGGTGTCGTAAGAGGAGACGGAAAGAAAATCAGGAGACACACTCTTCGTAATGTACCTACTCGGATCCTATAAAATACCGAAATGCTGGCTGGCTACTTTGCGCCTGTGTTGGAGACTGGTGAGATTGTTCTTAACTAGATTCCGGTCATCAATTAACCACTCGCTACGTTATTCTATTGATTCTAAAGCTACTAGGTAGCATTTTGCAGCACCATCGGTCCATATATGGCAGCAATACTTAATACACGACCGGTATTACGATTTATATTTGATCGCATAATGATCAGGAGGTTTTTTTATATAGGAGAGGGGGGGGGGCGAGGCAAACGAGCATGCGGCTGGTAAGTGACTACCGCCGCCCTTGAACAACTGCAGCACCAGAGGAACCAGGGGAATTGCAGATGCGTTGCCGGCCTTTTAAAAAGGAGTAGGCTCTTTTCTTGAAGTTCCCTAAGTCGTATCGGTCCGGAAAGATCGCTGGTGGTAATCGATTCCACAAGGAAGTTCTGCGAGGAAGAAAACATCTTCTAAATCGCACAGTGGTGGACCGCCAATCATCCAGATGGTGTGGATGGTATCAGGAGTTCTGCCGCGATGTGCGTTCGAGAAATTTGGCGGCTGGGATTAATCCGAACAATTCCTCAGAGCACTCCCCGTGGTAAATGCGAAAGAAAATGCAAAGGTATGCAACATCTCTTCACAGCGTCACTGAATCGAGCCGAACGGAAAGGACTCGGTCTTCGACGATTCGAGCCACATTGTTGCACAATTTACAATATAATCGAGATGTGAAGACAAAACAAAATAAATGCTTTAGTAAAGAGTGTCCGTAGTTATTACCTATCTGCCCGCTAAAAGTCCGCTAGAAAATTTTCTTTAAAACTCTATGAGAAGAACAATTTCACCACCCATTAGTTTTATACAACTTTATCGATTTACGCAGCGTACGAGTTTTCACATTCTCAAGAAGGATTTTTTTCGACAAAATAATTTCCGAAAAAAATATTAACTAATTATATAGGTACCAGAACCTTCCTCGTGAAACATTCAGTCTATTGGTGAAAACAGAATGAAAATCCCGTTAGAAGTTACCGAGATTAGCGCGAAGGTAGTACAAACAGGTAGACGCGGCGGTTTGATAGTATATTATATGGAATATTAAAAAGAAATCCCAGCCTTACAAAGGGATTTGACGTATTTTGGTACTTATCGTTTAAATTGAATACTCGTGGAGACAAGTGTCTTCAATAAGCATGTATCAGAACTATAGATTCCGCTAACAAATGAATTTGACGTGTGCCTTTACAACGATGGGTCATGGCGTGTCAAGTGGCGTGAACAAAACGCGAGCGGCTACGTGGCCATCGTTAGAAGATTCTATCCTTGACATTAAGTGTCGATGATGCCACATACTTGAGTAACTATCTATATTTGCCGCATATACGTAATTAATGTCTTTATTGTAAGAACATCTCACTATTGAGAGTGAAGTGATTTTGACTGTTTCTCGAAATCAATAACACTTAGGGTCTTTTTAGGATTTTTTAATATCTAGATAACTGTTACATAGAGGATAAAACACAACATTAAACAAATTAAAAATAAGCGTAAAAGAAGCGTAAAATTTGATGCTAATTTAATAAATGTGTAGCAAACAAAATATTGATAATGGTTTTTATGGATTGAGATTCTGCACCCGCTTGGACGACATTTAAAATTGGTACGTTTTTTCAATTATGTGTCTCTGTGCCATATAGATAACTAAGTAATATACCTAAAAAGATTATGAGACAGCACCTATCAAATGATAGCATTGTAGTTTCACAGAAGATATGATTATTTGTATTACATACAAATAATCATATCTTCTTTTAACAGTGGTAGAGCCACGCGGCAGCTTTTGCTGCACGGATGGGCCGGCTCAAACCGGGGTGGTACCACGACCTCACAGAAAACCAGCGTGAAGTAGAGGTTTACCTCTGCGTTTCGCTTGGTGAGTGCAGGTGGCCGGAGGCCCTTTTTACTGGAAATGAGGCATTCCAACTTAGTCCTCACGGGTGACAACGCATCTACATTTTGATTTGGAATGGAGGATAGATGTAGATGTCTATGGGCCGCAGCAAACACTTACCATCAGGTGGACTGTGTGCTCGTTTGTCACCCATATTCTATAAAAAAAAACAAACGTAAAATAATATAACGGTTAAAAAAATTTAAGTTTGGTCATAAGCTGTGATAATTGTTTTATTTTATTCTGGTCATCATGATCAGGATACTATTATTACATTGTCATCGGTCCTTGGTACAAGTGCAAGTTTTCAAGTCTTGGAGTGTGTCAAAATAGGGCGTCTACAAGTTGGTGAAAATTACATTAAAAGATTCCGTTACATAAATAGATAGATGCACGGGTAGCTAATAAACAAGTACTTTTCGAATGTCGTAGCTTTGAAAAACAATTGAGCTTTTCTGTCCGATACAATTTGAGTCTTGGCAACTAGCTAAGTGCTCGCTTAGTACGCGAGTGTGGATAAATGGTGGGATATCTACCTGTCACAGGAAATGGAATATATTTAAGATATGTAGTTATATTTATTAACTAAACATTTTTTGTGTATGGGTTTTCGCTTGCTTCTGCAGTATAATATAACAGAGAGATTTTTACTCATAAAGTGTTTTTATAGAATAAGGGTGTCGAACAAGCACACACACACACAGTAACACAGTAATCCGGATCATAAATGGATGATGTGGTGCATAAACACCTACGTCTATCCTCGATTAAGAATCAAAATGTAGATATGTTGTCACCGCTGAGGATTAAGACTAAATGCCCCGTTACTAGTAAAACGGTTATTAAGTTATTTCATCATGACTGAGGTATCATAATGTTTTTTTTCCTTCCATGTAAGACTAATAGCAATTTACGTTTATGGCCACTAATTCATAAACAGAAAATCTAGAGAGAAATTAAAAGTTAAGTTGATGAACGCCGTAATTGAAGTCCGACCCTTTTAACTACTCTGTGTATTTTTAAATAATAAACTTGTACACTCAGAAGGGCTAGAACCCAGAGCCGTAAAGCCGGTTTTAAAAAAAAGTAAACTTGTACATATAATATTTACCAAAATAACGAACTAATATCATTATTCATATACCCTTCAATCTCACAGGACAGAACTAAATACTAACTACATCTTCTTACTAAATGACTATTGTCATGTTGACTGCTTATCACTAACGACGAATGAATTTTTATTTCCTTCAGAATGCATACACAGACAAAATGTAATAAGTTTGTGTCAGATGTCACAAACTTGATTTACAAAAAAAAATTAGAGTGGAATTGTAGAGTATATTAGGCACAATTTAATGTCGATGATAAGACTTAAACAGTATTTTGTGAAGCTTATTTTTTCCTGATAGAGAGCAGAAGTTGCCAAAGTTGCCATTTCGGAATACTAAAAGCAAATGGGTCGTTCACCGCGTAACATTTTAAATGATGTCTGTTTGGTGTGCATAACGAGCGGTGTTACCAGGTACGTAAATCGGCGGTTGCCGGCGGCGTCGCCCGTAATTGCTTGTGTTGATATATCATCTGTTCATTGTTTATTTAGTGCGCCTTTTCGACTGGAAGCCCGAGTGCTGCCACCTGACCACCCTTTTTGTTTTGGCATAATGTTGGAGTGTTGCTAGTAATAATGAATCGAATATGACAATTCTTAAAGATATTAAATTGTATACATTTAATTTATTTCATTATTTATATAATATTAGAATGCGTAATAGTATAATGGGTTTTTAAAAAAGGCAGCTTTGGTAGGAACCTACAATAAAATTATCATCATGATCATTACAGCCCTTCACAAGTCCACTGCTGAACATAGACCTCCCTCAAAGGAATGCCACAAGCACGGTCCTGAGCCATTTGCATCCATCGACTGCCTGAATGTCTTACCAGGTCATCACTCCATCTAGTGCGAGGACGCCCTACACTTCGCCTGCCGGTACGAGGCCGCCACTCGAAAACCTTTCTTCCCCATCGGTTGGCGGTTCTTCGAGCTATATGGCTGGCCCATTACCACGTCAGCTTACTAATCCGTTGGGCTCTGTCGGCTACTCTGGTTCTACTGCGGCTATCCTTGTTTTTAAGTCTATCACTAAACCTCATCTCAGATCCATAGATCATCACTGGCAACACGTACTGGTTGTAAAATCTTGTTTTGAAGCATCGAGGTCCACCTGACGAGAAGATGTGCCGTAATTTCCCGAACGCTGCCCAGCCGAGCTGAAGCCGTCGATTGACGTCTCGGTTGAAGTTGGGCTTACGTAATCGGAACATTTGTCCTACGTAAGCACACTCTTCAACATTTTCGAGCTTAGTACTCCTAAAATAAAATATACTCTTACAATAATATACAAATATAAAAATATATAAAATACTCCAGAATAATATGATATCATTAGGAGAAATTATATCCAGAAAATTGGTAAAATCTAAATCGGTTTTTAAACCTAATAAAAATTGCGTTACAAAATATTATAAAAATGCATTTGAATATTACTAGAACTCGCTTTTTTAAGCCGAGTTTTGAAGACGTGTGAAAGCTGAAATTCTTGAGTTGAGATATTAACACACCTGAAAAATATTTAAAAAATCTCCTTCCTCTTTTACTTACCTACATATTTTAACGGGTTTATTCAATTATTATTAATGTGGTCAACTTTACGAAAAGCCTCACACTAATGCCATTTTGTATTACATCTGGATTTTAATAGACATTTATTAGTAAGTATCTCAGGAGTTGTCTCATTCTTTTAACGACAAAGCACAAAGACAAAAGTAAGTTAATAAGTTGTGGCGTAAGCCGTATGATTATGTTAAATAGAAGCATTTTTTAATAGAATAAGGGTGACAAACGAGCATACAGTCCACCTGATGATAATAGTTTGCTGTTGCCCATGGACATTTACATCTATCTTCGTTTGCGAATTAAAATGCAGATGCGTTGTCAGCCGTGAGGATTAAGATAGAATGCCCCTATTCCAGTAAAATGGGTCTCCGGTTCTCTACATTCACCATACGAAACAGAGCAGTGTCAAACTGCCATTTTACGCTGGTATTCTGTGAGAGCGTAGTCCTTCGTGGTCGAGCCGAGCCATTTGTGCTACAACTATACTATTAATCTAGCTGCAGCATGGCTCTACCACGTAAAACAGAAACGGAGCCTTTTTAAATAGAAGCGTTAAAGAGAACCTACATTTTTACTCTTATATTTGAGGATTGATGCGCCACAGTAACCACTTATCATCAGGTAGAATGTATGCTCACTTGTCAGACTTATACTTTAGTAAAAAAGGTTATGGTGGCGGTATAAAAGAACCCGTTATCCCACTTCATCCCGTGTGTGTCGTAAATGGTGATTAAGGGTAGCGATGAAACGATCTTCTGGTCCCAGATAGACGGCGGAATAACTAGTTACTATTAACGTTAGATTATGAAACTCAGATCGGCACTAGAAAGCGGAATCACAGTTCCAAGAAGTTTGGTACTCCGATTGCGAAACCGTCTGCCAAGCGTGATTTTAAAAGACAAGCTGATATAGATATTTTATAAAACATGCGTTCTCCTTGTGTATTTCTTTATTGTAAAGTATGAAATTGAAGTCAATATCCGAAACTCGTATCGGGCGCCTCTCACGCGATGTAGCGCCCACACTGGCCTCTCTGCAAATGCACGCGCCATGTCTTATGTAAATGCACCATGTCGCCTCTGAGTTTAATTAATCTCTAGTCACATAAATAAACCTTCCTTTAATCGATTCACTCTGAATATTAAACAATAGGGATTCGATTCACCGCAATCATAACACAGACCCGACGCGCTCCCAATAGGTCCACGTTCTCCCTAGAATCCCTGGTTGAATTTTACCTTTCACGTCAAACTGCAGCCGATTTTTTTTTCTGTAGTTATATTGGCGAATACTGATAGAATTTAATGTCAAATATTTCGGTTTCGATTTGGATATTGGCTCGGTTTGTGGGATCCCTTTTGTATATATCGTTTTTATTAGGGTTGAACAGGATTGTTTTTAGATTGGACACAGTTATTCCTCGTCAAATTCATGTCTACTGGATTGATTGTTAATCGGGTGAATGTAATAGGATATAAAGATTCTATGACTTGTATTTGTTAATTATTTGATCTTTCGGCATACCTTCAAAACGCATTACAATTAATTGTAGAGCCTAGTGTCGGTATGTGCGCAGTTATATATAAATTATATTATATAATAAAATTATATAAGTATACAATACTAATACTAAGAACATGTTAATAATTAAGCATCAATACTGTCAAATGAAACATTATTACTCAGATCTCTCGCTAGCCTCAGTAATCGCTGCTTAAACCGATTTTATCGCATTTGTGTAAGTAAAAACAAAAGACATTCTGTCTTTACTAAACAATCAATAACAAAGAAGTCGCGCAAGTTGAATAACTCAATAAGCGAAGGCAATTAAAGAACGTACGTAAAGCTATCAGTCTTCGATATACGGTGTGAGTCTCGTTATTAGATCGCTATTGTAGTCGTCCGCTCGATTTGTTGGCGCGTCGCCCGCGGCATAGGACAGTGCCACAGGGACCGTACAATACAAACAAAAGCGCATAATATTCCAATGTATCTTAGATTGGTTTTTGTATCTAAAACAAATAATTTAAATCATGTCGTTGGTTGAATGGTCCAGCTGAATGGTATTAAAATGTGAGGGGAATTTGAGAAGCGGGGGAAGCGGGAGTAATCAACGAGTGTGGATTTATGAGCTGCGCCCGCGGCGGCGTCCCTTATACTTATACGCTCTTTAGATTTTGTCAAACGCGTTCGGCAATTTTATTATGTACTTTTAAAATTTATTTTGTTACAATGTACCACTCACAGTTTAAAGTCAGGCTGTCTTTAAACTGTGGTCTACTATGACAAACTTGTATGGTTATAGCATGCATGGGTTGGCTCGACCGGGGTAGGACCACAGAATACCAGCGTGAAAAGACAGCTTAATGCTGTATTTCGAGTAGTGAGTGTAGAGAACCGGAGACCTTTTTTACTGGAAACAAGGTATTCCATCTTAGTCCTCAGGGGTGACAACGTATCTGCATTTTGATTCTTCATCATCATCATTACAGCCCTTGACAAGTCCACTGCTGAACATAGCCATCCCCCAAGGAATGCCACAAAGCACGCTCCTGAGCCACGTGCATTCATCGACTTCCTGCATGTCTTACCAGGTCGTCACTCCATCTAGTGGGGGGCTTCCTACACTTTGCCTACCGGTACGAGGATGCCACTCGAGAACCTTTTTCTAGCTATATGGCCGACCCATAGCCACTTCAGCTTACCAATCCGTTGAGCTATGTCGGTCACTCTAGTTCTACTGCGGATATCCTCATTTCTAAGTTTATCACGCAGAGAAACCCCCAGCATAGCCCTCTCCATAGCTCGCTGAGTGACCTTTAGCGACTTTTGATTTTTAGCTGTGGTTAAATGTATATGTCTGATCCACAACAATCACTTACCATCAGATGTGCTCGTTTATTCTATAAAAAAGTACTATATTTTTTGTAAAAAAACTGCAGTATCAATTTCAGTGAATATTATTATGTATTAGCACAGAATAAATAATAGTTAAAAGAAGAATTAGTTTCTTGTTTATTGTGCAATAAATCGTTGAATAAGATTAGTTTGGAAGTTGATATCATCATTCATTCATTTCAAAAGTATCTTTAATGTACGAATGTAGGTAGCTTTCTTTATTTTAAAACTAATAAATACCTTTAAAACAGTAGAACTGGGTTTTATGAACATCATAACGTGGAGATGTTATGTTCTTCTTAAATTCTAATAAGTATTTGTATTTAAGTCATAATTTAAGGCTTAAATACAACTACTTATTAGAATTTAAGAAGAAGAAAATTAAAAAAAAAAGATGTTTTGAACATTACAATTTAAAATTTTAACATATTAGGTCTTTTGCAACCTACCTATGAAATTGCCGTTTTTTATGAAATGCGTTAATGTAATTTTTTTCTATATTTTTTTATTTCTATCAATCAAAGTAATCACCCATGTAGTCGATGCATCTTTGCTAACGCAGTGTTAGTTTATTGATGCCTTTACCTTGACGGGAGGCAACAAATTCTTCAAAGGCATTTTGTACTGCCCCTCGGGTATTGAATTTTTTGGCGCCTAAAAGTTATCCAAATTCTGGAAAAAGTAGAAGTTTGTAGGCGTAAGGTCTGGTGAGTACGGCGCATGACGGAGAGCTTCCAACCTCAGCTCTTGTAACTTGGAGACCGTATGTTGTGCAGTATGAGGTCGCGCGTTGTCGTGCAGGAGCAGCGGGGACGAGTGCTTGACCAAAGCTGGTTGAAGACGTGCGAGCTTCTCCATTGTTGTATTCACTTCATCACAATACATATATACAGTAATGCTCATCCCGTTTGGTAAGAAGCTATAATGAATCACACCGGCGTTGGACTACCAAACAGTGACCATCACTTTTCTAGGGGTAAGTTTTCATTTAGGTCATTGTTTAGGTGCTGAACCAGGCTTGTGATTGTCAAACAGAATCCATTTTTCGTTTGTGTGCCTGTTGAGCAGTGCAAGGCACATCTTGATTGTCTCGAGTCTTAATTCGTCGTTGTCGATCAAAGTTTTCGGAAGACCACGGAGTTTATTTTTCAGATCGAAATTTCCAGAACTAAAGCGGGCAAACCAATAACAGGTGGTGCGGTCGTTTGTAGTATTCGCTTCGAAAAAGTCGTTGATGTTGTGTGCCGCTTGTGCCGCGTTGCTGCCACGACGTTGCTTGCATTGCTGGTACGCATATCCATAAGTACTAGAATTTTTTTACGTATCCATGACGAAAAAGATTCAAATGTCATGAAAACATATGACTAAAATAAACAAATTACTAATTTTGAAAAATAAATTCCATGATTTTAAAATAAAATTCATTTGAAAGTAGAATTAGTAGCTAAACAAAAATTATTTTGATTAGTAATGGCCAGTACTGCAGAACGGCAATTTCATAGGAAAAGACCTATTAAAAGCAACCTATATGTTGTCTGGAAAAGATCGCTCTTAGCGATAAGACTGCCAATTGTACCACATTTTTTCTCCCCTTTCTTGTTAATATTTATGTATTTTTGGCGTACAATAAAGTATTATCTATCTATCATATAGCCTAAAATTTTGAATATTAGTTTTGTTATATGTATTAGAATTTGGTTGAATTAGTTTGCAACTCACCGAATGGTTAGAGGCACACTGAACCTAAACGTTAAGTTGGAGAGGTCTCGTCTAATGAAGTCAATGCTCCGTCCCCCTCGTGCTCTGTTCCAAAGTCCTGAAACCTTTCATCTCGAGTTACAAAACCGTTTTCAGTGCCTAGAAAACTGCAATGAAGTGGACGATATGAATGACAAGCTCGTGGAAACTGTCCATGCGGTCGGAGCTAAGTTCTGCAAGACCCGCCGCAGAAGAACACAAAAAGTCACCGATCACACTCTTAATCTCATGGTTGTTGGACGGGAGATGAAGCTACATTCTTCAACAGATTTGACAGCATACAGGCAACTGAACAGACAGATCTCCAAATGCATACGGCGGGACTTACGCAACTTCAATACAGCTTGTATTGAAGAAGCGATCGAGCGGAACCAAGGCTCCAAAGTCTTTGCCAGAGATCTGTCTGCCAGAAAGAGCCAACTGTCAAAGCTGAGGACCGAGTGTGGCAGCATCGTTTCCGGGGCACCTGAGATTTTGAGTGAGATTGAGAGGTTCTATGGGCAGCTGTACACGTCATCGTTCTGAACTGATGTTGTGATGAAACTTTTAACACTCAAACCAATTTGTATCGAGAAACATGATCAAGAGCATTATCAACGCATTTAAGCACATCCAGACATTTTTTCAATCAGTATATAAATTTTAATAAATTTAACTTTTAAATGACTTAAACTTCTACATTTCGAAGATATTTTTATTATATAAATAGGACTAACTTATTACGAAAGAAAAACTTTTTCGTTGTTTGTGACAACGTGTGCCATCTAGCGGCGGATAGCTGAAAATTTCCTTTTGATAATTTTAACGTGCACAATCATTCTATTGGACGTTAGCTACCTACAATTGCGAGAGCACGAAATTACTTTGCGACTGAATAAAATCCAATTGATTCAGAACTCCATTCTGTCAGAAGTAGGATGACAGAGCATTTCTTAAAGCGGCTACTCAAATGCCTGCTGCAGTTGCAATCTAGGGTATACAGCGATCGAGACAATATCAAAATTGTCTCTACACATATGCCTACCGTTAAGTATGACAGTGCACGTCTCGCTGAACACACGCATTGATAATGGCCTCAGTTTTATCGAAATATTCAAAAATCGGTATAGCCTCTTTTGTTTATAGAATAAGGGTGACAAACGAGCGCACTGTCCACCTGATGGTAATTGGATACTGTAGCCCATAGACACCTACATTTATCCATAGGACAACTAATTCATTAATAATTATAACTATAAACTAAAAACGTTACCAAAAATCAAATACCTTCCGTTTTTTCTGCGGTACTATCGCAATAACGAGAAAAAGGAGATACTGGGGGAAGAAGCCGTTCTTTATACATTTCTATCACCCGTGTCCTCTCAACCCAAACACGCTGTTTATTGGTATCTATTATGCCTTGTACTCACTCGTCTGCTGCGTGCGATTGTCGCTAACGATGTGATTTAAATCGTTCCAATTGCGCTACACACGCGGCAGTAGCAGCTATGATCTAGGGAGCCAGGAAGGTCTTGTGCCTAACTAGGATATTATCCCCAGCTTGTATATATTGAAATTAAGGGTCATCCCCACTCCTACACCGTAAATAGCCCCTGCGACAGGCGTGTGAGTAGCCGCCTTTAATCGCTACATAAAATCAACTACATAAGAAAATGACGCCATCTTTGTCAGTTTTAAACTTTGTCGATTAGTTCTATGCGACATATTATATGCATTTATGGCATTTATCATTTAATTAGCACCGTTAATTGAAACTTCGCCCAATGTTACAAAACTAACCACACCATTCGCACCATGGGGATGATTTGCGGTCAAGTTTACTGTACACACGACACTGTGAAAAGTGCTATCATCGGTGATTATAATATCGGACCAATATAACTTAATGTTGTCAAAGAAAAGAGCTACTACTTGCTTAAAGGCCGGCACGCACTTTTAATTTTCTGATGTTGCAGATTTTTATAGGTGGCAACGATCACTCACTTACCATCAGCTGATCCACGTAACTGTATGCCCTCTTTACCATATTAAAAAAGTAATTAACATGATTTTCTCAATTTATTATTGATATGTGAAATAAAATTTACGATTTCCATACGTGGTAGGGTCATGAAGCAGCTTAAAATAATATTGTAGCATGAACGGCTCGGCTCAACCGCAGATGGATCACGTTGTCACAGAATACCAGCGTAAATTAGCAGCTAAATTCTGCCGTGTTTACTATGGTGAGTGTAGGGAAACGGAGACTCTTTTTACTGGAAACGAGGCATTCGAACTTAGTCTTTAGGGGCGACAACACGTCTGCATTTTAATTCTTAATGGGAAATAGATGTAGATGTCTATGGGTACAGCATCGATATATCAACTGGTGAACTGTGCTCTTTGGCCACCCTTATACTAAAAATAACTACGCGTTAAGAATGATACAGATGCAATGTCCGCTCTGAGAACTGTGATGGAACGTCTGCCACAACCTGTAAGTTTACTAGCTCCCTATATGTCACTGCATCCACTTACTGTGTGTGCTCATTATATATCACCTTATTCTATAAAAAAAATTACTTCGTGTTAAGAAGGCTATAGATGCAATGTCCCCTCTGAGAACTATGATCGACTGCCTGCCACAGCCTGAAAGTTTACTAGCTCCCTATGTGTCACAGCATCCACTTACTGTGTGTGCTCATTATATATCACCTTATTCTATAAAAAAATGACTTCGTGTTAAGAAGGCTACAGATGCAATGTCCCCTCTGAGAACTATGATCGAATGCCTGCCACAGCGTGTAAGTTTACTAGCTCCCTATGTGTCACGGCATCCACTTACTGTGTGTGCTCATTATATATCACCTTATTCTATAAAAAAATAACTTCGTGTTAAGAAGGCTACAGATGCAATTTCCCCTCTGAGAACTATGATCGACTGCCTGCCACAGCCTGAAAGTTTACTAGCTCCCTATGTGTCACGGCATCCACTTACTGTGTGTGCTCATTATATATCACCTTATCCTATAAAAAAAATTAAGGTCTTCATTTTTAGTTAACAAGAATCAACATGCTTCCGCACAGACGGCATTCAACGAGACATATCCTACATACGAGTACAGGCGCTCAATAGAAACGTGGACCACCGCCAGTAAAACTACATCTCCCGTTGTTTATCTCCTGCCACTACGCGACATCTTCATTACCGCCAAGTGTTAAAACTTGTTGATCTGTCACTTGGTTAATTACTATGCGAGGGTCGCCTTTAATTGATTCAGCGGGCGACAAAATGTTAATAAGTGTTGATAACGGAAGCGGGGCGACGGCAGCGCTAAGTCCACTAGCACACGACTTTGAAATGCAAATTGTGCTTTTGAAACATTGGTGTGGATAAGGCCGATAACGTGTATGAGGCAAATTAATATCAGATGCGCACGCGATTCTGCACCCTATTCAACGTCTTCCCGATAGTGTAGATTGAAGGAATCTCGTGATGGTAGGCAGTACAATTGCTGGATATTAAGTGCATCTGTTAGTCTCGGTGGATGTATCAAATCTTTTAAGACTGTAATGTATTTAAAGGATAATCAGGGATGTATTATCGATTTTGAAGTTTAATAGACTTATATTAACTTAGTTTTAATGTAAATGTTTATCAAATACCTGTTTTATATATATTCTGTAATAGGTTTCGCGGTTATTGGTTTCTTTGTAATGTTTATTTAATCACAAAAGTATCTTTATTTATTTTTCTTATAAGTGTTACATTAATATAGTTTTAATAGTGTTATTAAAACGATATCAATATAAGACTTATAAGACAAATAAACTAACATTAAACTTGATAGGAAGTGATTACTAAAGCCTATCAATTATTTTTTTTATAATTTATCTTTTATTATTTACCTATTTAAGTTTGAGCGGAGTAGCTTATTGAACTCTTTTCGACGCTTGAGTCTTGGTGTGCTAGTAACGTATCTACCTTTTATATATTATATACACGTATCATTAAAACCTATGAACAACTGCAAAATATTTTCAGACAACGAATACTACCGGTATTTTTTCAGTTCTAAGGATTTAAGTGAAATCGTACACTTTGTAAATATCAGGGTCAATATATTCATATTCAAAATTAGCCTTTAAATATAACATTTTTAAAATCAAGGAAACCGAGACTGATTATGAGGAAGAAGCACAAAGAAACTCATAAGTAACATCCATACATTACGAGTATAAAAATATATAGGTACAGTCGAATTGACAACCTCCTTTTTCTTGGAAGTTGGCCAAAACTCAAAGGTAACTTAGTTATCTCACAGAATACCAGCGTAAGGTAGCATCTCATTGCTGCCGAGTTTCGTATTGTGAGTGTAGAGAACCGGAGACCCACCCTATTTACTGGAAACGAAGCATTAAGGCTGCCGTTCACGTTGGCCAACATAGTGGCGAATGTGTTGGCAAAGATGTTAGCCAAGAGTTTGTGATTGCGCCCACACGTTGGAAGGTCGTTCAGTTTGCTTCGGTTCAGACCCATTTGTGGACGAATTTATAAAAATGAATATTGAGGCGCTAACTAGAGCTACGTAGAGTTCTATAATGCGAAAAATTTCTTCATTGGTCATTGTTACTGCCACTTTGTAGACACTAGTTACTATGCGTGAGTATAAAATTTAAATCAGGTGCGTGCGATCACTCTGGGACTCTGGGAGCTAGTAGCCGGGCTAACTATGACATCGGGACGTCAAACACCTTAGTCGCCCCGTGACCATGGGTGTTGTAAAGCACCCGAAACATCGGGAATTAAAGTTACATTAAACGCGAAAAAATCCGTAAAAATTAGTTTCATTTAATCATCCAGATGGTATGGATGGTATCTCGAGTTTTCTCGCGATGCGTGATGGCGAAATTAAGTGGCTGGAATCGGTCCAAACAATTTTTGTGAGCCCTACCCGTGGTACATGCGATAGAATACACAAAGAGATGCTTCTCTTCGCAGCCCCAGTGAGTCTAGCCAATCGGAAAGAGCTCGGTCGCCGACAAAGTGCCAGTAGAATACCAGGCATTTCAGCTTAGTCTTCAAGTGTGCAGCGCATCAATAACCTTTTTTATCGATTGCAGGTGTTCATGGGCTGTGGTAGTGTTTTACTACCAAAAGTACAAAAATATAATAAGGCCTGTGTATTATTGAGCAAGTGAGTGCTAATGAGCTTGCGCGTATGTTTGTATGATGCTTACCAAAAAAAAGAACAGACGGCAACTTTCGAATATATATGTATATATATACTAGCTAGCCAGGCAGATGTTGTTCTGCCCTCTCCGACGACCCTGTGTACTATAAATTCTTAAATTCGTAATAAAAAAAATTGAGGGTCACTTATCGGGACAAAAACTATCCTATCTCTCAAGTTGGACCAAACTACACACATTGTGAAACATTTCATTGCAATCAGTTCAGTAGTTTAGGAGTTCATCGCGGACAAACAATGTGACACGTAATTTTTATGTTTAAAGAATATATATATATATATATATATATATATATATATATATATATATATATATATATATATATATATATATATACTTTCAAATAATATTATTATTAAAATCGTTTAAATACCACGACAATGAAGTATAATAAGAGCCGTTAGGTCTCTTTGTGAGCAGTGATGAAACAACGTAATGGTAGGCAATATTATTATCACAGAATAACGGAACGGAAGATATCTTCATTCCAAGCGACCATGTAAAGTGGCCTCAGAATCCGCAAAGCCAAAAACAAACACGGCGTTTTAACGTCAACGGCGGTATGATAGCGTGTTAATGGAGTGTTGCACGAGTTTATTTAATTAATTAAATATTAAGGGTCCGCGAAATGGTAATGAGCCAGTGTCGCGATAAACGCGCGGCGCTGGCCGCCAAGCCGGTACCTTGTAAGCATTAAATGTACCTTTTTTATTGTAACTTATCCCTGTGTGTATCTGTGTAACTCGAATGCAATTCCGATAGCGAGCTGAAGTCTCAAATATAAATCCTTCCAGTTTTATCATCGATTTGGCAAGGTTAAATTTAATCCCTATTAAAAAAAAATACTTAAAATTATATTTACTTATGGAAATATCGTTTTAAATTTGTACGGGTTACATTGTTTAGTTAATACATTCATTGAAGTTCAATGACGTAAATTTCAAATAAATGTGTCGGTACAATACGCGCGCCACCTACTGTAAGATAAAGACTAGCGATCCGCCCCGGCTACGCATGGGTGATTTTTGATAAAAGCGCCACCTACCGGTCCGATTGTGAATCTAAACCATCCGGGGATCTCACTTAAAAACACAAAAATATACCTATAAGAGCTATAGTTTGAAAATGTGATTTTTTTAAATTAACGCCCCCGCAACCCCCTTGCGGGTGGAATTTCCTATAATTCATTCTTAGCTTACCTTTACTCGGCGAAATAAATATTCCTACCAAATTTCAAGTCTCTAGACCTTATGGTTCCGAGATATCGTGATGAGTTTGTATATAGGTGGAAAAATTAAAACAAATTTTGAAAGCCTTTGGTCCTGGCTACTGGCGCCCATCTGCACCAGAGATCAACGTAACGTCACGCTGCAGTTATATTATAGCTGCATCACGAATGCTTCAGCTCGATTGGAGAAGGATCACCTTTAAAGTATGCCAACGTGAAATACCAGCTGCTGCTTTATGTGGTGAGTGTAGAGAACCAGAAAGTCTTTTACTGGGTAACTATACATTCCATCTTTGTCCTCAAGGGTTACAACATATATTTTGATTTTTAATCGAGGAAAGATTAAGGTGCAGCATCCACTTACCATCAGGTGGACTCTGCTCGTTTGTCATGTGTCAACTCTATAAAAAATAAATTTCAAACAAAAAAGGCAACAGATGTGTTGTCCTCTCTAAGGACTAGGATGGAATGCCTCACAGCCTGTAAAAGTAATGACCTTCCATCTCCATCAGACCATAACACTCACAATACAGCGCAGAATGCTCGCATTTTACTCAAAAGTACGTACAAAAAGGTACCATTTCGGGCTTTAATATTCTAACAGAGTTCCATCCCTGCTGGCACCAATAAAATTATTAGTTGCAAATTTAAGTGATTCTTTAGAACGTGATCGTGACGTGACGTGAAGTAAAATATCGTATGGAAGCTTGCATACTTGAGATGCTAAAAACATTTTTATATACTTTGAAGCAAGGGTAAAACGAGCACACAGAGCACTTTATGGAGCACTGGACGATGTAGCTGAGTTTATATTTAATTTCGAGGAAATGTGAAATCTGCCTACACGCCGTAAGCGTCCTTCCTTCCCAAGAATAGGCCCTTCTTTTTTGATTTAATATATTATTGAGAAGATCGACATAAAACCTGAAAAAAAAATGTACTTTAATAAACACTTTAATGTAAAAATCTTAGCTAGTTAATTTTTTACAACTATACAAATAAATAAAATTGAAGTGTCTGTTTGTAATGTCAAAATTATAGTTTTTTACTAAATGCATATGAAAGTATATACGGTACTTACAACAAAAACACAATTTTTAAAATTTTTGTCTTATGTCTGTCTGTCTGTCTGTCTGTTTGTTCCGACTAATCTCCAAAACGGCTGGACCGATTTTGACGGGACTTTCACTGGCAGATAGCTAAGTAGTAACTTAGGCTACTTATATTTTAGAAAAATAATTAGGATTCCGCGCAACATAATTAAAACCCTAAATTACACGCGGGCGAAGTCGCGGGGAACAGCTAGTCTTCAATATAAATCTTAAAACAATTTTATACAACCATGATGATCTATGAACATGTTTCTTCAATGTTAGGTGTTAGCCGTACAAAAAAGTTCAAACTAAGAGTATCTGTCCTTTATTATCAAATTACAATTATACTGATCATTGCGCTTCCCATCCATTTTCTACTACTTTAATTAAATAAGTAACTGTTAATTTTAACTTATTTACTGGTTAGGCTCTTGTGTGCTCGTATGCACGAATTGAATGATAGCACATTGCTACTACAACTGCATAGTCAAAAATCACTTGACATTTTAAAACTCTTATGAAGGTCTAATCCAAAGCAAGGTTCTGTAGTCACGTCACGTCACGAACCTCTCGAAGATTAATGCAGGTTCTTATAATAGTGTTGACTATTTTGATAAGTTTAGAATTAAAAGAAATATCTTTAACGAAGTAACTAGAAAAAACTTAATTAGTTTATTCTTTATTTACAATTATTTATGTCTTCACGTTACGATATATGAAAAACAATTTTGGTCCGATTTTCCACATATTTACCTACACAAAGCTTCTATAAAAAGCAAATCTTATAGCTTTTCACAGTTAGCGGGATATTTTTTGTTTACATCGATATTTATTTATTTATTCATACATTTATTTACTTATTTAAATGAAAAAATACAAAGGTAGTTTCCATAAAATTTTAAATTATCTTGCAAATAATTAAACTAAATCTGACAACTACTTTCAGTAAACACCGCTTGCTAAGACGTAAAGAGATTTAAAGCTTAAAAACGAAATGTATCCAAATAAAAAAGAAAAAATTATTTATTATTATTATATTTATTATAATACTAGCTGGTCCCCGCGACTTCGCCCGCGTGTATTTGGGGTTTTAATTTTTTTTTCCGCGGGACCCTAATTCTTTTTCTAAAATAAAAGTAGCCTAAATTACTCCTTGTGATATCAGCTATCTGTCAGTGAAAATCCCGTCAAAATCCGTTCAGCCGTTTCGGAGATTAGCCGGAACAAACAGACAGACAGACAAAAACTTTAAAAATTGTATTTTTGTTATTAGTACCGTATATACTTTCATATGTATTAAGTAAAAAGCTGTTATTTTGACATTACAAACAGACACTTCAATTTTATTTATTAGTATAGATTTATTTTTTTCGTAATCAAGACCAATTAGATGCTTCCAAATGGATTTCCGGTGCGCATTTAAGGAATCAGATAAACTCTGATCTCTGAATCGTTCATAACACTGACATCATTAACATGGCCTGGGTACTGGAGAGTTTGTGGCCGTGAAAGGTAAAGAGAAGACCTCCTGCCGGGAAGGTGTTCTGCCCGGGGAGCGTCCAACGCTCTGAGTGGTAGTTCTGAGCTGTTCTATGTATACTGTTTCGACCTCGGAACTTTGATAGCGCGATTAAGGCTTCGATGTATTTAGCTTGTGACCCAACGACAGCGCCGCCAGAGGTCGATAGTACGTTCTAGATTTCGACGAATGTGCAAGTGCCAGGGAATTGCCTTGTAATCTGCGATGAGTTGAGAAGAAGGCAAGTAATCTGCGAGAGTGCCGTGAAGCAGAGACGAGCAGTAAGGTTCAGAGCCGTGCCGAAAGCTGTAGTGCAGAGAGTAGCTTGAAGGAACAGTAAGTATTATTATTCCAGTGCTGCGATACACCTTTGTAAAGCTAGATGGCTTGCAGAATGTGCAGAAGTGAACGAATGGGGTACTTGAGCACGATAACGAAGGTTGTTAGTTGCGTGTTTACATCACGTTGATTACTCACCAATGTGGTCGTGAAAGGAAAAGGGGAGATCTCCCGCCGGGCAAGGGGTTCTGCCCGGGAAGCGGTCAACCCTAGTGTACGTTCAATGCTCCGAGCAGTAGTTCAAAACTATTCTATATATACTGCTTTTACTTAGGAACTTTGATAGCGCGATTTAGGCTTCGTTGTATTTAGCTTGCGGCGCGACGACAGCGCCGCCACAAGTTTATTCCGAGTACAGTTTTTCTAAGCGTAGTCCACAATGGTAATCCTTCAATCCTAAGTCCTTGTAATTCTGGAAGGAACGCGTGGTCTAAATAAACTTCACCGACCATCAAAGGTATACATTCAAATTTATTTTCTAAAATTGTTTGAACCATCATTTGGTTCCCTGCGGTTTTTTAACGAATGATGAAATAAAACACTTTTGTATGCACTCCAATCGTAATGATTATACAAATTAGTGTGGACGCCACACTATGCTACAATATTCTAATACACTCCGGACTAAACTTTTGTAGAACAATATTTAGCCACTACGCTTAAGCATTTTACTGTTTCTGAATAAAAGACTAATGTGCTCATTGAATTCACTGTGTTTCATAATGATGTAAGTCATTGCACTTCCTTGGAAATGTCATATGATAACACTTTTTATTAAGTTGCATTTTATTCTTAATACAAGATTCTGTGTGAGTGATTTGATAGATCATTATAAACAAATTGAAAAGCATGGAACCCAGATGAGACCCCTGTGGAATACCTGAGGTTCACAAATTAGGTCCTTGTATACTATATGTAAGCATAGTTAGTGAATAGATGCAGCATTTTCTTAACAAAGACGGTAAAGTTTGGATGAATACCTCATAGCTTCCAGTTTGCAATTAAAATAAATCACCAGACAAAATATCCAGACTGGAGAAGGAAATTTACTTCCCTTTCTAAAGATTGAGGTATCTGTTACTATCAATATGTGTGTAATTCATATTACTTCAAAAATTGCATCGATACTATAGGATATAACAATATGTAGTTATTATGTAATGTCACCTACTTAATCATTACAGTCCATCAGAAGGGCGCCGCTGAACACAGATCTCTGCATGA
Source organism: Parnassius mnemosyne (assembly GCA_963668995.1). NCBI lineage: Eukaryota > Metazoa > Arthropoda > Insecta > Lepidoptera > Papilionidae > Parnassius > Parnassius mnemosyne. The sequence goes on along the minus strand of CAVLGL010000082.1, from coordinate 28,139,645 downwards.
TTCATCAGGTCTTCACATCGTAGTTGCGGGTCACCCAACACTGTGCTTGCCTATACGAGGCTACTACTTGGAAACATTTCCTCACCACTGGTTATCAGTTCTTCAAACTATATATTATATTATGTCTGAATCTATTGTAATTAAAGTTAAAAATTCACTGACAAGAGCTGATTTCTTTAATTTTATTTGGCGTGTGGATAATATATTTCTTCAACAACTAACGAAAGTAGTTGAGTGTATTTTACATATACTTGAAATAAGTTACTTAGTGTCTTCTCTGATAAGTTTATAGAAAAAATTTCAAACTTATGTGCCATCGTAAAATAAACTGATATAATTGAAACAATTACGTTACCTGCTCGCAAGTTGCTTCCTCGAATTGCTACAGGTAATAAAAAGGTTTGGTCATAAAACAAAACATTTATAATTTAAAATTCAACGTTTACAATGTACAAAGACCGCCCGACATGCTGCCTTGTCATATATTAAAATGCAAAAACGCTATAAAATAGTTAAAAAAGCTTATAACAAAAATAAGGGAACTGACAAGGAACGGACACTCAATATTCTTATTAATTTAAATTTACATAACGTATTTAAGCTAATTGCTGTTAGCATGGAATTGGATATGGATAATCTAATTTCAATTGACATTTTATTGACCACGATTACAGATATACTTGTAATAAAGGTTTCCATTAAACAACCATTTGCATTTCTTAACAACCTACGTTGTAGCGAAATGCTCAGCGAATGTAAATTTATAATTTTAGTTTTTATTTATGCTTTTGCGATTTGCTTATATGAAGGATTAAAATTAATTTAGGAATAATTTAAGCATTATTGATTTCTAGAGTTATTTTGGGCGTAAAAACAATAATTTACTTGACGGGAGGCTCATTGTTCACAGGAGCTTCGGCGCTAAATGCTCAAAATGCTGTCGCGGCATTTCTTCATCAGACTGGGTGCGAAAAGCTCGTGAACAAGTTTACCACCTGGCCTGCTTTGCGTGTGACGCCTGTGGCCGTCAGCTCTCTACCGGCGAACAGTTTGCATTACACGAAGATAGAGTTTTATGCAAGCCGCACTACCTGGAGACTCTGGACGGGGGTTCCATTTCCTCTGATGGTAATTTTTTTTTACGTTTCTGGTAAATTGTAGGATAATTTCAGTGTCCCATCAGTTCGATAACTAAAATTTGTTTTTGTAAATTTCTACAGCTCTGTGCACAGCTTTCCCTAATTTTTGGGAGAATTTTCGAGAATGAAATACAAGCGGCGAATGCTTTGCTCTGCTTTGTTTTGGAGAGTGCACATATCTTCAAAATGTTTTCTTGATTTCTTAGCTGATCAAGTAGCACTTCGAATCGTAAATACAAATTTCCTTTTTACTATCAGATATAGAATGCGGAACTGACGTACTTAACCACTTGCTTAAATTTACAGCAAGCGCTTATCCCCCGAGCTACTACAGCATTCAATCAAACTTTACTTTATATTAGGACTCCATTTAGAAGTCAGTCTGTGAGGTACCATTGTCTTAAATATTTCTTACAACAATGCCTGCATTGTTATGTTTCGGTTTAAAAGGTATAAAAAGCCAGTATGATGTACAAGCTAAAAGAAATTTCATCAAAGTCCTCATAAATGACAACACATCGACTCCAGTAGCCAGTTACCATCAGGTGGATTGTAATTTCGTTTGTTACTTCAGTTTTATTAAAATAATTCTAGTATTACCAGTATTTTTATTTATTGATTTAATATAATATAATCGTAAAAATAAAGGGTAACGTATAAACTAAAATAAAAAAAACCAATTCATTAATTGAAAACCTTACACTATGTGTTACATATATCTATTAATTATTTCACTAATATTATATTAATTTGGTTATAATATAATTCTAGATGGCTGTGACTCCGAAGGTTATCACAAAAGCAAGGCCAAGCGAGTCCGGACCACATTTACAGAAGAACAATTGCAGGTTCTTCAAGCGAATTTTCAACTGGACTCAAATCCTGACGGTCAGGATCTAGAGAGGATTGCGCAAGTCACAGGGTTGAGCAAGAGAGTCACACAAGTGTGGTTCCAGAACAGTCGCGCCAGGCAGAAGAAACACCAACATACTGGAAAAGGGAAACAGAATCAACGTTAGTATATTGCCCGTAGATTTTATTTAGCTAAGTGCCTGATTTGTTTTAGACGTTGAGTGTGTATAAAATTATTTTTACTTAATATTTTATTTAGGCGAAATATTTCTGGCTTTTTGCGTTAGTGTTTATAATACTGCATATTAGCGAATTTTTTTTTGCCAATGCGAATTGTAAACAAATATTTATTTGACGTTTTGTATCTCTTGTAAAATGTTAAACGTGTGTTGATTGCAGTGATGTCGCGAGATACGGATCCGGCGGGGTTTGGGCGGCCTATCAACCTCCACCTTACATATTCTTTCCAGAACAAACCGCCTTTTGTCCCAATAGGTGAGTGTTTTAGATTTATAAATTATTTAGCTATAGTTGGAGAATTAAGTACTTAATACATATTAAGCAAAAATAAAGTTATTAACATTTTTAGGCAAAATTATCACAGGACACTCAGTTAATGGTCCTCTTCAATCTATTGTGGGAAGTCAGGATGTGTCAATTAACAAAGTTGGTCCCTATTTTAATGTATGGTACTGAAACTTGAGTATGGCAGAAAAAGTATTTAAGTATGCTGTAGAAATGCTGTCATTAAGAAGTATATAAAGGGAGGACTGACTGATATGGTCAGAAATAGTGTGATTTGCAAGAAGATTTCGTCAGGATTAAGGAAGAACTGTGGAAACTGTAGTGTAGAAAGAATGAATAAGGAAAGAGCGATAAAGCAAATGAATGCTGAAGAAGTGTGTGGTAGAAACTGCAGGAGACGCCTAAGGTGGAAATTCATCGACGAAATTTATTACGTATATTATTACGTGGTAGCGCCATGCTGCAGCTATATTAGTAGTGTAGTTGTTGCATGAATGGGTCAGCTCGATCGGGGAAGGACCACGCTATCACAGAATACCAGCGTAAAATAGCAGCTTAACACTGCTGTGTTTCGTATGGTGAGTGTAGATAACCGGAGACGCTTTTTACTGGAAAAGAGGCATTCCTTCTTAGTCCTCACGGGTGACAACGTATCTGCATTTTGATTCTTTATTGACGATAGATGTGGTGCTCGTTTGTCACCATATCCTATAAAAAAATGAATTGGCGATATATTGAAGAAGGACTACTCTCCGGTGAGCATGTATGCGTAGATATATGAATCTGAGAGAAGCGAGAGAGGAGTGTCGAGATTACGTGACAGTTTTTGAATATCGCTGAGTCTGTAATTAATACTTAATTTAACAGCTTAACAGTGGTAGAGCCACGCGGCAGCTTTTGCTGTCGCACGGATGGGCCGGCTCGAACCAGGGTGGTACCACGACCTCACAGAAAACCAGCGTGAAGTAGAGGTTTACCTCTGCGTTTCGCTTGGTGAGTGCAAGAGGCCGGAGGCCCTTTTTACTGGAAATGAGGCATTCCATCTTAGTCCTCACGGGTGACAATGCATCTACATTTTGATTTGTAATAGAGGATCGATGTAGATGTCTATGGGCCGCAGCAACCACTTACCATCAGGTGGACTGTGTGCTCTTTTGTCACCCTTATCCTATAAAAAAAAAAAGAAAAAAATATTGTAAGTAGTAGACGTGGCCTAACAGAAATATTATTTCTGTTTTCAGACGGCACCTCTTTCACGGACTCTTCAATGGATGAACTATCAGAGGACTCATCTATTCACTGCATGCAGAGTGAAGTTTGAACAGCCAATGACTAAACATAAAATATTCTTGCTGATAAATATTCTGTAGATAAATAACTCACATGTAACTTTAAGATATACGTTCCAGCTTGTGTGTGTTGCTTAATAAATATGAAAATGTCGCCGAAATCCAGATAGAATTACAAAGTTCTTCGGAAATAATGTTTAACGGCTTTCTTTATCCTTCATAAGCATCACATTATTCACTGCTAAACCGCTTGTTAACTTCTGTATTAGATTGATAATTTAATATAGACGTATAGTTGTGTCAATTTTTTGGATTCGTTCAAAGTTCAGTGTCACTTAAAAAACAATTACTAGTAAATGTATAATACAAGCCCTAATTGCCAATCACAAGCCTAAGTTGTTGCAATCAATCGATTCATGTTAAATATGCAGCCGATAAGTAAGCTAGATATTCTTGTTATTTTTCTTTTTAGAAAGTTCTCTGTTTGAATTTTATATTACCACTAGCTGTTCCTTGCGACTTCGCCCGCGTGTAATTTAGGGTTTTAATTTTGTTGCGCGGAACCCTAATTATTTTCCGAAATATAAGTAGCCTAAGTTACTCCTTATAACTTTAGCTATCTACGAGTGAAAGTCCCGTTAAATTAGGTCCAGCCGTTTCGGAAATTAGCCGGAACAAACAGACAGACAGACAGACCAAAATTTTAAAAATTGTGTTTCTGTTATAGGTATCGTATATACTTTTATATGCAATTACCAACTTCAATTTTATTTATTTGTATAGATAAGTCGCATGTAGCGACTTGACTAAGCGAGATGAAGTGATGAATAGTTATCAAACGATTACGCTTTTGCAGATAAATGGTAAAGATATTTCATCTCACGATGGCGGGCGGGCCTTTATTGTAGTTGTGGTATGCAGAAGCACGTGTGCTTGTGTTCGTCCAAGTAGTGTTAGCCGGCTCATCGTAGTTAAACATAATTAAAGTTACCTAAGTACGTTTAGCTAATTATTTATTTACATCAACGCGTGTTCCCAACAGAACACATATAAAAACGCCAACACTCAATTAAAACACATCTAATCTCTCTATTATACAAAAATACAAATAAAATATAGCTATGTAGTGAAATAAAATAATTTTTCGTTTACAACAAAATTTATTGTTTACAAAAAATTAATTTCGTTACATTTAAATCACAGTTTCAATTTTAATAACTTCGCACGTTGTCTTGTGAAAATGTACAATCTAGCGAAAACTTCACCTAAAATATATAAATATATGCGTTCTGCTTTTTACCAAAGAACTCAATAATTATTTTCTCACATCGCTACTACGCCACCAGCCGCACTATAGCAAGACACATTATAGCATTATCGCTCGGTGACAGCGACAACTCGGATACAGACTCGGATCAGTCGCGCGACCGATCTGCACATTGTAAAAGGGCGAGCGGCCTGTGTGAGTGTGAGTAAACAAATCCGATACAAGACGCCCGTTATTGTAGTTTTTAAGTTTAAGAAGAAGTAAATAGTAATAATGTGATTAAACATTACTTATATTATGTCAAAGGTAACGCCATCTTTTTTTTTAATTTGACGGGCAGATCTCATTTTGCGCCAAAAAACTAAACAATTGGGCATTATTGTAGGACGTTGATTCAGCGGCGTAATAATAGCTTAGTAAGCAGTGCCACTGCAACTACATATTTTTGCAGGTCCTGCTGTTACGCGGACCTGGACTCAGACAGAGGGAAACGCCTGCGTACTCCCCCCGATCCTTCGATCCGCCGGTGGTCCGTGTTGCTATATACATCACTACGAACAACTTTTCTTCGTTTACTAGTAACTTTTGACTCTCAAGCTTACACACACACACTAAAGTATTGTGCATATGCATTTACACAAGAATGATCAACCCGTATTCGTGAGATGTATAGTATTACAGTAATCAGGAAGATGAACTCTGTTGCAACGACTGTCTTGTTATTTATTTTGTTCGCGTATTTGAAACTATCTTTATTGAATTACTGAATAACACAATTTGCATTACTATTTACTTATATGTGTAACTACAATACAGATACAACTACCAATAACATATACGTAAATATGTTTGACTACAGGAGACTATTGACATCAGTAACTGGTATTTTTTATCCCTAATACGATTTCTAGACAGCTCATAGAAAATATTACAATTGACTTGAGCATCAACTACTTTATCAACATCCCCTTGATACAGGATTGCATTGTATCTTATTGCATAAAACGTCCCAGACGACGAGTGACGATCACAATGGCGGCTTATAATAAACGTTATAAGGTTATCGGCGATGCAGTTTCAATGTTTGAATTTGATTAAACTATTTTATTATAAGTATGTTATAAATATATATTATGCCATTACGCGTTTAAAGTAGGTAATATTTCATATTTGAAAAGGAATGGTAACGAACGAGCAAACAGCAGATGCGTTATCACCCCTGAGGACTAAGATGCAAGGCCTCGTTTCCAGTGAAAAGGGTCTCCGGTTCTCTACACTCACCATAGGAAACACAGCAGCATTAATCTGCTATTTCACGCTGGTATTCTGTGAGAGCATGGCCGTGCCGACCCATTCGTGCTGCTGCCATCACACAGCTGCAGTTTGGCTCTACCACGTAACTACTTTCCATGCTTTATTTGCGTTCACTTGTTATACACACATTCGTTTCAAGTGACGCCAAACTTCTTGACACGCACTCACACACACACATCTGCGAAGCTGGAATCACAAATTTGAACCGAAAACCATGTTGTTGTTTGCAAATGGTTTTAGTTGCATATGTATGGGTATCAGTGTGTATTTATACAATAATTTAAGCGTAGTTACGGCATGGTTTCGGTATAATCTATAATATCATTAGTGTTCATTAGTGTTCTGACAGTAGGCCAGCAACCCGGGTTCGATCCCCGTCGGCACCAATTAAATTGTTAATTGCAATTTTAAGAGTTGATTTACCACGTGTTAAAGCTGCATGTTTGAGAAATAAGAAAAAACCTATTTCGAAGACATGAAGTTCGCCAACACGAATCGGGGGCAGGCCGGCGGACACTTCCTTGCCCCAAAACCTCTCCCTAAAATGAGAGCAGGGCTGCGCCCAGTAGTGGGACGTATATAGGCTATAAATTTAACTTTAATGTTCTGATCTATGTTCTGTATAGCTTTCTTTGTTGGTTTGAGTTTATTTCTTGAAATTTAGTAAATACTTAAAAAAATTATCTTAACATAATATAGGTAATTTATTTATAATGATTTCTATTTCAATTTAAAATCATACGCAAATTAATATATGTCTAAACATTAAATTATCTTTTTTGAAACATTGTTGTATAGAAATATTTTCTCTAATTTTGATTTTTAGGTTATTTTTGTAAAATTCTAATCCTTATTGCATGTATAAAAATAAAATTTAATGTAACTAGATACTATTTTAATTTAAGAATTTTACTGTCAGTGTTATTGTAAAAAATATATTTATTATTTATTTATTTCTAGCAACTGTGATACGATCTCTGTCAAAACAACGTTTAACACTGCTATAACTGCGAATGAAATATGTGTATTGTATGTACCTAAAATAAAGTAATTTTAAGAAATTAGAGAAGCATTTTCTTAAGTAGTGCCAAAATAACGGTCATAAAGCGGTTGATTTTATTTGTAAATGAGTGACAGCACTAATAATTTCAATATAAGCATGTGCTTGACTTGGTTGTACCCTCACCTGGTGGTGATAAAGTCGGAAATAGTAATGTACACACACTAACTTAGCCTAGCAAAAGCCTATGAACTCTTGCCTTGAAGACACCCACATTATAATAGGATGGAACACAGATGCTGCCAAATTATTATGTGCATAAATAGTTGCATATAGAGCTTCAAACATGAAGAAAGAAATGGGTGTCGCTGGCATTAATTTAGTTTGACACGACTATTTTTTTAGACTGTGTTTGCAAGTTTGATCTTATTGTAATTAAAAATTACAGCATGAGATTCATTGAAAGCAGAATATAATATTCACTATGTTTGCAATTATGCATGTAATGAACTGACTTACACATATAGTATATGATAGAGTTGGACTCTACGCATCTCAAAACATGGAAATATAATTTTGACCTCCCTAAATCGAAACCATTACAATAATTTCCAAGTTAACAACCTTAATATAACAAACGTTAATTTCAACCACAAAATATTTTAATATATGTTAGAGATATAATGTATTTAATCCTAGCATGTACTTATATCCCTAGTCAAAATTCAATTACGAGTAGACATCGATCGATAACTATTTCGTGTACTCGCACTTTATGAAAATATTTCTCTGTATTCGTAAAAATGAGCATATGTAAACTATATCCTAAAACAAATTGTAAAATAAGTCATAGTACACCAACCAATATGAAATAATAATGATGGTAAAATACAAGAGCTTGCATGAAATTTTTGTAAAACACGATAAAAAACACGATATTATTAGAAGTTAGCAGGGCTTGTTTGCGATCAAGTGTACCTATGTATTAGTAGCGATAAGTAAATATCTAGTATAAATTTGTTTTTTTTGTTATAAAGGATACCTTTTGCCGCACCGGGCATTATTTGTAAAGTTTCCTTTGTAAAGTTCATTATAAATATACTTACATATATATTTTTGGGGGCGAGAGTTCATTCCACCTTCAAAAAAATTCTCTATTGAATGTTAACACGAGATATTAAATTTTTTTCTTGTGTTTATGTAAAGTTACATTTCCATTTTATTAATAATATTGTAAACCTTGATATTAATTACAAGCATTTAATTCTGTTATAAAAGGACTACATTATATTAGAATTAAATGATTGTAAGTAATGTCGGTATTGTAAATAAATCTATTTCGAGATTCTCTTGTAAATTCCATAGTGCTTCTATTTATGCAGTTAAGTATACTCGTACTTTTAGTATAATTCCATCATCTCGTCATTACATAGAGGTAATTAGATTTTAGACAAGTACTAGGTACTTAGTTTATTCTGTACAAATTATTAAAAATATTATGTTGGTTAATTATTAATTTTGTTTTATTTCCTCACAATATACTATAAAAACAATATGTAGGACACGGCATTTGGCATCCAGAGTACTGGTAAGCGAAGCGTGGGACTTCTCACTTGATCTTGAGGAAGTTGATGTGAGCCGATGGCCAAGGACCGTGCTTTTTGGAATTCCTTGTAGGAGACCTTATACGTAACTGAAATGGTTCAACTTATTGCAATAAATGTGATATAGCACACATCTTTCTTTCTCTCTATTGTCTCCCAATGGTTTGTCTCGAGTAATGGAAAAAATGTATACTGCTTACATTAACTTCTTTGCCTCTTAGCGCGGAGATTCTTTCTACTCTCATGAAGCTTTAACTAATCACCCGCGACGGAACGGAGAAGGTGTATGCATTTAGGGTGAGAGGTTATTTGTTTGTTTGTTTGTTTGTGCAAACGAATGGTCCCATTTATCGTTAATATGGTTTGACCGATAGAGATACGGTTTTCTGTAAAGGGTTTATGATTTATTGGCTATGGTTCTTAGATAGGTGTTATGGTTTTAGTTCACCAGAGGGAGCTGCAATAAGCATATTTGTTCAAACGAATGGTTTCATTTATCTCCAAAACGGTTTGACCAATTGAGATGTGGTTTTCTCTAAAGGGTTTGTGATTCGTGGGCAATGGTTCTCAGATAGATGTTATGGTGTTAACTCGCCAGAGGGCGCTTCAATATACATATTTGTTCAAATTAATGTTCCCGTTTATCTACAAAACTGTTTACTGATTTAGATACGGGCTTCTGTAAAGGTTATTCATCAGCATTAGTTTTTATGGTGTTAACTCGCTAGGGAGAGCTGCAATAAACATTTTTCATTCATTTTGGCGGACTTTTCTTCGAGACGGCTTGACCGATTTAGATGCGGTTATTGATATCATATAGCATATTTGGGTTCATAGAGTAATCACTATGTTAATACATTATAACAGATCTAGATCCAAGACAGCTTTGTAGCCTTTCTTCGGCTTCTTCGATTTGTGACCCGCGCATCGTGCTTCTCAATCGCTCTAACACTTTCAACGCTATGCTATTACGTGGATGTCTGAAGAGTTTTCTTTGATTCAGATAGGTTACTACTACACCATTTAAAGATTGTACTCTATTAAAAGTCACATAAGATTGCCCTTTGGCAAATGTTTCGGGTCTAAGATGTATGACCGCCTTATCGATTGTAGTGCCTTTCAATTTATGCACTGTAACGGGCCAACCTAATAGAAGTACAATAATTACCCTTTCTATTTAGCCAGCACCTTGGTTGCCTTAAAATGATACAATCATTGCAGTTATACTTACATAACCATATCATAACCCATCATGGTAATTTCTGCCGATAAAGCAGTCATCAAATTGGATTAAAACTTTTTTGGGATGCTCTCCATCTTCAAACTGGTCTCTTCTTAACCTTTTCCATTGAAAAGCCCGAACTACTTCCACGCTGCCATTGATGAATCCTTCGCTGACTCATAACTCGTGTACCGATACCCAACTTTATGTGCGATACTAGGCCTCCTGTGTTATTTTGGTCCACTGGAATAGCAGCAGGGTTTCTGTCCATAGTTGTTAGGCTCCCTGGACTCATCTATTGAATTTATCACGTACAGTTCAGTTGTTAGATTGGTTAACATAACTAACATTGTCTGATTAAATGCGTTTACGAATTGTAAGTTGGGATATATACGAACAGCTTCCCCGTCGACAAAGTTTTTCTCTATAGGAACACAAGTCCTCAACAGAAGTAGCTGATACTGTTCCATGCTCAGTTCTTCCACTCGTAAATTGTTGAGTAGATAGAAAGTTATACAAATATTTAGTCAGTAACGCAGGGATTCTCTAAAAAGTTTAAGATAAACACAGCAGTAACATCAAATATAGGTTAATTATATTTCCTAATAGGTAGGTGATTAATTATATTACCTAATAGGTAGGTGAATACGTGTAGTACATACCTACATATATTTGATGTTATTGCTGTCTTTATCGCTACGACAAACAAAAAGGTACACAAAGAAAGAACTAAGGAAAGTCATAATTAGTTGTTAATTATAACAGACTTCGCGAGAAATCAACCCTCTTTAAAACGCTTTAATTTTTTCTTTCGTGACTTACTTCCTCTCATCATCATCATCATCATCATTACAGCCCTTCACAAGTCCACTGCTGAACATAGGCCTCCCCCAAAGAATGCCACAAAGCACGGTCCTGAGCCACCTGCATCCATCGACTTCCTGCATGTCTTACCAGGTCATCACTCCATCTCGTGGGGGGACGCCCTACACTTCGCCTACCGGTACGAGGCTGCCACTCGAGAACCTTTCTTCCCCATCGGTTGTCGGTTCTTCGAGCTATATGGCCGGCCCACTGCCACTTCAGCTTACTAATCCGTTGGGCTATGTCGGTCACTCTGGTTCTACTGCGGATATCCTCATTCCTAAGTTTATCACGCAGAGAAACTCCGAGCATAGCCCTCTCCATAGCTCGCTGAGCGACCTTGAGCTTCCTCATACGGCCAGCAGTGAAGGACCACGTCTCAGTTCCGTAAGTCATCACTGGCAACACGCACTGGTTGTACAATTTCGTTTTAAGGTTTTGAGGTATGTCTGACGAGAAGATGTGTCGTAGCTTCCCGAACGCTGCCCAGCCGAGTTGAATCCGTCGATTGACCTCTCGGTCGAAGTTGGACTTACCTAGTCGGACTATTTGTCCCAGGTAAACATACTCGTCAACAACTTCGAGCTTAGTGCTCCCAACAACTACCGGCATAGGTGTGACATGGACATTAAACATGATCTTTGTTTTGTCCATGTTCATCTTAAGACCTATCCGTTGGGAAACACTATTGAGGTCATTGAGCATAGTGCTTAGGTCCTCCAGCGATTCTGCCATAAGGACTATATCGTCGGCAAATCGAAGGTGACTTCCTCTCAGTCGACGGTTTTTAAAATTTTTATTTAATGCTTTTTCGGATACAACTTTTATATCCGTCAGTAGGTGTGAATTGGGGCTTCTGCGTCACTTGCTCTCGCTTCGCTTGAGTAGAGCCATGCTGCAGCTATATTAGTAGTATAGTTGTAGCACGAATGGGTCGGCTCGATCGGGGAAGGACGCGTGGTCTCTCAACACTGCTGTCTTTCGTATGGTGAGTGTAGAGAACCGGAGACCCTTTTTACTGGAAAAGAGGCATTCCATCTTAGTCCTCACGGGTGACAACGCATCTGCATTTTGATTCGCAAACGAGGATAGATGTAGATGTCTATGGGCCACAGCAACCACTTACTCAGGTGGACTGCGTACTCGTTTGTCACCCTATCCTATAAAAAAATACATGCCGCTGAAGGCCCCAATTCTCTCCATTAGAGGTCTAAATTTTTAGTCTAATTCTCGATTCGCTTTTTTTATCTTTGCTCCATTTCTAATACCGTTTCATTCGGAATCTCAAATACAAATCGTTCAATAATATAACAACAAAATATGATGGCTAATCTATTTCATCGTTAAAAATGCAAGGTGGTACAAAAAACAGTTACTTTAATAATAAGTACTAATCGTTAACGGTCTGAAACTATTTTTTTCTTCTTCTCGAACACAAAGGTAGTTTAAATTAAAAGATGAAGTGTTTATTTACATATATTTTATTAGAAATCAAACAATCATTTTGTTTTCAAAACACCATTTCTTAATACATAAAACATTTTTAACGCATGTATTTTCTTATGAGTAAAACAGTTATACAGTAAAGTATCTTTACAATAAAGTTCACAAAGAGTATTTAAATTGGTAGCTCCTAAGCAACTTATATCTATGATAGTATTATTTTCATCACAAATATCTTGCACCCATTTAATTTTTTCACATCCTTTTAAAAAATGTTTTTATGTTTCAAATATGTCTTTGTAATTCTGTGAGACTCTCTATAATCAACAAAGCCCTCACTCCATTGATACCCTCTGTGCTTTTCAATCCAGCCAATTTGTTTTTTCTCTTCAGGAGATTGTACTCTAGAGTGGCTATAGCAAACTCCTTTACTATAAATTTATTTTTGCTATTTTTGAAGCCTTGAAGATCGACGATTATTGTATTGCTATTCATGATATTTTCTTAACGATTAACTCAGTGGTTTGTATTCGAATATACAGTCGTTTAATATCGATCAATAAGCGGTTGTCTGATCTGGTATTTCTTGGTCTGTTTCGATTTCAACTCTCACATCGATCGAACCTTTTAAAGTTTCGTGTTGTCTTAAACAATCAATTACAAATAATGGAGCCACGTCTCTGAACTCCTTTAAACCCATCAACGGCTCTGACCGGCGTCTATGATACGACTGTTGAAATCTCGCATACTGATCGTATAATAAATAAACTTATCTTCTGAAAAACTGTCATTCAGCCCCTCATAAGGATAATATGATGAATTTAAAAATACTCTTACATCTCGTACGTGACAATGATAAAACTCTGACATTGATAATTTCGCGTTATGTTTGCGGTTAGTTTGCAAGGCGATGACCACAAATCGTGGTTTCTCTTTTTGCGATGAAGTTTTTATAGACCAAGTATGTTTACGTGTTTTGAGTAGCAATGGATATTCATATAAGTCCCAGGAACGGAATGCCAATGGAATAGCTCTATCTTTCTCTAAAAGTTTTAATAGGCTGATTCTTTCACGATCTGATACTTTGATGTGTGGAACTTGCCAAACTATTTTATTTATTATAATATCTATTACAACTTCACTTGTATTTAACTTGATCGCATTAAGATTTGTATTGCTTCGTAATAATACAACTCATGTTTACAATTAATTATAATTTTTTCATAATCTTCTGCAAATCCCAATATCTTGTTCAATGCTATAGACACGGATAACGCTCCACCACTAGTATCGCTTGTACCGCCAGTTGACCAGCCCCAAACTCGAGCACATTTGGATTCATTTTCATTTAAGGATAGATAAGATCTTATTGTAGTAGTGACACCAGCATTCTTAATTTTATCTATTTCTACTCCATTAAGTTCATATCGTATGTCTTGAAAAAGAAATAGCACGGGATTATTGACAAAATGTACGTTTGATACCTTTTCTTTTGTGGTGCTGTTATAAACGTTCACCTTTCCCTCGATATATAAACTACTGAGTGAAGGTAGTACGTACAGGTCTTGTTGATTAATAGGAATACGTATTTCGTCATTCTTGTTAAAACTAGTTACATATGGTTTGTATGAATGATACTCAAAACTTTCAATGCTGTTATCGGTTGATGTTTGTTGAGATACGTTTAAAATATTCATTTTATCAAGCCAACTAGTTTAAGAAATTCTTTGTTAGACTTGGTGAGCTTCTTTTTTAGCTGAAGAGGTGTGCCTTTATGAGATGTTATTTTAAAACTGGCTTGGATACACGAAGTAGATGGGCTTTTATTGAAATTTATCATATTTTTTTTCGGAAATGTAAATACAGTTGTACTTCTTCACCTCGTAAATTTATCTCTTTATTCTCAGCGTTCAATAACTTTATATTGATAGCACTTATGGAACTTTGGTTAACAGGAAAATAAATCAAGTTTCTGAGTATTTCAATTATTCGATAACCAGGTGATACATTAGGTGCAAATTCAAAAATTATATGGCTTGCTTTCCCGTTGACAAATGAACCACTAACTATATCGCATTCATTCCGAACGATGGTTGTCGATAGAATACTGACAGGATACTTTGATTCAGTACTTATACTTGCTTTTATTTTTTCCATACCAAAGCCTAAAATTCTATTAAAGTGCACATCTTCAGTAATTTCATTCATCTTCAGTAAGTTCAATAGCAAAAACTATTTGTGTTCAATTTATTATTGTTACAAGTTAGTTTTAGTACAGCATTCTTAATATTATTTTTTAGATAATCACAAATATCTAGACGCTCGTAAGACCCTTCAGGAATATCGATCATTTCTTTTTCACCATAATAAAATTTAGTGTTTCTTTCATCTATATTGGGAATAGAATTGAAAGCTGAAAAATACAAAAGGTCACATTCGTAGTCTCCTCGTAGTTCCATTGTCGGTGAATAGATCGTTGATAAAGAGGCTCCTGTCCCAGTTATGGACACAGTGAAAGACATTTTTATACTGATACGTTTATTTATTACTATACACTATATAAATGCTTTTTTCCAGTAATTCCTTAAAAATTTTAGACAAAGATGTCCACAGTTTGTAGCACCAAACGCTTGATGTCGCGCATAATTATAGTTAATAGGTAAGTTATGCATATATTTAACTAATTCTAACGGGCGCCTTAAATTACCAAAACTATCATAATTTCTACGTATTTATTGTGGTTTACAAAGGCTACCCAATGCGTTCCAGAATTTCTGTAGCTATCCAAATTCAGTATTCCACATTCTATCTTTCTCGGTTTCAAAGGTAATTTATTTCTCATGAAAACGCCGCAAAAGTATGGAATGTCACTTGCATGTTCTAATATGTCGAGATTAGTGAGCTCCCGTCTGGGTAGCCGTTTAATTAGTTTTTTGAGGGGTTAAGATATAAACCTGCTCCTTGTTTATGAGGTTTAATATATAATCCTTTTCCTGTAGCAACGGCTTCCATCATTCTGTTGTGTCTTTCAGATTCCTGAAGACTCTTTTGTGCTGCTTTTGAATCATTAGCAGCTTTTGCTACACCCGCTGCTCCACCGGCTAATGATCCTAAAGCTGACAATCCTGCAAATATGGGAATAAGTGGCAAAAATTCTCCACATATTGGAAGAGGAATACAACGGGGTAAACTTATTCCTTTTTTATTACTAAATATTTTCTTTGCAGCTGCGTAGGCATATTTTATAGCCGAGTGACTGTCTTTGGATTTTAGTTTTTTCAACTGAGACTGTATTTTATTATATCCCCTTCTTAAATGCTTTTATACCGCTCCCCACCCGGATTTTCGCTTTCATCGCATGTTTGACTATCCATAAGGCAATATTTTCTCCTTTCCTAGCATTTTCTGATTTCAATCTCCTCTTAGCCATTTTCAAAAGTTCTAAATCCGCTTTTTATCGAGCGCCTGAATCTTTGTTAGTGTAAGCAATATCATGGAGCATGCACGCTTCATCCAATTTGTTTATCCCACGATCGCCTTTGAGCAACCGTTTTTGAAGTTTAGTTCCGGGGCCGCAAAATTGATAGCCGGGTAAATGTAACTCAAATGGTAAATTGTCTATTACTTTATTAATTATACAACTGCCTTCCTTCATCGATAAGTATAAAATGAGATTATTAAGTAATAACACGTTATTTATATACCTAAACCACTAATTTACTTTTATCCACTATTTTCTTCATCACTCAAACCTAACCATTTTACTAAAAGCTTATTTCCTTTTCTTTTAATGACTTTTTCAGTAAGATAAATGTCTGGAAATTTAGTATTTTGTAATTCGTAACCGTAAAAGACAATGTATTGTCCTGAAATTGATAGTAGTCAATTTTTCTAAATTGTTAAGGTACTTTTTGACATTATCGTGAATTGTTTTCATTTCATTTTCAAGTTCTTGACACATTTATCCACATATTTTTAACTCACAGTCTCATCCTCTTTTTCAGGAGTTTGCAGTCCTTTTAATCTTGTTGATTTCAAATCAAAATCACCAGCGTCTGTTCTTACTAAAGCGTCACTGAGAATATCAGAGCATTCAGATAGTCGTAAACGCTTATGAACATGATGACCAAATGTGTCTATATTCATAGCCGTCTTATCGGCTTCTGTAATGAAATCGTACTGCGTAATTCTCCTGTAGGCAGTTTAATATATTTAATGTATTTTATGGTGTCAGATTCATGCAATTCTTCCACTATTGCATAAATTTCATTGTAAACCCCTGTGTTACCAGCTGCCCATGATCCAAGTAGTAATTTTTATCGTTCCACTAACTCGTTTGGATCGTTCCAATAAATTTGGTTTACTGGAACGATCCAAACGAGTTAGTATCTTTTTTAACTTCTTTTAAAATATCAACTCCTTCTCCCTTTGGAAGACTTTCTGCACTACTTTTATGATTTCTCTAGTGCTTAAAAAATGGTTTGATCACTTGCATATATTTAAATCCTTTGTTACTGCTAATCGGTTTGGATGGATCATAATTACGTTTGTGTGCATTAGTATGCAAAAGTAACAATTTATAATTTTGTAAATCTTCCTCTGTCACAATATCTAAATTAAAACTATGATTTCCAATTTTTAAGATATGATTATTATCATAGACACGAAATGGGCCGAGCATTAGTTTCCCACGTTCATTTCTGACACCATAAGGCACATCTTTTAGTAATTCAGATGACATAGTCCATGATAATTAATCATTTGCAATACTTGGTGTTGATTGATGTGATTTAAACGAAATTTCATTCGCGTCATTATCATCCGCAGGAAGCGAGTGAGTAAGGGTTTTGTAGGATGTTGTATAAACATTGTTATCTGAGTTTTCTTCATTATTAACAGGATCTTCAATGATGATTCACTTGTGCTGTGCTTAGGTTTTTTAATAAGGTGAGCTTGGACTGTATCTTCAATTAAATGCTGCTTTTCTTCAGTTTTTCTGTTAAGCATATTAAGTGGATTAACTATAGGCTTAAATATTGTTTCCAAAGCCAGACTGTTTGTATTTTTTGCATCTTTTATCATTTCTACCTTTCTTTTTACAGCTGCAGCAGATTTTACAATTTGTTTCTTGAGGTCTCGCTCCATTGTAAAGGAATTGTACTATGTTTGACTACTCAGCAGAAACTGATTGCTTTGTGACATAACAGCTATATAAACGTTAGTCTAAAATTATATTATGTATTTATGTAATTATGTTGTGTATGTTAATTAGGTAATTATGAATGTATCAAACTTCATTCTGTAACAGCCTTTATTTCGTTCACAGTCTTTATTTATAACAATATAATTGCAAGGTTTACTCCACACAGTTGAACACATTTCCCGGAACTGAGACCATGTGATGTCAGACCCTGCATGCTTGTCATAAATGTGTCTCAGATTTACGTCATCTTGTTTAAACATTATGATCAGGTTAGCGTTATCTCTAACTAGTTGCTTAGCTATCTTAGTATACGTTTGATTAATATAAAAACAGTCAATGTTCTTATGTCGACCCATGGCGAAATAATCGCGTATGTTGTTCTGATTTTCACAAGCTACATCGTCAAATATTATAATTGAGTTAGGCGAAGCTTCGCGTGGACTCGCTATTATGATTATACTTGTAATAAGATATACCTTCCATATTTAGCGAAACCAGAATATTTTTTTGTAATTTATGACATTTTGTTATTATTAAAATGAGAAATTGGGCTGAAATAATAGGATATACTAAAAATCGTAACGTATGTTTTTGTAGTTTTTACCGGCGGGAGTACACCGATGCCATTTTCAGTCCCATTCTTTTACCACACGGGTAGTACCTTTAAAATTTAGAGCAATACCATGAGTGATGTAGACTATATTTTATCCGAAAAATATGCATTTTTGTGTAATCGATTTTTTTATGTAAAACGATTTTAATTTTTTTTTAATTACACACCATTTTACAAAAAATGGATGTCTGAGGTACAATATAAACCATTTAACGATTATCTTTCACCATGGTATATTCTCTTACTTTATAAAAATAGCTTAATGGTCAAAGCATCCAAATATATACATATAAGCCGTTAAATCAATTCTTCCATTTGTCTGCTGTCGTCAATAAAACTATGTCCTGTGTTTAATTATTTTATTTTAATCCTTACGATCTATTTGCCGATAAAATATGTACAATATTAAACTTTATATGATGATAAAATGTTTGTATATTTGTAAGAACTTTTAAATACCGTGGAATTATTTTTAAGTTGAGACATGTCTAATTATTACTATTATACAGGTTGTAATTAGTATAAATATAAATTACTTATGCCCTAAAATTGCAGCACTATTGACAAACACTTTTTTTTGATAATTATTTTAATTAATTACTGCTACACTTAAACATTATATGGAATAATATCGTAATACAAACTATACATGTTTGTTTTTTATATCTAGTGTTTAAACCTAATCTTTTTACACGGCTTATTAAACGCTTTCTTATTAATTTTACCTGTTTCTATCTATTTAAGTGTATCTAAATGTAAAGGGATCTAAAATTAGCCATTTCCAGAAGTCTGAATAATCTAAAATTATGCAGACGTATTGATAACTGACAACGATACAAACATTTCATTATTATGATCTCTTTCTTGATTCTTATTAGGTACAATCACAGCTTATGATAAATGTGTATTGTTTATGTTTTTTAACTTTTACTAACTTATAATATTATTATTTATATTTGAATGAGATATGTAATGTACCCAATGTATCATTATTTATCTATTCTCATTAACAATTGCAATCACTTTGTCCAGCAAAGTCGGCCTATTCTAGTATCGCTGTAATAAATTAAAGCTAACAATATTTATACTATCAAAATTAAATTTCTACAATTTATCCATAGAGTTAAGTAGGAGGCCCATTTCCTGGTGAACTTCCTTAAGCAGTTCCTTCATTTGTCTCGGTGAGTCCAGAATGTCAATGCTCTGTGTGTAAGGATTATATCTTACTCCAAAGTCACGAGGTATGGTTTGAGCGAATTTACTGCAAAAAAAAATTCAAACACAATTAATGATATATTTTTTTTTTAATTTTAAAAAAGTAATTGTGTATTTGATAATGATTTATAAATGTAGTTCGTAGGCAAAATACAGCAGCTTAAGACGTCAAGTTAATAGTCATGTATGAAGGGTTTAATCGAATTATAAGAGGAAACTATCTGTATTCACAAAGAGTCCATTGAGTCATTTTAAGATAGCGTTACACTATATTAAACACATCCGCTTTGTGCTGCTCAATTCTGTTGTTTTTTTTGCGATAATTTCTGCAACATTATACTGTTCACACCGTTACCATATAACATACCTTATAAGACTTTAAGAAAATTAATTAATTTAAATCAATTTTGACAGAGAGAGCGAGATGGAGTTATATCCGTCTCCCTCGCACTTTCTCTTATCTTGCCATAAAATAAATATTATTTTATTTTAAATGACGCTTTATTTTAATTGAAGCTAGTAATTCATTTATTTGTATTTACAAAAAAACGTTATCAATGATAATATACTACGAAAGGAACTTCGTTCCAACCAAGTGTTCCACGACACTCACGCATGATTTTTTTTTTTAGTTTATCTTTTATGTTTCTTTTTTCATCATTTGAAAAGATATTTCTGCGCCAACCATAGTTCATTTATTTAGTACTAGAATATATCACACCCTATGGAAAATACTTCTTTCTTACACAACTAATATATAAAATGTCACATCAACCAAACTTACATCATTTTGTCCTTAGCGTTTTCGAAGCTCTCCGCGACGTAGTATACGGGTTGGTACTCTGTGATGGGATACTTTTGTCCTCCTGTAATCTCTGGTTCGAATTCCCTCAACTCGGGCTTATCTGAGAGGCAATACTGCAGCTCACCAAAAGATGATAGAAGTCCGGCCCCAAATGCTTTCAGTTTACCTTCTTGTCTACATAAACCAAATTCCACCGTAAACCAGAAACACTGTGAAGCAAAACAATGTATTTTTATTTTATTTATTCTTTTATCTGCAGTTTGAACTCCTAACGGGCTCAACTGATACTCTATGACATACGTTACTCACATATGTATTAGGAGTTTCAGATGTATAGTAACTATTTACATAATTGCATACGAACAAACTTCCAGACCCGAGACAATTATGGTAGGCCATACAAATATTATGTTTTTTATACAGGTTAGGTCATACATTTTTGCACTTGTGAAACCTGAATAGAAATAAAACTAAAAATGTTATTTTGTTGATCATTTATTTAACGTAATAAACGTTTAGAAAAATTTATTTTTTAAGAACTGAGAGATGTGCCCCGTCTCGTCGTTGGCACTATTGCAATCGACTACGCAAACTTTGAAAAATTGCGGACACATACTGCTAGGGATCGCGGATATCTCCTCGTTGATGTTTTCTTTTAATTGGGATACATTTGTCGGTTTATTACGGTGCGTACACATTATATTATAACATAACATGTTATAAAACGTTATATAACATGTTTCAGTAATGTGGAGGCTGAATGTAATAGAACGTGTTATATAACGTGACGCAAATGTTATTTAACTCGAACGGCATAACGGCAAACGACAATGTCATACGAAAATGTCATTTAACATTGTTATATTGAATTGTTATTCTAATGTGTACAGTATAGTTATATGTTGCAATGTTGAAAAACAGTGTTACATAATATGGACGTGTTATAAAACAAAAGTTACACAACATGTTACTTAATCTGTACGCACCCTTAGGGTACACTCGACTTTTCAGCTATCCCCACAAAAAAAATCGCAAGGTGTAAGGTCTGGACTTCTTGGTGGCCATGGAATATCACCTCTGCGAGAAATCAATTTGTTAGGAAACATTTCTTTGACCACCGGTCAAGTCACATTTGACGTATGGCATGTTGCTCCATCTTGTTGCATCGAAGTCCTGTTGTTGTTACCTTCAACGTCATGTACTGTGGCATCAAAAACTCTCGCAACATCTTCACGTATTCCACTGAGTTCACAGGTACGTTATTTCCTTGATTATGTTCAAAGAAATACGAGCCGATCATGCCCTTTGCTGATAAGGCAACCTATACTGTCGTTTAGGTGAATGAAGTGGCATTAGGTGTTTAAGGCGAGGGTTTTCTCTGCTCCAATATCGACAATTGTGCTGTTTACGTGCCCATTGATGTGAAAATCAACCTCGTCCGTAAATAATACATTCTCAAGGTTAGAGAATCGCTCCAGCGTAGTGTCAGCCAATAACTTACGTTGAATATAATCGTTTGGTTTCATTTCCTGCACAATTTGAAGCTTAGATGGGTGTAGTTTGAGGTTCATAATTCGCCGCAGACTAGTCCTTGGTATTGCCAAAGCTGTCGAATGCTTATGCGTAGATGATTCTGAATCGTTCCTTACGGAAATTTCAACGTCCCAAATGATCTCATCGCTTCTTTTTGAACGTGGTCGCCCTGTTTGTTTAATATTCGTTGTCGATCCCGTTTGCTCGAACTTCTTGACCCAAGCGTTGATTAAATGAACACTTGGACACTCACTTACATGACATAGTATTAAATTCTAAATAGACGTCGTGCAGTAACGTAGGAATCATTATTTTTGTAAAATTGTTTTACACAAAAAGCACGCTGTTGTCCCGTGAAGCGCTCCATCGTGACTAAAATTGCGTAAGACGACGCAGAATTCCCCGCTACCCGCGTGCCCCTCCCTCTAACGGTTTTCGAGAAATCAAGTGTTGTTTATTGCAAAAAAAAAATTAAAATGAGGGTGTCAATCGAGTACACAGTCCACCTGATGGTAAGTGGATACTGTGGCTCATATACATCTACATTTATCCTTGATTAAGAGTCAAAATGCAAAATGCGTTTCACATTTGTATATTTTTTTTTATAGGATAGGATGATAAGCGAGCACACAGTTCACCTGATGGTAAGTGGTTGCTGTGACCTGTTGCGGTATTCTGTGAGAGCGTGGTCCTTCCCCGGTCGAGCTGACTCATTCGGGCTACAACTATACCACCAATATAGCTGCAGCATGGCTCTACCACGTATAAATATGTTTTGGAACTTCTTTTCGGCACTTTTCTTTGAATATTTCTGCCACCAATTAGCAGTGCTTGCACTGCTGTGTTCCCGCCTAAGGTATAAGTTATAGATAAAGAGACAGTATAAATTACAGGCTTTGAGGCATTCCCTTTTTGTCCACAGAGGTGACGACGCAACTGTAGCCTTTTTTGTTGGAAGTTGTTTGCAAGTATCCATGGACTGTAGTAACCACTTACCATTGGTCGGTGCTGGGCGTGTTGGTAACGGAGATAGTGCACGCAATTGAGGGAGGGTAGGAGGTGCTCTTCAAACTGGGCAGGATCCATCGTTTTATTTCATTACGCGGAAAAAAGCAAATTAAGTTACAACTAAGTACAACTTTAACGTCTGTAAGTTTGTTTCGTTCCTCACTTCAATTTTATAAAAAACTAGCTGTTCCCCGCAAATTCACCCGCGTGGAGTTATTTTTCGCGGAACCATATAATAAAAGCAGCCCAAATTATTCCTTATAACATCAGCTATCTGCCAGTGTGTATAAATATTGACTAATATTGACATTAATATTTATACGGTACTAAAGTCATTCAATTGTTTTGCCTTCCCGGAACCCCTCCACTAACACTTAAACTCTATGGTATGGTATTAAAGTTCAAATTGACTTTTAAGTATTATTACGAATCTTTTGTATGTGAATATAGAAAAGTTTTGTTGTTAGACTTTTTCAGTCAATTTTTTACATTTTTCTCTACGTAAGAACCATCTTCGTACTTCAAGGAATATTATAAAAAAGAATTAGCGAAATCGGTTCAGTTGCTCTCAAGATTTGGGCTTAGCAACACATTCAGCGATTCATTTTAATATTATAGAAGAAGATAACATGTATGTCATGTAATTTTGGAAACCATTTAATTTTTTCGTTTGTCACCCTTATTTTATTATAAGAAATTGAATTGTAATCACCGTTGCAAGTTTTTCAATGTAGTCATCCGGTGCTCCTAAAGACGCTAAGCCAATCTCTTGTGAAAACTGGGCAAATGCCGGATCAGCGAACAAAGGAGCATGTCCGAGCAGCTCATGGCACACATCTGGCTCCGGGGTGTAGAGTGGTTTCGAGTGATGCCTGATGTACTGAGTACTGTGGAACACGCGAAAAGCAAGTCCTGCTAGGAAATCGCGTGAGGACAGCAGGCCTGCCACTGGCCGAAGAGTAAACCCGGTGCAGTCTGAAAAATGACGGAGTTTTTGCAATACATAATTTTACTAATATGAAATTGTGTTTTTTGGATATATGCTCTTATCCAAAAAACACAATTTGTTTCTTTGTATGATGGATTAAAATAAACAATTTCATTGAAGTAGATTGTGTCGTCTTGTAAGACATGAAACAACTTTTTTCAATTAAAGCTTGCGGGTAACTACTTATATTATGACATCATAATCATTTATGAGTTATGACGTAAGAAATTATTCTTTAGATTTCAGATTGCGAAGTTTTATTCGGTCAATTCATTAATAGTAGCAAGTTGACTTTCATGATCGGGTTATGTATATTCTATATACCGATCTCACAAACACAAACTCACAAATTTTACTAGTATGTAATGTTAGCTGTAATCAGTACATAAAACTTGTTAAATACAACATTACCCTGGCTTACCTTTGAGGAAATTGGAGACATCTTCCAACTGAGGAATATTATCTTCCCTATATCCACAGTTCTCTATTAACAAAGGGAAAACATGGTTGTGTTCTTTGCAGGCGTGGGTCGGGTAAAGTTCAACGAGTTTCCTAAATACTGCACCCCACGTGGCAATCTCTTCTTTAGTGTAGTTCACGTGAGGCAGGGGCTGGCCGTGCTTGTAGTTGTAAGCAATGTCTGCGAAATACTTTCTACGCGCTCTGTATGTAGGGTCTGTAAAGCCGGGGTGATCTGCGTCCAACTCCGCACCATAAGAGAGGATCTGGTTAGCGAACCGATCCAGGTCGCGTATACGACGAGGGAACCATGGGACTGCAGCTGTTGATGAAAAATCTTTATAAAAAATATTTTATTAGTATAATACGTTTAAAAAAAATATTAGTTTTTTTAAAAATAGTTTCTATGTATACTACTGTAGTATATATAGAAGTATTTGTTTAGTAGAAAACCACTACTCAACACTTACATCTATTGTCTTTATAATTTCTTGAAATAATGTTCAAGTAGCCCACGTTCTTTTTCAGATCTTCCAAAGTGGCGCCAAAGTCACCGGCTCCGTGTTCACATTCAACCATGAATTCATAGCCAGGAAGTCTCGCTGAAGATCTTGATTCAATATGGCTGAGATTTACTCCATGGGAGGAGAAAATACTCAAGAATCGCGCTAGCGAACCGGCTTCGTCTTTTTCAGGGGAGAAGAGCAGCCATGTAGATTTGGAAGAATCTCTACCTTCTTTAATGTAGTTACCTCCTTGCATAAGTTTTGGCTGTAAATAAAAACAGAAAAAACTATAATATGTACTTAAACAACAATTTTTTAGTATTTGTTCGATGGTAAAATTAGACATCGTAAGGAATCTCTATCACTAAGTCAAAGTGACTGTGACACCACGATACTTAACGATACTTAAAATTGAGTATCGTTTGAGTATTTAGCAGTAAGAAATTAAAATATCATAAGTCCGCCTGGATTATAACCCTCACAGAAGTGAAGGGAGGCCTTAAAATATTATTGAGATAATATTGAGAGTTACAGTTATTATCGTTATATATAAAAATTACGTGTCACATTGTTTGTCCGCGATGAACTCGCTAAACTATTGAACTGATTTCAATGAAATTTTGTACACTGTGTGCAGTTTGGTCCAAATTGAGAGATAGGATAGTTTTTATCCCTATAAGTGATCCTCAATATTTTTTATTACGAATTTAAGATTTTTTATAGGACACAGCGTCGATGGTGAGGGCAGAACAACGTCTGCCTGGCCAGCTAGTAAATAATATAAATTAATTAAAAACTAGCGATCTGCCACGGCTTATCTTGAGTAGGATTTACTTTATCCAATTTTTGGTTTTTCAAAAAGAAATCTGCGAGTTTTTCAGATAAATTAAAGCTTAGATCACTCCTGGTATTGCTCTTTATCAATTTGTGAAGTTTCATTACAATCGGTTCAACTGTTACGAAGATCAGCCCGGACAGACAGACAGACAAACCGACAGTCTAAAATTTTGAAAATAGTTGTTTATGTCTTAATAGTAAGCAAATAACCACCTGAGCTTAACAGATTATTGTTTCGTTCAATGTTCAAGACAGACACTTCAATTTACTTATATGTATAAATTATTTAATAAAAGATATTAATCTATATATATATATATATATATATATATATATATATATATATATATATATAATTTATTTATAGATAAAAATATTCTTGGGTGTACGTTAAACCTCTGGTAGAATTAAAAGGTATGATACAAAATGATACAAATAATGAGTCAAAGATTTCAGTATGAACACGACAATAAGCGAACTTATAATAAAGATAACAAGTTAGCTCGAAATTCATGATAACCCCAGTCTGCGCTCGCAATGTCGACGCCCCTGAGCCTTGGGTAACAACTAACTTATAAGCTTTAATCTAGATGTTTTGGCTTTTAGCTTATCTTTAACCCTACTTATTTCGATAAGTTAGATGACTAGGGTATGTTTAAACTAGATCATGAATTAAATATGTATTTATAAGATTCAGGGCTGATTATTCAATCATCAAGTAAAGCTTACTCATAAAAATACAACAAAGACAAATTAAAAATTAAAGTTGTACGATATATTAATCTATAATATAAAAATGAATCGTTGAATGTGTTGCTAATCGCAAATCTCGAAAACAGCTGAACCGATTTGGCTAATTCTTTTTTTATAATATATAATATAATCCTTGAAGTACGAAGATGGTTCTTACGGACAGAAAAATTTAAAAAATTGCCTGAAAAAGTCTAACAATAACACTGTTCTATATTCCCATACAAAAGATTCGTATTAATACTTAAAAGTCAATTTGAACTTTAATACCATACCATTAAATTTAAGTGTTAGTGGAGGGGTTCCGGGAAAGCAAAACAATTGAGTGACGTTAGTATCGTATAAATATTAATCTCAATATTTGTCAATATTTATACACACTGGCAGATAGCTGATGTTATAAGGAGTAACTTGGGCTGCTTTTATTTTATGGTTCCGCGAAAAATAACTCCACGCGGCCGAAGTCGCGGGGAACAGCTAGTTTTTAATTGAAAAATGTTCAATTGCTCCACTTTTATATTTAGTTAGTTTAATTAATTTGGTGGATAGCTTTCATTAGCAAAAACGGGCACTCGTCACTTAATTGTAGTATACCGTTACCGTTATCGTTAAAGCCTACTAAAGTCCACTGCTGAACATAGGCTTCCCCTATAGATTGCCTCATAGAGGGATATTTGCCATAGTTTCCATGCTTGGCAAGCGCAGTGTTTTATTTTTAGTCGTTATTAGGGTGACGCTGTTGCCCATCTCCTGATCTAGTTCTCTCTGTCGCCTCTTACGACACCCACCGAGAAGATATGGGGTAGTAGGTACTATTACACCGCCACTACACGGTACACATACAGATGACACAAAAGTCAAATGCCTGAATATCACGATATTTTCTACGATAGAACAAGTTCAGCTCAATATTTTCATTATTTTTTTTAAATAGAATATGGGTGATAAACGAGCACACAGTTCACATGATGGTAAGTAGATGTTGTAGCCCACAGATATCTACATCTATCCTCAATTAAGAATTAAAATGCAAATGCGTTGCCACTCTGGTATGCCTCTTTGCCAGTAAAAAGGGTCTCAGCTTCTCTACACTCACCACTTCACACAGTAATATTAAGCTGCTATTTTACGCTGTCGGTATTCTGTGAGAGCATGGTCCTTAGCCGGTCGAGCCGACCCATATGTACTACAACCATAATAGCTACAGCGTGGTTCTACCATGTAGATTAATTAATTCATTACAGCCTATCATAAGTGCATTGCCGAATATAGGCCTCTTCATAGATTTCCTCACAGGCATTTGCCATATTTGCCACGTATGGCAAGCGGATAAGTAACCGCATTTTTTATTACTGTGAGGTGTAATCAGGGTGATACTACACCCACGGGATGATGTTATGAGGTAGTGAATTCTCTTACACCGTAAATGCGCGGCAGTGTACCGAAGAATTAAAACTCGACTACAGGAACTATCAAATGGAAGTTATATTATTGTTTATTGAAATCGGTTTACCTTTGTTTAAGTTTAATTATTTTAAGTAGACAAGTTCAAGCTTACAACTAGAATATCGTAACATTAAAAACTTCATTCCCTATTTTCCGCACATTTTTAACGTGGGAAAGCCACGCCGCAGTTATAGTTATATAGCACGGATAGTCGGTAGGGCCGACCCATCCGTGCTATAACTATCCACCATCCACCGACTTTCATAGAATACCAGCGTAAAATAGCAGCTTGATGTTACTGTGTTTCGTATGGTGAGTGATGAGAACCGGAGATCCTTTTGCTGGAAGCGAGGCATTCCATTTTAGGAGTGACAAAGCATCTGCATTTTGATTCTTAATTGAGTATAGTTAGATGTACTTATGATAAGTGGATCAGGCTACGGTATCCACTTAACATCAGGTGCACAGTGTACTCGTTTGTCTCATTTATTATCTTCATATTATACTTACTACTCCTTAATACCATTTATAATACAAGGTTATTTTTCATAGAGTAGTAAAATTTCAAACTTAAGTTCATATATATAAATAATGATAAACTAAGTTGAACCTTCTAATTTTATTTGAAATTATCCCAAATTGAATGTGATTTATGGGCAACGACATGTTTGGCTACCTATCGACCTTTACGAAAGTGTGCGTGCGCAGTAAAATCAGTTGCAATGCAATACCACGCATTTTGAATTTGAAAAATAAAAAGGACAGAATGTTTGAGATTTTTTAATTAATTTTTTTATTAACCATTTGCCTATATTAATATATAAATCTATTATATAAATAATCTAATATATAAATATATTAACCATTTGCCTATATTAATATATATATATATAAAAAATATAATCTCTGCAAATTTGGCCGGTTATTGCGAAACAACCCTGTATAAATAAAAATGAGGAGAAAGTAATAAATAGTTGTGTATCGCTAGCAACGCAAAGTCGGGAATTTGCATTTGGAAAAATCCAAAATTAGGGGCTTTTTAGGTGCTAATTAGGTGCCAAATTTAAAAATTAGGTGCTCTAAAATTTTCACCGCAACGAACTGCTGAAATTTGCGTTGCTAGCAAAACGTCTCGCTAGCAACGCAAGGAATTTATTAGATATACGATAAATATTAATAGCAAGGAATTAAGTGCTAATTAGGTGCTGCAAATATACACAATAACAAGGCTCCCCTAATAAAAATAAAGTCGTTATTCAGAACATAGCAGATGCAAAATTCAGATTTCCTGAAAATCAAAATAGAATCAAAATTGCTTTCAGAAAAAGTCCAAATTAGGGGCTTTTTAGGTGCTAATTAAGTACCAAGTTTAAAAATTAGTTGCTCCAATATTTTCACCGCAACGAACAATTGAAATTTGCGTTGCTGGCAAAACGTATCGCTAGCAACGCTGATGACGTTACTAAATATACGATAAATATTAATAGCAAGGAATTATGTGCTAATTAAGTGCTGCAGATTGATTATCGAAACCCGATACAGATTACAATATTATTCTGGGAATTAATATGGGTTCCACGACCATCATTACCTTACTATAATGTATGAACAGTATTTTTTGTTCTTTATCAGTTCCTAAATATTAAGTGCTAATTAGGTGCTGAAAGATTATTGAGGTCGCATGTAGGTAATATTCTGGAAATGATCGGATTTAAAACCACCATTACCTTACTATATGGTATGAACGACATTTTTTGTTTTTCAGATTTCATATGATTATATTTGAAAATGGTTGAAAATTGGTTGAAAATTATATTAAATTATATTATAGATTTATAACATTATTTAATATAATTTTCAACCAAATAAATGTTACAATTCTTATTTTTAGACATGTGAAGCCTAAACTTTAGTGTACTCGAAAGGATATTTTCTTTCCAGTAAATTGCTTTGTAATAAATAGCGCCAGCTACAACGTTCTATAGTTCTAGTCATTTTATCAAATCAAAATCGATGGACTCTCAAGGTGGTAAGTAGGATAGACGCTAGATGGCACAAACACAAAGACTTAATGTTTTACGTGGTAGAGCCATGCTGCAGCTATATTATGGTTGTAGCACGAATGGGTCGGCTCGACCGGGGAAGGACCACGCTCTCACAGAATACCAGCGTAAAATAGCAGCTTAACGCTGCTATGTTTCGTATGGTGAGTGTAGAGAACCGGAGACCCTTTTTACTGGAAACGAGGCATTCCATCTTAGTCCTCACGGGTGACAACGCATCTGCGTTTTGATTCTTAATCGAAAGATAAGATGTAGATGTCTATGGGCCACAGCAACCACTTACCATCAGGTGGACTGTGTGGTCGTTTGTCACCCTTATCCTATAAAAATAAATTTGCCTTGCTGAATAATTTTCGGAATAACGACTTTATTTTTATTAGGGGCGCCTTGTTATTGCGTATAGTTGCAGCATCTAATTAGCACTTAATTCCTTGCTATTAATATTTATCGTATATCTAACAAATTCATTGCGTTGCTAGCGAGACGTTTTGCTAGCAACACAAATTTCAACAGGTCGTTGCGGTGAAAATTTTAGAGCACCTAATTTTTAAACTTGGTACTTAATTAGCACCTAAAAGCCCTTTATTTGGACTTATTCTGAAAGCAATTTTGATTCTATTTTGATTTTCAGGAAATCTGAATTTTGCATCTGCTATGTTCTTAATAACGACTTTATTTTTATTAGGGGCGCCTTGTTACTGCGTATACTTGCAGCACCTAATTCCTTGCTATTAATATTTATCGTATATTTAATAACTTCATTGCGTTGCTAGCGAGACGTTTTGCTAGCAACGCAAATTTCAACAGTTCGTTGCGGTGAAAATTTTAGAGCACCTAATTTTTAAACTTGGCACCTAATTAGCACCTAAAAAGCCTCTAATTTGGGATTTTTCCAAATGCAAATTCCCGACTTTGCGTTGCTAGCGATACTGCGTTGTCGCTCATGTTCTTAAAAATGGTACGTAATTCTAATAAGTAAAGAAAGTCTGCTAAATATTATTTAAAATCATTAATAATCATTATTAAGATCTACAATAATAAAAATATCAGTTATTTTCGGTTACTTTGGTAATTAATTATATTAAACCAACCGCAAGGTTTCGGTTTTTTATTATTTTACGGTTGTTACACGATTGAAACAAAAATAAAAGCAAAGAAACTCAAGCAATCAATTAAATTCCTGGTTTTTTATTTATAAAATTAGCTGGTTCAGCAGACGTTGTTCTGCTCTTTCTGGTAGGTGGCGCTTCAAGTTTAACGACAAAACCTTTGTGTAAAAAGTATTAATAACTTGATAACAACGACATCTATTGGATTCAGATTTCTATTTTTTTATTTGGCAAACAACCCACATGATATTTTGAATATGATTATATCCTATAAAAAAAAAAAATGAGTATTTTTGGTCAAGAAATATATAAATTTGTAAATAACTTGATTACAGCGCCACATATCGGATCCGAGCATGACTATAAAACATCGTCATTACAAAACCAAGTTACACGATCACTAAAAGACGCGCCAACGATTGTATACTGCATAAAGATTAACGAGTAGCAGTCCAACTGATGGCAAGTGGCTACTAAACCCTATGACAACCTGCAACTAATACAAAAAGACTACTGGTAAGAATAATATACAATAATGTACATAAGTGAGGCTATTATCGTGCCATTTTATTAAATGTTAGGGTGTTACCACACCCATCGATTGACCATCGATAGATGTCATTAATCGACGTCGATCAATATCGATTGATTGGTCTGGTAGTTTCAGCTATGCTATGTTATGGATACTGGTCGATAAAACATTATTCAATCATCGATCGATATCGACCGACAATTAGTCGATGTAGTTGAGGGTTCACGTTACTGCTGATAGTATTTTTAAAAATGTATTCAGAAGACAGTAGGGAGGAAGTCAATAGGGAGCGCTCGGTGGAGCGGGGCGTGCTCTCAAATAATCAAGCAGTTGATCGACGTCGACTAATCCATTCTAACAACGATCGATGCCATCGATTGCTCGGTGTGGTAGAAACTATCAATCGACGTCGACTAATCAATTCCACAGTCGATCGATGCCATCGATCGACAGTCGATCGATAAGTGTGGTAACACCCTCACTAATAAACCTCTCGGCAGAGAATAATAGTGTTCTGTGGTTCAAAAATTGCTGAGCTGCCCTGATGTGAGCTCACTCGTAACAAAAGCTAGGTGAGTCACACTTACTCTAGAGTCTTTAAGACACACACTTCTAGTTATGTTTATCTACAAATTGGGGGTAAATAAGGGTACTCGAAGTTACCAGAAACCAAGAATCGAACTAACATGCTTGCGATTAATTTAAATCACACCGCCGAACCTGTATCCAAAGCACTGTTGTAGTAATCTTATTTTGTGCATACAAAACTTTGATACTTTGAATGTCAAACAAACCAGAGAGCTGTATCGCTTCGGTACGAACTGGTTGATAAACAGACCAAATAATATTTTATGGCAACTAATTAGATTGTGTTTTTTTAATATACTCGGCAGGTAGGAAAAATCACCTAAAAACTTATTATGCCAGCGGTATATGTTTTTGTCGATCGTAAAAAAATAACACCATCAACACCTGATCAGTAACTAGTCAAGGATCATCAGGAAAAACTCGGTTAGATTAGGTTAGGTTAGGTTTTATACTTTCTACCCCCGAACAAGTTCCCACCTTGTCCGGGGGGGGGGGGGGATGCTTAGAAGCCGTGACTTGGTCACTCGTGGTGAACGAAGAGGAACCCATATGGCTGGTTCGCAGCCGCGATCCAGTGGCCCACGTTCATTGCGCAGGTGGAGTTGGGGCCGTGGAGGAAGGCGCGCCTTGTGTTCCTGATGCGCCTTACCTGAGAGGGAAAAGGAGGAGGAGAAATCTTTCCCCGAGAATGGGCTGGGGCTGCCATGGGGCGACCGGCGCTGGTGGGACCGCGGATGTATGTTAAAGTGTTCCCGTGTTCCTGCCAATATGCGGTGAAGGTAGAAAAACACGGAGTTTCAGTCGGTGCGAGTCCGGCATAACCAATTCTTGCCTTGCCTTGCGTCCTTGTAAAAAATGGTTTCATAGTTTTATTTCAATTTATTTTTAAATAGTAGGTAAAGTAGTCAGTCCATTAATGAATGTAATTAATGATTTCACAATCACTCAAAGCAGCAAAATAATTGCGCACTCTTGTTGCTGTAGAAATATAATTTATTATTATATTCAAATCTGAATCACGATTTACTGTTTTTTTTAACCTATTTTAAGTCAGTGCTTGACCACAATCCCACCTGACGGTAAGTGGTGATGCAGCTCTAGATGGTAAATCGTCTTATCGTAACAAAAGCCTATTCACTCTTGCCTTGAAGACGCCCAGATTGTATTCGGACGGAAAGATATATTCTGGGAAATTATTCCACTCCTTTACTGTACGCATTACAAAAGACGAAGCAAACCGTTTGGTTCTAATGCGTGGAATATCGTGAAACAAATGGGTGAAGACCCGCCGACCGCCTGGTTGTCCGATGGTGAAAAGGAGAGGGAGGAATTAAAGCAGATGTTCTATTAGTAATGTTGCTGCAGATATGTTTAATTTCCTATGACATCAATTTTAAAGCTGTTTAAGATGGGAAGAAAACATGTTTTGTTTTATTTTTTTTTGTTAAGGTAAACTGTTATATTGTGAATTATGAATATACAAGAGACTTGAAGTTGTAAAAGAAATAGTTCTGCGATTGATTTACAGCAATCACAAAGAGATCTGAACCCCGTGAACTAAGGATGAATTTGGCAAGAGTACTTGATTCTGATAAGCCAGAGACATCTAAAGATGAAGCTGAGGAAGTCAAGACACGAAAGACTTGTCTATCATGTCAACCTAAACTGAAAAGTAAATCGATATATAGATGCTATTCGTGCAAAAAACACATTTGTTTACAGTGCGCGAAGCAAGTGTGCCCTGTGTTTAGATTTTAAGGTGCAGTTGGACTGTGGTCATTATTTTCCAGAAGGTTTATGTTCCTAATATTTTTATAAAAGTTATATAAGTCATAAGTAAGAAATACTATTTTTGTTATTCTGAGAAGATATTCAAGACAAATATTATTGTAGTCTTATATTTAAAAATTCAATAAAGTTGAATTTCTTTTTATACTTATTTTTACTTGAAACCCCTTATTTTTCATCATAATGCAAAGACGAATATTTAAATCATCACTTTCTTTAAAAAACACTACATAATATACACGGTCTCTCAGGCCTCACGTCGGTACTAACGTTACACAAAATGCACGTCGGTACTTAGAGGTTAATATCACATTATTTGCCGATCAATTTAGTTATTTTTGCCGACCACTAGGGGCAGATCAATTCACTTTGTTTATTGAGAAAATACATTTTGGCGCCGACCAAAACTTCTTTAATTAGATGGCCGTTTAAATGATTTTCATGATCAAGATAAACTAAATTAGCATTTTTTAATAACGTTTTTAAAATAATAACATTTTCTAGCAATGAAGTAAATGTAATGTCAATAAGTTAACGGTCTACGAGTACAATACAATCTGTCCTATGTCCTAATTGCGAGAAATAATAACAGAGTCGCATGATCTGTTAAAATATCAACATTGGTCATGTTTATACACAACAAGTTGATACAGCAATCTGTATGTTATGTTTCATCGCCATTACTATTGATTTATAATGTAAGACAATAACAAAAATTTACGAGTGATGATAACGTGCGTGTGGAACAAATTGCTATAAAACGATAATAACACTACTTTTTTATCTGGAGCTTTATCAAGCTTTATTGCTCTGCCATATGACTTCTCTTATCTTTTACAAATTGGTACAACAGCTCCGATAAGATTCTTCAGTACCGAGTTCTTACACGACTGCCCCAGAGAAGGGAGGAGGAAAAACATTTTTGGAGCGTTTTTACGTAATATGTCTACTTCTTTGGCACGCGCTGCAACCTAAACTGCTTGATGGGTTTTAACATGTTATATAACGTACATTAGATTCATCTTTTCAATTTATACAGCTCGTTGAAAGTAAAATTACCGCGGTTCTATCATTTAAAAAAAATTTGCTTATTTCAATGTAAAATATGCTCATAGACGGTAGTATTTAATAAGTTTAAATACGTCTATTATTTTAAAGAAATTTTGACTTGATTTACTTGATTTTTTAAATAAAGTTTTTGACATATTAGTCCTATTGTATGTTAACTTCTTGGGAGATTTTACATGTAGCTTACTAAATTGTGTCAATAATATAATTTTAATAATTTTAATAATATAGGAGAAGCGTATTGGACACTTATGAATATAAGCATTTTGGAGCGTTAATGTACATACATTTTAGCCACAACATATGCATATTTAAATGTATTTTGCAACCATTTCATTAGTCTAATTAAAATGTAAGCAACACTAAAGATACTACAGCCCCGATAATGATATTATCAATTAATGTTTTCTTCAGTATTATAACTATTTCTTCACGAAAATTTTAAACCTATTGATTAATAGATCCTGAATATTTTCTGGGAGTAAGTTGTAAAATCGTATTTATTGCCCTATGAAGAAATTACTGACTCTTTGGAGTCGGATAACTGATATCACTAACTTGTGGTTGTTTCCAGTATTAACAGAATGTACGCAATCTATACAAATAAATAAAATCGGTGTGTCTGTTTGTAACGTCAAAATAACAGCTTTTCACTAAATGCATAAGAAAGTTTATATGGTACTTATAATAAAAACACAATTTTTAAAATTTTTGTCTGTTTAACTGTCTGTCTGTTTGTTCCGGCTAATCTCCGAAACGACTGGACCGATTTTGATGAGACTTTCACTAGCAGAGAACTGATGTTATAGGGAGTAACTTAGGTTAGGTACTTTTGTTTTAGAAAAATAATTAGGGTTCCGCGCAAATAATTAAAAACCTAAATTACACGCGGGCGAAGTCGCGGGGAAACGCTAGTCTTAAATAAATCTATATTTGTTTTTGTATACATTTCTACATAAAATTTTCATAAATATACTGAGTCGCTTAAGTTTATACATTTATTTCTTTAAATATGTCTGTAAGAGATTCACTTGTGCAAAACAAATATAGTTTCAATGTCAGTCGCATTACCCCGTAGCAAAATTCCATACAACACTATGCTATGGGAATAACTAAATAATCTAATATATCTGTCAACTGTGATTTCTAAAAAATGTGGATTCTACAAAAGCAAATATCGGCGTTAAGCCGATGTACTTATTATGATATAGTTTTATTCTATAGTCTGAGGTCCAGGTATAAAAGTCAACGAAGTATCATGAGCAAAAAAATATATTTATTATATCATCACGAAGTAGCATAAAACAAATTCATTAAGTTGCGTCTGTCTGTATCTGCTTAAAATTCTAAAAGTACTTTTTGGAATTTGATGCTATTTTAATCAAAATTCAATGCATATTTTGAAAAAGGTTCACTCAAGCATATTTGCTCCAAGGATGAAAGGAAACGCTAGCGCATTGTGGTTGGAAAGATAACATCATACTGGTGAATTACACGTTTTCGAAACCTAGCCGATACCTTAAGAAATCGAAATTCGCATTACTTTTAGCGTGTAGTGGCGATCTAACAATATCAACTTCCCTATATCGTGTCGTAGATGTCATAAAAGGCCACAGAGGGAAACTGGGAAGATGGGCAGCAGCATTTTGCTGATAGCAGCACAAAATAAAAAACCGCGTTCCATAGGTGGCAACTATGGTAAAATCTACTCAACGAGCCAATTTATAGGGGAAGTCTATGTGTTCAAGGAGGCCAAGAAGCCTTTCGCGACACTAACTTTTACTTAATCTACTTCTACTAACTATTTGTTAAAACAAAAGTGTACAACCAATGCGTGTTGCTAGTTGACATATGGAACTAACACCTGGTCCTTCACTGTTGGCCGCATGAGAGAGCTTTAGGTCGCTTAGCCAGCTATGACAAGGTATGAGAGTACTTTGCTCGGAGTATCTAGAATCCGTAATTAGCTTTATAATATATGCTATGTGGCATCCTCTGCCATTGAACCCAGTATATATATATATATATATATATATATATATATATATATATATATATATATATATATATATATATATATATATATATGTGTGTGTGTAAAAACTAGGAGGAGGACAGAGCCAAAAAAATAGCAAAAAAACATTGGCAAACACTGCCAACAATTGTCTTTGGCACCCAGGGTTGAATGGCAGAGAATCCCACAGAGCATTAAGTCCGCCCTATGTAGCGAAATAAAACATTATAATCCCATAGCTGATTATAATATGTTAAATAAAGAAGTTTCCATTATTTTGTTATGAGCCATTTATAAGCAAATGGAGGCAGCGTTTAAAAAGGTGAATACCTTTTCTGCGATGGTCAATTTTAATTTAAAATAAAAAAATAACAAAAGTGTTTAGCAGGTTTTTACACATACCAATTTTCTTTACTGTTTTGAACGGTACCTCTACCACACGATTGGATAATTATGGGTGGAATCTTTCGTAGTTAATTATCTACAACATCATTATGGTCTATCGACATTTTATCTTATTATCAGTAACATCTAAATAGAATTAATGGTCTCATCATAAAATGTTTGGTATAAATTTTCGCGCCAATAGAAGTCATTTATCTTTAAACGAAATTATTTTTTCATAGATAGATATTTAATACACAAATATCTTTTTTTTTGAAAATAATTTTCTAAGGCCATTTATTGTATGAATTATCCATTGCAATGTTTTTCTGATTGATAGCCTAGATCACAGGTTCAGCCATTCCGAAAATTAGTCCAAACAGACAGAATGACAGACTGACACTAATTAAAAAAAAAATGTTATTTTAAGTCTTAATGGCATGCGAATAAAAGGCTAAATAAATCTATTAAAAAATTAATATTTTTTTGGCAGATCATTATATGTACTGAAATTTTTCTTTTTTAATAATTTCACTTGATTCACTTAACACTTTTAGAGAATTAATTTTTGCTTAACATTTTTGACACAATAATGATTTAATTAATACAATTAAATCGGTAATGCGAGTTTACGTGTGAAATAAGAAAATATTTAATTTGCGGCTAAAGGTAATTATGTTGTTTAATACGTTGTACAAAAAAATTTAGTAGATAATAAATATTTTCGCAGACGCAAGTTTACGTGTTACTAAATATTTTTTAACCCAAACTCATTTTGACGATACTTTTCTTGAAATATATGATTCACTACTTTAGTTTATATTACAAAAAATACAGTTAAACTGTAATTATTACAGAATAATAAAATTGATATTTAAAGCGATTATTATGCAATTCGCAAATATAAGCTGTAATGTACACAATATATTTGAAAAATAAAAACAGTTCTAGACATAAATAAAATATAAACATATCAGGCGACAGCTCCTTTTAAATTTTATTTACCTGATCTGGCGGCGATGCAGAAATAGCTTGTTCCTCGACTAAGCGGTTTGGCACTTCCATCATTCCCTCGACGTTAAACAACAAAAACAAAAGGGGCAATACTTGTAACCGCAACGCGGTCGCTTGTTATGATGTGATCGCGAGCGGCAGTTCGACGCTTTTATGTCAGTCTGTGACGTCTAAAACACCCAACGCCGTGATAAATGGATATGGCATTGCCATATTATTGCTGCTTGGAATTCAAAACCTTACACCATAATTATTACGAATAATCAAGGAATTAAAATAAATGTTTTCTTTTTACGCGCACACTACAAATTTCAATAAAACTAGTTTTTACGTATTTTTTCGTGTATATTTAATTTATTTTATATTCCCCCCGAAGTTTCTAGCACTTCACAACACGCATGTCACTTGCTAACTTAAGATTAAAATTATTAATTGTTGGTCCGATCTATGCATATGAACTTAAAGTATCTTGAAGTCTTGCAGTTGTATGGAATTTGGATTTAATTTTATTAATGATAGGATGCCCATTATCTGCGGGCCTACCATCTAACCTATCCATCTTCTCTATTGCAATTGAGATGTTTTTATTTTATTTCAATAGC
The DNA here is from genome assembly GCA_963668995.1 of Parnassius mnemosyne. NCBI lineage: Eukaryota > Metazoa > Arthropoda > Insecta > Lepidoptera > Papilionidae > Parnassius > Parnassius mnemosyne. The sequence continues at coordinate 28,100,601 of CAVLGL010000082.1, read as the reverse complement.
CTTGTAAAATTATCCTTGGGAGTAATCGGTGTCCTTTAGCTAGGCTTTGCATCTCAATTGTAACTAGAAGGCTGCATGCCCGTAGAATATACAGTATTACTCAGGCACTGCATTATATCTGGCTACCTATTACGGAAGGAAGAGTTCTACAAGTAAGTAGATGGTGTGGCGATATGTCCATCTATATCTCCCATTGTCGCCGATATATTCATGGAGGACTTTGAGGAAAAAGCCTTTCTTACTTCTCCTGTAAATCCAAATTTCTACAAGTAAAGTGCTCGAAATGACGCAACGGTGGAATATAAAATAAGTTGTTATTATACGCGATAAAATTCGTAAAAATTAGTTTTATTTTAATTAAAATAAAGTCAAAATATATATATACAGCAATGTCATACAACACTTTTTCAATGCGTAAAAGTCCAAACGCACACCTCCGTTACACTCGGCAAGAGAATTGACAATCGCAATACCAGTCGTGTCACACTCTTGAAGCTAACTACTAATGGCTGGTGTTGATATTATAAGGCTTGCGTGTACGAGGATGTTATACTGCCATTTATCGAAAGACATAAGAGCTTACTGACGTTTGCCATAGTCGAGTCTTACTCTTACCCTTGGAACGGTGATAGGTGATGGATTCTGTTACGCCACCACCTCCCGGCAACATACAATCAATTACTATAGTAAAACTATAACACGATGTCTGTCTGAACACGCATCACGCAAAACCTGTGAATCGATTTGGATGGGACTTTCACTAGCATATAGCTGATGTTATAAGAAGTAACTTAGGCTACTTTACAAAAAAAATTAAAACTCTTGAATTGCAATCGCAATAAATTCCACGATCGCGAAGTCGCCGGGAACGGCTAGTACTTAAATATAACTAAGCTGTTCTTTTGGAAAATTGTAGTTTTATTTTTTCAAGCATCTAATTAAAATAGATCCCGCCTGAAACAAACATTCAGAGGGGACTAAATTAGGTACAACCGAATTTTTGGGATTATCAGATTAGCCAAGAAAAGCGTTGAGCACTGAACAGATGTCAAGTTTTCATAGAAATTATTTTAATAAAATTACAATTAAATTGAACTGACTTAAGAAAATATTTATACAATCTTTAATAACGAATTTTTAGTGACTATTAAAACATTTAATAGTCAGTAAGTTACGTTAATGGAGATGATACTTAATGTAATTATAAATTTCCTTTTATTTGTTCTATTTTACATTATAAGTAGCTTTTACCCGCGACTTCGTCTGCGTAGAACTTAAATAGAAAAAAAAAACAGCAGATTTATAATATTTTGGTTTTGGGCAAGTAAGTAGTTAAACTAAGTCGATAATCCACTTTTACTCAATTTTTTCTATTACCTCGAAAATTGCTTGCGTAAATAACGTGTATAAATTAGATCTGAATCTGAATAAGAGAGAGAGAAATTCTGTGATAATAGAAAACTGTGGTTTGCAAGATGATGTCGTGACCAGGATTAAGAAAGGAATGCTTCGGTGGTTTGGTCATGTAAGAAGAATGAACGAAGATAGAGTGACAACGCAAGTCTATTTTACAAATATGAACGGCAGAGTCGGGACACCCTAGAGGAAAATTTATCCACCACATTGGCGATATATATTCATAATGGGCCAAATTACGGGTACCCTTAACATGGATAATAGAGGCGAGAGAGGTGGGTTAGGATCGTGCCAAATGCAAGTTCGTAGGCTCTACCTACCCCTCTGGGTGACTAAGTATTATGCATGTAATTAGTGGGTATTATGTATGTAATTAAGTGCGATATCGGAACACTTAAAATAAAAATTGAAGATCTATTATTCACGTAAAAAAGGTCTTCCCTCTTTATTCTTTGAAACTCATAATTTTGTTTCAAATTTAAGTTTTCAATTTTATAGAAGGTTCTTATCTTTTTTGCAATAAATTAATGCGTTCTAAACTTTTCTTTGGATAACCCATATTTTTAAGATTAAATTTATTTTTATTTTATTCGATCGGTTTTACGATTTCACAAAATACCCCAAAGCTTAGATCACTTTTGGGGTTGCTATCTGCTAGCTCGTTAAGTTTTATTACAGTCGGTTAAGCCATTTCGAAGATTAGCAGACCGACACACAAAATGTATTAAAAATAGTTTTTTATATAGTTTGATATAGATTTTTCTTTCGGCATAATATATCAAAATCCTATACAGTTGATCTCATTGCTGGTCTAAGACCTCAATATACATAGTCAATTCATTTATATGAAATAACATACCACATCTAAATTTTAGTGTGCTCTCATATTTCTTACATCTCCTGACTTGATAAAAGCCCGTTCAATGCAATACAATGTTCGAGTTACGTATACTATTTTTTATTGCTATTAATGAATTTCAAGGTCAGACAAGATTTTTTATAAGGCTAATACTGTAGCAATTTTATACATTTTTGTTTATAATATACTCCTGCAATTATCTACATCATAAACTTAAATTATCTTATCTTTTGTTCTCGTATTAAAATACTATAAACACATCTACCTATTTATTCTTAATTGATGATAAACGTAAGTTTCTATGGGCCATATCATCTACTTTAAATCAAACTAGAGCTGTCATCACCTTTACCGATTGCGGACAAAAACTTCAAATACCCGAACATTTGGTAAAAATCGTGATATTTCCCCGGACAAAATGAATTTTTACAACAAAAATAACGTGTAATATCGCGGCGGTCATTTGGCTGAACCTTCATGAAGGTACGTCTCCGCATAAAACTTAAAGCAATGTAATCCTTTTGAATTACCCATCTGATTAAAAAGTGGTAATTAATGCAATATTTTCGTTAAATTTTTTTACACTTTTAGTAGAGTACGCGAATTTTTAAGAGGAGATATTAAATAAATGAATAATAGAAAACTTTTTTAAGAACAAGCATTTATTTAAATGTTCTAAAAAGAAGAAAATAAACTTTAAAACATTCAGACCCATTAATTTATTACATTACACAATTTACATGATATAAAAACTTATCTCGATGTTTTATTAAAAAAACATTATTTTTTGTTAGAATTGCCTACTTACATTTATGTCAATAGCAAGTTACATACTCGTATTGTATTCTTATTTATGTAGGTAGGTAAGCTACACGGATAAATCTCGCGTCAAGCTTTTATATCATATAAATTGTGTAATGTAATAAATTAATGGGTCTGAATTATTTTAAAGTTTATTTTCTTCTTCTTAGAACATTTAAATAAATGCTTGTTCTTAAAAAAATTCTACTATTAATTTATTTAATATCTCCTCTTAAAGATTCTCCTCTTAAAAATTGTCTAATGTAAATTAATAAATGTATGTTTTAATTTTTTGATTATCGCTGGACATGTTTCTATGGATGTGTTTCGATATGCACTGCGTCACTGGTGAAAAATTCGTTCCGATATGGACTGCCAGTATACTGCCGCAGTACCCTAGGGAAATTTATGACGTCATAAATCGCCGATATTTTTGTACTGTGAGCACTTTCGCTTTCGAGGTAAGGTGCTCTCAGTAATTTGATCACGTGATCGAAAACGTAACAGCGTCTAGAGATTTAACAGCCTGCACAAATGTTGTTATTATTATTAATTAATATTATTATTAAAATAAATTCAGACATTAACCGATTCGTTGTGGCTTATGTTCCAAATATTTCATGACACGCCGGGCGTGTCAAGCGCGTTTTCTTTGAAATTGAGAGAAAGTGACTGTTTTATGAAGAGATTACAAACCTTTTGTACTATTTTTTGTTGTTATAAAAAATCATTTATATAAGTAGGTACAGCTAAATTTACCCTGGAAACCTTGGTTTTTATTAAATTAAATTTTCATCTAATAATAACATTTGTAAATATCGAAATATGAAGAAACTTAATTTGAAAAAAAAGAAGGTATATCATTCATTGATATTTACAGATGTTAAATATTATTTAATGTTATACAAATGTAAAAGTTTTCAAAAGGAAAAAACGCCAGCGTTATACGGCAGCGGATTGACAAAAGACTATTTATTAGCGAACTTTTTTATGCATGTACAGTTTCGAACTGTCTCAAGCAAAAATAAACCTTATACCATATCACAAGAGCACATGGTACTTCGTAGCCATATGATAGTAATAAGACGGCAGTTCAACCATTTTAAGCAAAATTAAACAAACAACAAGACTAACGCATTGTTTTTTTTTTAACAGGAGACTTGTTTTCCAGAAATTTATTTACAACTTGAGTTTGTGAGCGATCGCAATGAGTGCTATTATTTGTTACTTAGTAGACAATTTTTCCATAACATGATTTAAAACCCACAAAGTAAAAATAGTACCATGTAAACGTTAAAAAAAGGTTGTAAACCCCTAAAAATTTCAAATTTTCAAAATATCCAGAAACGAAGCTGCATGCATGAACTACTCGCAAAATACTGAATATTTTGTTCTGGATACATTTTCCAAAAAAGCAATTTGAGCGAGTTATAACGATTTCGAACGCGACGAAAAAAAGACACGACTCGCGTGTCATACGCCACGCACAAAAGCAATCGATGGCACGCCTGGCGTGTCACCCGCACTGAACCGGAGTTTTAAAAGCAACAACATTCAAATAATAATTTTTCTCGTTGAACAGAAAACCTGTACATGATAAATATTTTCATTTGAAATAGTGTCGAAAAAGACAGTATACGTGACTGCGTTCCGTTTTAAACAGTAACCAGTATAACAAACTAAAAAGGAACGGCTTCACGGTATACTGAATCAACGTCACACCTTACAGCGATCTCAGTGTATATCGGAACACACCCTAAGTCTGCTCTTATCTTAGATGCGCCATCTTGATTTTTTTATCGCCAGTAGTTGATCCTTGTCGATCGCTGCAACATTTGTTAGAGGAACATCAATCTATACCTAACCTTTGCCGCGTTATAACTATAAATTTGGTGTGGCAGGCATCTTGATTTCCGACATTTTGAACTTCTTTCACCACTTTGTCCAGGGTGTAGGTCGATATTGGTTAAGACACGACCCCGCTAAGTTTTACAGTTTAGTCGGGCAGTAGTACACCTCCTATCTCCTCGAAGAACTGAACGCCGACGTCATTTTATTCGGATTCTTGTCAACAAACCCTTTCATGTGATATTCATATCATGGAGGTTAATAAAAAAATATAGTCCGCTATTTTTGAGAGTCCACTATATTCGATTTAGAGTAACGTCATTTTATTTTTGTATTCTTCTCAGCAAATTTATTCATTTGATACCCATATCATGGAAGTGCATAAAAAATAAATAGACCGCCATCTTGAGCGGTCCACCATATTGGATTTAGAATGACATCACTTAGCTAACCATGCATTGTCATACACACTTAAAATGTTTGAATAATTTCAGCTTAATCAGTTGAGGATAACTGCTTTAAAATTCAGTTGCAAGATTTGACCCTAACAAACAAACACTGCAAGTTAAATAAAAGTTTTTAAAAATGCAATCTAAGGGGACGGTCACATGATAAAATGATATGTAGGTAGCTTGTACGCTATTTTATTTAGCAATGTTTGACAAAATCGACATAAACCCCAGCAAATACAACATAATGTATAATTTTTTTTTAATTAAACGTTTCACATAAAATACTTACTTTGGTAATTAGGGTTTATTTCTAATAAATTATACAATACTCTTGTTCAGAGGTATTTGGAAGCAAAAATACTAATGGTCGCCCATTTTAGTATGAAATTAAACAAAAATGCAAATTATCTAGCTAGGTTAAGTAATATAAAAGGTTGGTACTCGTAATGAAATCTAAATATCTGCCGCCACGTATACTGAGCTGAGGGGCGGTGCTGTCCATGGGCATTTATATTTGGCAAAGAGATTAAAATTTGGCAAATTGACCTCCAAAAGGTTAGGAGTGCACAGTAAAGCGGGAAAGTATTTCATGCCGGCACCGCGTTTGCTACTTTAAATTTAAAAGGCATAAATTAGGCCCACGTGGAATTAGAGGCTCAGGCACCCCACTTGACCGCTTGACCTTCCACTTGACCGTATCGAAATAGTCGACGACAGAGTTCATTCTAATCAGCTCGATTAACTCGCGCTGCGAAGAGATGTTACATCCCTTTCCATTTACTATCACATTTACCAAGGGGAGAATTCAGAAGAATTATTCGATTTTCTGGACCGATACGGTTCTTTCCATCTTTTCTTTAAAAATATGGGTTTACATTTGGATTGGGGCTCTGATGGAAAGGTGTCTCCGAATGGAATGATACACATGAATTGACTGATCAATTATTATTCATTACAAATTTCACACTTTTCATACTTTTTTTAATATTTAATTTTTTTATCACCTGGACACACTTTTGGAGACCAGCACCAGCAGCCCCGGACACTCTCAAAACTAGGACGGATTAAGGGAAAATTGAACGGATACATAAATATGTAGGGCTGCCATCCATCCATGTTATTTACTGTGTATTTGTTTTTCATCCTTACTTCTATCAGTACCTAAAAACTTCTACATAAATTACAAATTAAGAGCCTGTTAAAGACTGACGGTATATAATAACAATTGCAAATAATACATAAACATATTTGATTACGGTGTATCTTTACATATAAGATGCTCAGTAACTGTATCTTAAAAGTTAGTTATGACTTACGTAGTGTTAATAATAATAGTGGGGTGATAAGATCCAGGTCCATTTAATTACCACTATTAGCAACCGGTCCGACAGGTGTGATTTTATAAGGTTACCTGAGTTTATTGGGATACAATTATTATTTTTTTATAGTAAAAATGTGACAAACGAGCACGCAGTCCACCATGGTAAGTTGGTAAGTGGTTGCTATGGCCCATAGATAACTACAAATATCTTCGAATACAAGGGCGACACTGAAAGTTTTTAGAACTGGCCTCTTGTAAACGACATAATAAAATATAAGTTCAAATTTTGAAAATGGAACTCTGGAAGCCAATATTATTGTGTATGTATTTTATTAATTTGTCATTTGTTTACGATTTGGCGGCAAATTGAAAATTGTCTGTGTCAGGTCAGCATGAATTTAAGGCGAGAAAATTTTCGTACAATGACTTATTATGACTTTCGATGTCATTTAAGTCAACAAAAAAGTTATGATAGACTTCGATTGGCTTTTACGATGAAGCTCCATCTCGTGCCACTGTTTACAACTAGTTTAATGAGTTTAAACGTGGTCGCACTAATCTCAGTGATAATCTGCGTGAGGGAAGGCCTTCTAAGGCGACGACTGAAGATAACATCAGTGTTGTGCGGCGTATGATAGAGACTGACAAAATAGTGTCTTATCAGTAGATTTGGTCAAACTAAGGCATCGGTATGAGTCAAGTGCACAAAATCTACAATGAACATTTAGCGGTCAGGAAGCTTTGTGTCCGGTGGATACTCATAATTTGAGAGAGGCCCAAAAACTCCGTTTTGTTGATTGGTGTCGTGAATTGCTTCAAAGACGGAGCTTACTTAAATGCTGTGTTCGACATACTTACGGGTGACGAAATCTGGATTTATTGTGATGATCCTGAAACTAAGAGACAATCTGCTGTCTGGATGTTTCCTTCCGAGGAGTTGCCAAATAAAGTGAAGAGAGGTCGAATCGTGGGAAAAAAGATGGTGGCCTTGTTCTTCGGAAGGACAGGTCATTACGCAACAATTGTTTTAGAGGATCGAAAATGTCTTGAAAAAAGTTCGGGAGAAACGAATTCGCAGTAGGATCCTCCTCCACCACGACAACGCCTCGTCGCACATCGCCAAGCAAACAATCGACTACTTGGTGACGTCATATGTGGAATTAGTGGGTCACTCGCCCTATAACCCTGACTTCGCACCTTACGATTTTTATTTATTTCCGAAAATAAAAGAAAAACTTCCAGGAAAACAATTTATGGACGCCGAGGAAGCAGTGGCTGCATTTCAAAATGTCGTCGAAGAGACCCCTAAGGAAGAGTGGTCAAAGTGCTATTCTCAGTGGTTCCATCGGATGCAACGATGTATTGATGTAAAATGTAAATGGATACTATTTTGAAAAGATATAATAAAACTAAGAACTTGCTAGTTTATTAAGTTTGTGATTTTATAAGAACTTTTAGTGTCACCCTCGTACGAACCAAAATACAGATGCGCTGTCACCCGTGAGGAATGTCTTCATGGAATGTCTCGTTTCCAGTAAAAAGGGTCTTCAATTCTCTATACTCACCATGCGAAACACAGCAGCTTTAAGCTGCTATAATAAATAATAATATAATTAAGGCCTTAATTTGTTTAATAGTGTAGTATGATTTACGTAATGGAACGCCTTCGATTGGTCCAAATGCTTGAGAAATACAATTCCTTCGGTCATAATACGGATATAAGAAATCCGTACTGACTGCTAACGTGCGTATGGCACTTAGGCAACCGGTCATCTCAGAAGTACCTCGTTTATAGCCGGGGCGCAATTATGTGTCTCTCAGAGATGACCACATATTATTGTCATTTGCTGTAGAGATTATCGGTCAAGTTCCTAAAGGAACTGTACCCACGAGTTCTCATCACTGCTGGTAATAAGAGGGCTGGTTGTTTTCTCGCTTAAAGGCTAAGTATGTAAGTAAGCCAGTGTTATTGGCACTACACCACGGGGAGTATGACTATATTATCTGCAATTTAATTTTTAAATTTTATTTATTTTTGTTGTAGTAATTAATTATGTATATTTGAGTGTTATGTAAGTACTTAAATATTGATCATAAGATAAAAAAAAGAAATTATAAAAACATTTATATGAATATCTCTGTACTTTGTTACATGGTTTTTATCGCCAGTTTTAATAGATAGGTAATATTACTGATTTCTTTAAAACCGTGGGATAAGTGCCTTCATGCAAGCAGAGATTAAAAATGTAAGTTAACGCTGGGACTAAGATGTGTCTGTTCTCCTTTAAGAGGTAGTCAGGGTTAGAATCCTAACCTACTGAACAGACACTTTTAAGCGCTCCACTTCAGCCTCATCGGTATCCAACAAAACAAAAGACTGTAAAGGCCTATGAGACTGCATTGAGAAAACATTAATGTGTGATGGATTCTTACAAGCTATAGTCTTCTCAGCCAAAGTTTTGCCAACCGAAACGAAGAACTCATTACCATCATCCACAGATTTTTTTCGGAAAAGCCCTGTTTATTAATTCCATAGCCGTATTTTTTTATTTTGGATGTGTTTGTGATGTTTTTTATTGCATCCCAAAGTTTTTTATTGTTGTTACCTGCTGTATTTATAAGGTTAATTTCGTACCCTATTTTAAGTTTTTTTAACTATCGTAGTTTCTGTATCTTGTGTATGTTAGCTTGATAGTTTCATTGTCATTAAAATTTATTGAACATATTGTTGAAATTAATATAGTTAGTAATGACGTTCGCATTATACGTACTCGTAACTGTGTGTCAATGCGCAATAATAAATTATTAAAAAAAAAAGTATTATTAGCTACGTATGACGCGAGCGCTGGTGGTTTCTTAGTGTTAGTAAACATTGCCGATATCCTTGAACAAGTACACTTAATGACGTTAGGCATGAAACACGTTTTGGTTATATTTATTTATTTTATTTGTAAATAACGACAATAATACATATTATCTTTAATTATATTACATTTTTACACACTTATATTCAGTTTTTTAAAGCAAAGGTTGGCAATATGTGATACTTTACTAGAGTAGAATGGAAGAAGCGTTCAATAATAATATAATAATTAACTGTGCCAACGATAGCTTCTAGCTATAACCAGTTACTGAGACCTGTGTCTTGAAATAAAAACGTAAAGATTTAATCGTGATAATACATGATGATGATATACACATTTATGTATATATATAAAAATTACATTTCACGTTGTTTGTCTGATTTCAATGAAATTTTGCACACTCTGTGCAATTTGGCCACTTGTGAGATAGGATAGTTTTATCCAAAGTTTTATCCCGATAAGTGATCCTCAATATTGTTAATGCGAATTTAAGGATTCTTATAGGAATGGTCATCGGAAAGACCAAAATAACGTCGGCATGGCCAGGTAGTTTAATATAGATTATACATAAGTGAAACTTGAGAAAACAAAAGAAAATGGAGAGTATAAATTAAAATAAATAATAATTATTAAGTATATTTAACACCGGTACAGAGGTTGTAAACAAAGAGAATATAATCACAGTTGTAATAATTTCTTCTTTTTTATTATAAAATCAATCAATCAAGAACGTCACTTTGACATAACTAATCGAATACGCTAACGTTAAGCAAGCGACATGGTCCAATTAAAACAAGTGTCTTATCGATTAAAATCAATAAGGAATATTCAGAAGATTACTAAGACTATGAAGATGGTTTCAGCAAGCAAGTAATGATTAATCTTTAAGCAAAACTGTCACTTTTGTAGTTTTAAATGACTGTATCTTTTTATTACACAACTAGCTGTCCTCCGCGACTTCATTCGCTTGGAATTCATTACTTTATATTAGGTTATTATTAGGTTTTCATTTTGTTACGCGGAACTCCAATTCTTTTCTAAAATAAAATTAGTCTAAGTTACTCCTCGTAACATGTTATCGGTCAGTGAAAGTCCCATCTAAATCGGTTTGTTTTTTATAGAAGAGGGGGCAAACGAGCATGCGGCTCACCTGATAGTAAGTGACTACCGCCGCCCGTAAACAACCGCAACACCAGGGGAATTGCAGGTGCATTGCCGGCCTTTTAGAAAGGAGTAGGCTCTTTGCTTGAAGGTCCCTAAGTTGTATCGGTCCGGAAAAATCTCCACAGAGAAGTTGTACGAGGAAGAAAACTATATTAAAACGCACAGTGGTGAACCACCAAGCATCCAGATGCTAATACTAATAATAATATAATATTTCTTGTTGTAGATCAAAAGAACTACGTCTCAAAATTATAATCAGCTAGAATTATTTAAATTTACATGGTAATGTGTTTTTGTAGCGACAAGCGCATTAATTATGTTTTCCGGTAAATTAAAACAACTTCTCCAAATGCAAGGTTATTGTATGTATTACTGCTAGATGATTATTTTCTGCAGACTTCATACAGGAGCTGGTACTCAATTCGACTGTATGTTTTTCTTTATGTGTGTTACCTCATAACTATTTTCTCGGTGATTATTATTTTTATTTGAAAGCTGGTGCTTCTCATGTGGTCCCATATAAATTTGATCAAGGTCTGACCAGTACTTTTTTGAGTTATACTTAATAATTTGCATTGAAGTCGGCTGTACAAAATTTTTAATTTTAAATTATTAATCCACAACCTACGAGAAGTCCACAACTTACATAGGCCTCCCCCATAGATTGCCCCTTAGAGGAAATATTTGCCATAGCTGCCACGCTTTGCAGCCGCTTTTTTTTAGTTATTTTTACAGGTTACAGGTTTTTTGCGTGATGCGTGTTCAGACAGAGGTCGTGTTAGTTTTATTACAGTATATAGTTATAGATAATAGATATAGATAACTTATTCGAAGATAGAAGTAGTTATCAATGAGTCAAAGTGAATACTTACCTTTGGGTAGACTGTGTGCTGGTTTGTCACCCTTATTTAAAAAAAAATAACTCAGGGCGAGCTTTTCAAATGTAATCTTAATAAGAAAATCGCCATTATGCCATATACAATCTACTCATTACTGTACTCATAGACCTTTTCAAAGCGTTTGCTGTATAATAAGCACGCAGTTGACAATAAATGTACCACATTCTACAGAATTTCCTTTAAACGAAATATCCATGTGACAAAATAAGTTAATTTTCACTATAGTAATCCGGAACAGCAAACACGAAATTCTGGTCTCCGACAATATTATATATTGTATATTTGTTGCTAAAATATTTTATTAAGCGAGTTTATGTAGAACAAACTTATTTTGTGATACTACTGGTTTTTTGTGGTCGAAAACGAAATTTTCAAAAAATTGAAGAGTATTATTTTTCAAAAAGGAAGTTTGAAACTTAGTTATACAAATATATAATTTTTAAGGTAAAACGAATTCAGAACGTTTCTTTTATTTTATTCTATTTCTCTAAACTTTCGTTTTTACTCTGTATATTTTTAATTTACCGTGTAATCTATACAAATAAATAAAATAGAAGTGTTTGTTTGTAATTTCAAAATTACAGCTTTTTACTAAATACATATGAAAGTATATACGTACTAATAACAAAAATACAATTTTTTAAATTTTTGTCTGTCTGTATGTCTGTCCGTCTGTCTATCTGTTTGTTCCGGCTAATCTCCAAACCGGCTGGACCAATTTTGACGGGATTTACACTGCCAGATAGCTAATGTCACAAGGAGTAACTTTGGCTACTTTTATTTTAGAAAAAGAATTAGGGTTCCGTGCAAAAAAATTAAAACCCCAAATAACACGCGGGCGAAGTCACGGGGAACAGCCAGTTGTGGTATAAGAATATGTACTACTGCATATCATGTCATGGGTGTTGTAAGAGGTGACAGAGGTTATCAAATCAGGAGATGGGCAGCAGCGTCTTCCTAATAACGTCTAATAAAAAAAAAACTGCGATTGACTTTAATAGGCTGTAACGGTAATGGTATATATTTAATTTTCAAGGTTCACTAAAGCAGAACGAGAATTAAAATCGGCCCGAGCATTCGGCTATGGCCCACGTAAGTTTTACGTTTCGAGTCATTTACAAAAGGACGCACTCGATGACGAAGAAAAGCGTGACAAAAAAACCAAAGATGATGCCTCACCACCGCAACCTGCTGAAGATAAAAAGCAGGGCGATGAACCGAAGAGTAAAATTCGGAGGATCTATATCGCTATGACTTCAGATAGAGGTATTTAATTATTTTCCTTTTACTTTTCTAAATCAACTTTCATATTCATATCCTTCACAGCCCATCGCAAGTCCACATATATTATAATGAAAGTGCAGATCATCGGGATGTGCCAATATATAATAAATACATGATTTTGAATATCGGCATGAAACCGTCGTCTTCGACGGTCTTGATAATGTTTTTAATGTGAGCCTTGTGAAATACACATGATCTTGGGATTAATTTAACCTTCTAAACTTTAACTTTCCTAATCCTATCCTAAACCCTCAGCACAATAAAAGTATCTATATCTCTTGTTTGGTCGGTAACCGTATTTTGTTTCAATGTTACAAATAGATAATTTTGTCCATCTTTTCGATTAATTCGACGATACACCAGGATTCCAATCACATATATGTGAATGTTAGTTTTTTCACTAACGGTTGGTTTTCATATGTGGATATGTTTAATAATCTAATCTAAAAAGAGACATTGACCTTACACCCGAGCCTACTACCGACTTTATCTTACATGGTTTTTGTCGGTAATAGATAATTATAGATAGAATTAGGGCGAGTTATAGTAATAATGAAAATAACATAATAATAAAAAAAATATAAGTAGATACAAACAGTGCGTGTTGTCAGTAATGATATAAGGGACTAGACGTGGTCCTTAATTGATGGCCGTAAGAATAATGTTGGCCACTCAGCGAGCTTTGGAGAGGACTATGCTTGGAGTTTCCCTGCGTAATGTAATCCGGAATAAAGGTATCCGCAATAGAACCATAATAACCAGCATAGCCCAAAGGTTCTGTAAGTTAGAGTGGCAATGGCCGCCTGCTACGTATGTAGCTCGAAGAAGCGACAACCGATGGGGAAAAAAGGTTCTCTAGTCGTAGCCTCGTGCCGGCAAGCGGAGTACCTCCCCCCCTGGAAGGAGTGACGACCTGTTTAGAAATATATGAAAAGTTTTTTGGTGCAGGTAGCCAGAGACCGTGTTTTAAGGCATTCCTTAGGGGAGGCCTTTGCTTAGCAATGGACTAGTGATGTCTGAAATGATGATGATACGAAAGTTATTGAAGTTATATTGAACCATGAAAAATCATCACTATCGTTCAATGAAATAAATTTTTAGCAGATTTAAAAAAAGAATAGGGAGGGACTGTAGTGGCATTTTACATCTTGGCAGTTGTTTCGAGCTATTTATTATGCGTAGTAAAAATATAGTTCTTAGTAAACCGAAACGTAATCAGAGATCAAATTAAATCATTCAAAGGCCACGCGTTCTTAATCATTATTAACACCATAATGTTATTATCTGGTTTTATTTTGCTAGTTCTGACCAATTATGCACGCGCAAATGCATTGCGTTCAAATTTAATAATCAGATAATGAGCTTCTAAGTCTATGCATATAAAAATATCATCACACCGTTCTAGACACAGAAAAAGTTATGTAAGAAAAGTGTAGGTATATGATGTTTATTATTTGTAATCTAAGGGGATTCCCGCTGTGTGTATTTTTTTATTACATAAGGCAAATTTAAAGGAGATAATCTTGATTCCATACAAGCTTGAACCCGGCGTGAACAAACTTAAAATATGTGTTAGTTTGAAAATTTAAATATTTCCTACTTATATCCAAAAATCATATTTTTGCCGGGCCTGGGGTTTTTTTGTTTTTATTTTGTTTTATGATTTGTAGGTTATGCAGTAAAATCACTCGTTCTTGTGATAGGTTGTTTGAATAAATTGAAAAAACACAAAAGAATGCAGTTTTGTAGTTATTATTTTATAAAGTAAAATAAAACGCAACCTTTTTTAATTGTTTAACTATTTTCTGCAATTATCAATAAAATGTCATCTAAAGAAAAACAGCAGCAGACTGTACATCGTCTGTTCTATTCCTCTCAAAACTTAAGTATCACATTATTCTGTCCTGTTATTGTGTCCTGTGATCCGAGAGAAAATCCAACAGTCAAGTTAAATAAATCCACGAAAGTAAAAACACGAAATCTATTCAAAAAAACAGCTACAATGCCAAATGCGCATGCCGCATGACAAGCTGAAACTTGAAGTTACCAAGTTAAGTCTCCTTCGGAATATGCAATGATCAATAACCATAAGCCTATTCAGTCGTGTAGGATAATATTCAAATGTTTTTTGATTTAATGACATAGCCTTGCCTGTTCAATCGTTTTCTAAATATATTGTTGTATTCAATATTAATAACTACAGATTCGAGTCAATGTTTTAATATATATAATAATACTGAACCCGCACACCACACTAAAATTTATAAATAATATGAATATTATTATCATGCCATAT
This sequence comes from Parnassius mnemosyne, assembly GCA_963668995.1. NCBI lineage: Eukaryota > Metazoa > Arthropoda > Insecta > Lepidoptera > Papilionidae > Parnassius > Parnassius mnemosyne. The sequence continues at coordinate 28,085,397 of CAVLGL010000082.1, read as the reverse complement.
TCCATAGCCATATCATGCAAATGCGATTGCAAACTTTCGCCAACTAACTTTACCAACAAAGAAAGAAAAACGGAGCGCTGCGTACATTTCTAGGGATGCAATCCAAGCCAAACCCATGCTTGACCTATTGCAAGAACACGCACTATTATAAAATCACTTGCAACCAGTAACAGGGTTTTAGGTGCATCCATGTGTGCAGCCATCAGTAAAGTTTTAAGGGCTGATAAAGAAAAAAGAAAAAAAGATGTATATGAGAGTGCGTGTCAAGAAGGTTGAGCATAGGTTCACATTTCACAAATGTACGCAGCGCTCAGTCTTTCTTCCTTTGTTGGTCTGAGTAAGTATCAATTTTCGTTAGGCATAATATATAAAATATAGCGGAAACTACTTCAATGTGCGCATGCGTAAATCAATTAACAATTCGAACATCTAAATTCAAGCACGTTAAAAATGTAACTAGGTCCTTAATCGAGTTCCTAATACTTATTTATATCAATGAAAGTTTATGGAAGCTTCATCTGCATCTTACGAAAAAACGTAGTCGAATAATGCGAGATTTCGTACTATCGTTGTACAATTTTAAAAAAAAACGTGAAAAGGTCACTAAGAAATCTATTTAAATTCAGCTGGTATATTTCTGCCAAATTATCGTTAGACTTATTATGGGGTTCACAGGGAATAATAACTGTGTTTGTTTAATCCACATTAGGTTTGCTTCAAGAATGTACCCACAGGGCATTGTTACGATGGTACAATAACAGCAGCACAACCGCGTTCTGCCTTCTCTTTTGTCGCTAGATCACAACTACTCCGTGGTGTAGTGGCTTAGCAATGAGTTGCAACGCTTGGGGCCGCGGGTTCGAATCCCGCATGGAACAAGTATTTGTATGGCCTACGAATAATTGTTCCGGGTCTGGATGTTTGTCCTTGTGCAATATATGTTTGTAAACTGCCTCCACGATACAGGAGAAAATCCTAGTGTGGGGGTAACGTTTTAAAAAAAAAACCAATAAATCGATTGCGAATGCGAACGTATTACCCATTTTCCTCTGTTCCCTCAAGATATTATCCATCATCCATTAATTCAGCAAAATTCAAAAGTCCACTGGTGAACGTAGGGGGAACATTTGCCATATTTTCCTCTCTTAGCAAGTGGGCTGGCAACGGCAGTTTTTATTATTTTGTGTTATTATGGAAGGTACTGTTGCCTGTTTCCTGTTTCTTTTCCCTCTGTCGTTTTTATTTCGATACTCACGTGATGGTATGGGGCCATAGAGCTTCGAAGTAATAATAATATTATTTGGTAGGAGGTAGTGGATTTTTTTACGCCGCGACTACACGCTACACTACATTATCATGATTCTGCCTTAACTTCATGATTTCGAAATATTTTCATTTAACCAGATAAAGCTTTGTGGAATATAGTCGATGGTTTTATTTTCCACTAAGCAAGTGGCAAGTCGACGTACGACTGGACCGATTTTAATGCACACTCTCACTCATAATAATTGGACGCGATCAGTGGCGATGTGCCTGTCAAGACTTAATATTCATACCTCTCTAACTATTAGTTGTTAAAGTTTGCGAAACGAATATTTGCAATGTAATATACTAATCATCATCACGTGATTTAGAAATAAATTTACTTGATCGCCCGAATAATAAGTATAGTCCTATTTTCTTTCTACTTTTAGACATATAATAAAGTAATAAAAAATAAATAATTAACAAAACCGAGTATATCGATGTGGAGTGTTGCTAACATTGCGATTGAAATCACTGTAGATTAAAGACGTCATATCTTGTACAGTAACGTCACACATAATACTGCAATAGGGATGTTATTTTTCTGTTAAATGAGAATATTCGAGTGTACTTACTCTCATATAGCAAATATTATTTAAATATACAATAATAAAAGAACTTGACAATTCCATTGAGTTATATGTACTACGTACTAGAGAAGCCATTCTGAACATTGACTATGTTCAACTGAACTGTAGTGCAATCCATACAAACTAAATATTGCGTAAATTGAAGATTTGTGAATTCCATAAAATAATAATTATTACTTTTTATTTAGAAATATGTTTCTTTAGATTAAATTAAGATATTTTATATTAAATTCTTATATTTATTTTATATTAATATCTTCATTACAGCCCTTCACAAGTCCACTGCTGAACATAGGCCTCCCCCAAAGTATGCCACAAAGCACGGTCCTGAGCCACCTGCATCCATCGACTTCCTGCATATCTTACCAGGTCGTCACTCCATCTAGTGGGGGGACGCCCTACACTTCGCCTGCCGGTACGAGGCTGCCACTCGAGAACCTTTCTTCCCCATCGGTTGTCGGTTCTTCGAGCTATATGGCCGGCCCATTGCCACTTCAGCTTACTAATCCGTTGGGCTATGTCGGACACTCTAGTTCTACTGCGGATATCCTCATTTCTGAGTTTATCACGCAGAGAAACTCCGAGCATAGCCCTCTCCATAGCTCGCTGAGCGACCTTGAGCTTCCTCATCCGGCCAGCAGTGAAGGACCACGTCTCAGTTCCGTATGTCATCACTGGCAACACGCACTGGGTGTACAGTCTCGTTTTCAAGTTTTGAGGTATACCTGACGAGAAGATGTGCCGTAATTTCCCGAACGCTGCCCAACCGAGTTGAATCCGTCGATTGACCTCTCGGTCGAAGTTGGACTTACCTAGTCGGACTATTTGTCCCAGGTAAACATACTCGTCAACAACTTCGAGCTTAGTGTTCCCAACAACTACCGGCATAGGTGTGACATGGACATTAAACATGATCTTTGTTTTGTCCATGTTCATCTTAAGACCTATCCGTTGGGAAACACTATTGAGGTCATTGAGCATAGTGCTTAGGTCCTCCAGCGATTCTGCCATAAGGACTATATCGTCGGCAAATCGAAGGTGAGTGATGTACTCGCCATTGATGTTGATACCGTATCCTTTCCAGTCCAGAAGCTTGAAAACGTCTTCCAATGCAGCGGTGAAGTAATATCGGTGAATAACTTCAACCTGGTTTTCATCTCTTTGAAGTTAGATTGGTTTCGTGCTCTGGATCTGTACTCAGATAGCCATCGTAGCGGTGCTCCTATTTTGCCTATGAGCCCGTCGGGGTAGGTTCTACCACCCTATTTCAACAAGCAGTAGCACACTGCTGAGTTTCGGTCTTAAGAATAAAGGGAAGCAGCATAATTACATGCAATAGAGTATTCCATCTTAGTCCTAATGGGTAACTACACATTTTTGTAGCCTTTTACGTTTAATATTAGTTTACAATTGGTGCAGTTTTTCACTTCTATCTAAAATATATATATATTTGAACGTTGAAAAGGTTGAAAATTAATATCAAACTCTCAATTCTCTGTGTGTAGAGTGAAAGCAATGTTGATTATTATTACATAAGCGACATTAATACGCTAGATATGTACTCGCAACTGATATGAAAATGAACGTCGTGGCAAATTCCATTCAAGATCTATTAGCTCCAGAAATAAATTCATGTGCCAATCGAAATCATTTAAAAGCAATTGCCGTCTGTAAGCCTCTCTTTTTGTGAGTTTGAGTTGATGGATGATTTAAATTGACAATTGGACCCGCTAGTGGCGCTGTTGTCGAAATTCAGAGATCACCCATGCAACGCATTTTGTTTTAATTTGTTAAAATATCAATGCTATTTATTGCACTTAAAACAATGAGCACGAGGATATATAATAAATTCAAGGTTATTTAACACATTTGCGTAACATTTTTGTGCTAGGTATTTTTTACATATTTTGTATAAACTTACAATATCAAAAACAATCGGAGTTAAGAAAATCGTGAATTCGTTCCTTTGATTTCTTTTAAATGCTTTTTTCTTATAAGATATGGATGTTAAGCGAAGACGCAGTCCACCTGATAGTAAGTGATTACTGTGATATGCATAGACATCTACATCTATCCCCGTTTGGGAATTAAAATGCAGATGCGTTGTGAGTCGTGAGGACTAAGATGGAATGCCTCTATTCCAGTAAAAAGGGTCTCCGGCACTCTACACTCACCATACGAAACACAGCTGCATTAATCTGCAATTTTACGTTGGTATTCTGTGAGAGCGTGGTCCTTCCCCGGTCGAGCCGACTCATTCTTGCTACAATTATACAATTAATATAGCTGCAGCGTGACTCTACCACGTACAAAATCTCTTAGGGCCCAAATTCTTAAAGCAAGCGACGTCCTACGATTACATTTTGTGTGGAATTATTTAGTTTAGTATTTATATATAGTTATATATAATATACCTTTATAGTAGTATATAGTTAACTAGTTAAGTAATGAGTATATTATGTATTTTTAATATACTCATTACTTGAGTGCTCTAAATAAAAATAAGTCACAGTATTTTTATTTTGTTACGATTTTTTTATCCCATATAATTATTTTCGGGACAATCAATTCCATTCGAAGCTAATATTTCTGTATTACTTAGAAATGTAGCAAATTTATTAGATAAATTACACAGTATTCAACTATTTTTTCTACATTCATTACATATAACAAGTATGTATATAAAAAAAGATTTAATTAAAGAATGATTTTCGTCATCAATATTTTTTTTCATGTGGCAATTATTTATTGACAGGTAAAGAAAAACTGCCTTTCAGTTAATTTCATTTCTTTGCTGTTGTTTTGGATTGTGGTTTGTGACTACAATTACAAAAACAAAATCTTATTTTATTTACCTACACTCAAAACTCCATCAGAACTTCATCATTATCAAACTGTTGCAGTCCGCTGCTGGATATAAGTATGTAGGTATCTCCTAATGCACCACGCTGAGTAGGTACGATCCTCATATCAATCTACATACTTAATGGCAAGTAAAACACTACAAAACAAAACTCCATCAGAACTTCATCATTATCAAACTGTTGCAGTCCGCTGCTGGATATAAGTATGTAGGTATCTCCTAATGCACCACGCTGAGTAGGTACGATCCTCATATCAATCTACATACTTAATGGCAAGTAAAACACTACAAAACAAAACTCCATCAGAACTTCATCATTATCAAACTGTTGCAGTCCGCTGCTGGATATAAGTATGTAGGTATCTCCTAATGCACCACGCTGAGTAGGTACGATCCTCATATCAATCTACATACTTAATGGCAAGTAAAACACTACAAAACAAAACTCCATCAGAACTTCATCATTATCAAACTGTTGCAGTCCGCTGCTGGATATAAGTATGTAGGTATCTCCTAATGCACCGCGCTGAGTAGGTACGATCCTCATATCAATCTACCTACTTAATAGTAAGTAAAACACTACAAAGATAGCGACAAGCAACCTAGAACATTTACTTTATCACTAAAACAATGTTTATGTGCATATATGTAACAATCTGCATTGGTATCTACACTAGTACATAACCTTAAAAAATAAAACTGGTTATAACATCTACGCCCCAAGTTTTAAAAATCTAAGAATTTAAAAGGCTTGTCTATCCTACTAACTACCAATTAAAACAAAAATTATCCCAAAACACGAAATTTTATTTGCTGTACGAAATTCCCATACAAGCTTGTCGTTCGCTTTTATAAGTAGGGGAGACCGGGGCCACAGTTAACGAAAATTGCATTTTTAATTGTATCTTCGAAATTATTAAATATTAAGACTTCATTATAATGTGACATGATGCTTTAACTATTCAAATATCATGTTATTAACATAAATCAAACATACAAAAAGTGATGTCTTAAATGGAACATTATTTCTCAAAAAAGACAGTTGTTAATTCTTGCCCATCAACTAGAATTAACAGCTCTGAGGTAAGTATTAACATTATGTTATGCCAACTATTCCAGAAGAAAACAAATATATGTATGGAATTATTTTTTTATTAATTAATAAATGTGCTATTAATACAGACGTGTTTGGAGCATCTTTTTTATATAAATTGACATTACAAATCACAAAATATCTAAACTTGAAAAAAATATTAAAGCCGTAATCGTTAAACGATTTTAGATAATCAATATTTTTTGTCACTTTGAGGTGGAAAATCGTATTTTCCTTTAATTTACACAACATGGACAAAATGTAGTTTTTTTATAAAATCAAAAAATGCTAAAAAAATATCAACTATTAGGAACTAAATTAAGTATAACCAACGGATATCTATTCGTACTCGTCATCCGAACTACAATTCAGGCAATTGAATGATGTAATGTCACTTTTGATACACCCAGCTTGAGCTCAGCCATTGCAAGAGATATATTAACTCCTGTCACTATCTGATAAATCTTCATTATACTAGACACCACAAATAATACATAAAAGTCACTGCTTTCTTTTAACATCTTTTTCTTTACTTTATCTACTTTGGCGTCTATATTTATTTTTCTATCTCCTTTTGCCCTTTGCTTTATCTTTTTTGTTACCTTTCTACTGGTTTTGACTGTCATTTACCCTTTTTCATTTTTTTAATATTATAACCTTTTTTTCTAAAGTTTTCTTTCCTGGAGTATCGGTGAGAATGGCAGATTTTTATCCCACTTACGATTAAATTGAGCTTGTGGAGGAGCTTTTCACTCAAAGGTCTTACAATTTCCAAGAAATCACTAGCATCATTTTAGCTTAGGGCTAGGTTTTTTGTACCTAACTCATTTCCGCTGGTGCATACGCTTTTTTTAGAAAATGGAATAGTGAAAATAGTGAAACGTGGCAGAGCCCAAATTTTTTTGCTACATTTCGGTAATTTCTGTTTTGCTCCCTTACTTCTAGCACAGTCAACTCGTAAACCCGTAGATTTTGTGCCTCCAGTAGTTTTTTGTTTATACGTTCTCATGCTGTCATAAAAACATTAAATTATTACTTATACACAAACAGTCAGTTTCCTTGTTAATACTAGACCTCGCATCCGGGGTTGGTATTAAAACGTTAATACTAACCCCGCTGATTTGTTAATATATAGCCCCAAAGGCACATTTTTGGTTTTAAATAATATAACAATATATTGGTTAATAAGTTAGTCAAATTAACAATGAAGCGTTATAAATTATGCATCTGAGGAAACAAAAAACATAATCATAACAAATTATATTTTGAGCATAAATGACGAAATTGTAACGTTAAAAATGTTCGTTACTTGCGTAAAAAAGAAGTCTGGTACGCAACTCAGTCGTACGATGCGCGGAGCACAATTGACCAATCCCGAGTCATGCGGCGTGATCTATTGTGCGTTTTAAAACACACGCTGAAGGTTTAGTATGAATAGTTTTAGAGAAATTCGCTTGTTAGTACTTACCTCTGTTAATTGTAGCCCCGGCTTCCCCTAATACCAAATATAAATATACGCAACAGCGTAGACAAAATTTTGATCTCTTTAGTAACTTGCTATTATCCCATTAAAATGTATTTTCGACTTTTTTCTGCAATCATTTAAGAAAATTCATACCGGTAGAATTTTACTCCAAAAATTTTGACAAAAACTGACAAAACGATTGAAAAAGGTTAATGATTATGAGTTACTTCGGATGATTTAGTTACTCTTACGGCAATTATACCCACATAGCGTCTCCGGTTCTCTACACTCACCAAACGAAACACAGCAGCGCTAACCTGCTTTTTTAAGCTGGTATTCTGTGAGAGCATGGTCCTTCCCCGGTCGAGCCGACGTTCGTGCTACAACTATACAAGTAATATAGCTTTAGCATGGCTCTACTACGTAACACCACGCACCATCTACCACGTGACTTAAATCACGTGAAGGCTCTAAGTCAATGTGAACGCAGCATGGACGCTCTCTCTCATATTCATTCTCTCCCGTCTTCGGTCTTGTTCTATTTCAAGGAATATTTTTCGGGCAGTTTTTTTTTCACCACCTTAATGATCTAGCTTTTTGTTATAATTATTAAAAAATGTACTTGGCACGCAATTAAATTTTCAGCATAGGTCAAAAATATATTTTAAATTTTTAAAAAATATCATTGAAGTGGTCTCGTTCCGTGTGACACCATTCAAATTATCTGCAATCGATTTACGCCTACGCTTATTATTGATAATAGAATAAAATTTGTGTTGTGTGGTCAATTAGATTTTGAACACAAATATTTTACCTTACTTTTACCTTGCGCAGTACCTGTCCCACCTGTACATGTCAGGCAGACTAACCATTCCCTATACAACTTTCGTAAACAATACTTTTGAACTATATTTTAACTAGATGGGTCAAGCCGTGCTCAAAATGTGTCGCCAGCTCTTGGACTAATATATTTCACAAGGACGTAAGTCCTTTTTGTTGATCTGGATGTATATCTGTAGCGCCTCTTAGCCAATGCGCTACGAAGCTATCAATCATCATCATTGATCATCATTAGAGCCCTTCACAAGTCCACTACTGAACATAGGCCTCCCCAAAGAATGTCACAAATTATGGTTCTGAGCCATCGACCGCATCCATCGACTTCCTGCATGACTTCTTACCAGGTCACTCCATTTAGTGGGAGCCGCAGTACACTTCGTCTGCCAGTACGAGGCTGGCACTCGAGAACATTTCTTCCCCATCGGTTGTTGATTCTTCGAACTATATGGTTGGCCTATTGCCACTTCAGCTTACTAATTTGTTGGGCTATGTTGGTTACTCTGGTTCTACAGTAGATATTCTCATTTCTAAGTTTATTACGCAGAGAAAGCCCGAGCATAGCCCTCTCAGCAATCTAGCCAGCAAGCTATGGAGAGGGCCAGCAATGAAGGACCATGTTTCAGATCCATAAGTCATCATTAGCAATACGCACGTGTTGTACAATCTCGTTTTCAAATTTCGAGGTACACCTGACAAAAAGATGTGTCGTAAACTCACGAACACTGCCAAGCCGAGTTGAATCCGTCGATTGACCTCTCGGTCCAAGTTGGATTTACCTTTTTTTTTTTTTTTTTTTTTTTTTTTTTTTTTTTTTTTTTTTTTTTTTTTTTTTTTTTTACGTGGGGAAATCCTCATGGATACCTTCCGCTACGGGGGCAACGAAAAGGTTATGCCGGACTCATACCGGCTAAAACCCCACGGTGGTCACCATCAGCGTATACGAGGGGTCCCGGGATCTCCGTTCGGAACGCAACCGGGGCCCCTCCGTCGCTTTGCTACACCTATAGCACGTCCCGGGGACAGTAATTGCTGCCCCCAGCACCCTCGCAGTGCTATCACGATGTCTCGAGACCACTTCCGAGTCATCGTCCTCCTCAGGGGTTACATAGCTAGACGCTCGAGGCCCCCGCCCCGAGCGTCTGCAACCCCGGAGGCCCCGTTTCTGATAGGGGAACACCGTTTTCAATAGGAGGGCCGTGACGAACGCCTTGGCGACGTCGTCTCCGTGCGGGATCCGCCCTCTCCCGATCCCGCTCAGAAGCCTCCTTCTGAGTCATAACAGATTCACAGAAGGTGGCTACGGCCCTCCACGCCGAATCCCCGCTCAGCATCGCCGACACGACTGCTGGCAGGGAGAGGTCCCGTCCAATGCGGTTCACCAGGATTGTCCGCTCCCGTTCCCACGCTGGGCATACTGCGAGCGTATGAGAAGCGGAGTCCTGGTCCTGTCCATCACAGTGGAAGCAGTTCGCCGTCGCCTCGCGTCCGATCTTACACAGATAATCACCGAAGCACCCATGCCCGGTAATTATCTGTGTAAGTCTGTAGGTGAGTCTTCCTACTCGTCGCTGCATCCAGGCATCGAAGACCGGCAGGATTGCTCCAATGACGCGTTTGTATTACCCTAGTCGGACTATTTGTACCAAGCAAACATACTAGTTAACAACTTCGAGCGGAGTGCTCCTCCCAACAGCTCCTGACATAGGTGTGACATGGACGTTGCACATAACCTTTGTTTTGCCCATGTTCATCCTAAGACCTTTCAGTCACTCGTTAGGAGGCATTATTGAGGTCATTGAGCATAGTGCTTAGGTTCTCCAGCGATTCTGCCATAAGGACTATATCGTCAGCAAATCCAAGGTAAGTGATGAACTCGCCATTGATGTTAATACCGTATCCCTTCCAGTCCAGAAGCTTAAAACGTCTTCCAATGCAGCGGTGAAGAGTTTCGGGGACATAACGTCGCCCTATCTTACACCTCTCTGCAGTTAGGTGGGTTTCGTACTCTGGTTCTGTACTCGGATAGCCATCGTCGGCCTACTGTACAAACCGACAATCAACTTAGCACCGCTGAAGGGACTGTAGCAGTGCCCAAATTTCGACGAAATCAAACGCTTTCCTAACATACGCAAGGCAAAGTGGTAGATTGTACTCTTCGGTGTTATGTATAAAGAAACCGTCAATAGAGTTGAATAATTAAGCTGCAGCACTTCAATATACCGACAGTCAACTTGGCACCACTAAAGAGACTGTACCAGCACCCAAATTTCAACGGAATCAAAGGCTTTCTCATAGTCCACATACGCAGGGCAAGGTGGTAGATTGGACGCCTCGGAGTTGAATAATTCATCTGTAAGTTAAAAAACAGAAATCATCAATCATTGCCATTGTAAATCTATATTATATTAATTAGTAAAGGGAAAACTTTTATTCGCACGGAAGAGTGTGATATTTGGCACAGTAAAAGTTTATATAGAGAAGGAGTTCAGCTAAAATTTATATGTAACATGCATTACAAATACATTGAATAAAATAAAATAAAATATTAATTTAAAGCAAACATTGTTTACATTTATACTCACTGCATGTATATATAATGATGTCAATGAATGCTAATAATCTCACGCTCACCAGATGTAAGTTAATGCTCGTTGGGATTAAGGTGAAGTTATTTTTTACGCTGATGGTCATTTTGTGTTACATAATCATCGAAAAGTTGCAATTTTATTATAATTTTTTCGGTTTCTAGTGTATTATTATCTATATACACAACATATTTGTCTAGTCTATATACACAAAAGACACATGTTTGCGCGTTTACCGCAAAAAGAACGCCTTTGTCATATCTCCTCAATTTCCATATATTCCCCTCGTTGCCTCATTCAGCATCAGAATTCTTGGCGTCGACATTTCGAATGACGTACAGTTCCGCAGCTACAAGGAAGGGAAGGCTAAACTGGCGTCAAAACAGTTTGGTATGCTCAGTAGATTGAGACGGTATTTCATGCCGGCCGACCGCTTGCAGCTTTACCACAGAGTGAAGAGTAAGGACCAGAGGGGAAGCTTCTTAACAACGTTGAAAATGTATACCTATTCTGATAGGGTTGTCACATGATGCATGTGAAAAATTTAAGGAAAAAATAAAAATATTGTATAGCATAAGACAACATATGCATTAATTATAACTTATATTAATGTAACAACATATTTATTAATTGTTCGAAATCAAGAGCTGTTTCGTATCCAATAATTATAAACAATAAGGAAAAAATTAAAATATTATATAGTGTATAAAACAACATGCGTATTAATTATAACTTATATTACATAATGTAACAACATAATATCTATTAATTGTTCGAAATCAAGAGCTGTTTCATATCGATTAATTTTAAACAATAAGGAAAAAATTTAAATATTATATAGTGTATAAAATAACATGCGTATTAATTATTACTTATGTTACATAATGTAACAACATAATATCTATTAATTGTTGGAAATCAAGAGCTGTTTCTTATCGATTAATTTTAAACAATATGGAAAAAAACTAAAATATATATAGTGTATAAAATAACATGCGTATTAATTATTACTTATGTTACATAATGTAACATCATAATATCTATTAATTGTTGGAAATCAGCTGTTTCGTATCGATTAATTTTAAACAATATATATTATTTACCTATATAAATTTAAAACTTAATTATATTAATTAAAAGACTTAAATCTAATTATTTAATAATGGCAAAAATACTTAATAAATTAATTGATGTATAAAATTTCGAAATATCGTTGGTCTATTTATTTAAATGCGCACGACTAACAGCCCTTTCATGGATACTCTGATTGAGCCGGCGCAAACCGGTTTGTACCCCGACAGAGCGTCGGTGAACCTGTCGGTGAGAGCTCACGCATACATCGCTGCGCTATGTATGCGTGTATTCGCAGCGAGCCGTTTGTATGTAGCTTCCCCTCTGGTCGGTTTCTTTACTCATGTGGCTTTACACAGCGCAGGTTCCGCCTCATTTGGAATACTGTTCTCATCTCTGGGCTAGGGCACCCTAGTATCAGCTCCTTTCACTTGGCCGTATTCAAAGGAGAGCGGCACGAATCGTCAACGATTTTGTACCTTCCAATTCCCTTAATCAACTGGCCTTGCGAAGAGACGTCGCATGTCTATGTTAGTATCTTCTACCGCATTTATCACGGGGTGTACTTGGAGAAATTGTTCAGATTAATTCCAGCTGGCAAATTCCATTATCGTACACTACGACAGAAATCGAAATTTCATCCTCATCATCTCGATAGCTGGAGTTCCAATACCGTGCGATTTACCTCGCACGACCACACTGTGGTATTTCTATCGTCAGCGCATTTTCCCGAACGATACGATTTAGGGACCTTCAAGAAAAGCGCTTACTCATTTCTAAAAGGCCGGCGACACACTGACTATTCCCTATAATAAACGAATAAAAAACCATTCAATCAGCTCCAGTAGGTAATTCCTTTATGGGAACAATTTATACGCCTTTACAACAAAGTCCCCGAAAGCATCCAGGAGCTACCTATCTATCAAAAAAGTTAAAATTTTATCAATAAGGGTTATTATATTAAATAATACATTTAACACTTACTCTATTTTAAATGTTTTATATTAATTTGTACAACATAGTACGTTTATTTAACATTTAAAAAAGCCCGCTGGGTTTACCATAGATAGAGGTTTTTTCCAGACCAGTAATAACTTGAAAACAAAACACCGATGTTGTTTTGGGCACTCTGCAAGAATTGTTTATGAACCTTAAATGTTTTTTGTATAACAAATTGTTTTCATTATCATAAGTACTGAAGATAACAATTTTAATACATGCCAGCTAAAGAACCGAATTATATTGGGTGTTGAAAACATATTTTTATTTTACTGTTTGTAGAACCTCAGAATATTAAACAGCGACAATAATAACAGTAATAATTTCTTTGTTCTACCTTGACGGTTTATCGGTCGTCCGGCGTCATGGGCAGCTGGACAGCGCAATGTTTTCACAGTCACCTATGTAAACTCCGTCCGTAGTGTGCACGGAATGAGGAAACATACGAAGTAGTTATCGGCCTCTATAATTAACTGAGATTTGATATGGTTGTTTTGAACTGTTGACAACATCGATTAGTTTTGCTTCATTCCATTGATTACCCTGTTGTTTCCGAATGTATTACTGCTTGTACTAACCATAAATTATATGTTTTCTTAGTTATACCTAAATTAACATATTATTGAATTAATATCTATACTGTAATAAAACTAATACGACGATTTCTGTACATTGAAATTTTTTTGAAATTTGAATTAGGGTAAACTATGTTACTATCGTTACAAATGCCAAAACATTTTTTTTGGAAACGTCTGTCTGTCTATCTGGACACGCATCACACAAAAGCCACAGAACGAATTTGAATAGGACTTTCAATACTGTGTTATGTAGGGGTTGGATATTTATCATAGGAGCTGGGCAGTAGGCATAATTAAAATTATATACTTTATGCGAAATTTTTGTTATTTTTATTCCGGAATTCACTTTTACCAATAATTTCTTGTATCGTGATTTCGTAAAATCACAATATACATATATATATATATATATATATATATATATATATATATATATATATATATATAATACAAACGTCTTCTCGTCGTTCTGCTCTCTAGATTGCCGGTGGCAACCATCCCCATCATGTTATCATAGTGAATAACTGCGTAATCTTATTCATTATAATAACATTTTGTAACCTAAAATAAGATATTGGTGCAGACAACCGGAGCCACTTTTTGCTGTTAACGAGGCATTCAACATTAGTGTCCAGGGATGACAACGCGTTTTCATTTTGGTTCTTTCTGAATAGAGAACATATCTTCAATTCAGAAGCAACATCCATAAAGTAGATGTCTACGGGCCAAAGCATCCACTTACCATCAGGAGGATTGTATGCGCGCTTGTCATCCTTATTATATTAAAAAAAAAATTTAAAACTACCGACTTAATCGGTCCTATTACATTCACACAATATAAGGAAACCAAACGACTTTAGTCAAAAAGAAGCCAACCACGAATCCCAACAAAGAAAATGGTAATTTTAATAGTACGTAGGTAATTCAAATTACGTAAAATAATTTCAAAATATTGTAAATACAAATATTTCAATTCAAATATCTAATATTTGATTATTTATATAATCTATTTCTTATACAACTAACGGGTAATTTAACTAAATTTGGGTTGATTTCCATGTTGCAATAAAATTACGTGTTACATCATACAGCGATTTGATCATTACTGGCACCGTTTACTTCGCCGTAAATAATGCTTTGAATCATATAGCTATACTCAATTATATGATTATTTCTTTACATATTCATTAACTTTTTATCTTGCTGAATAATTTTCTAGGTTTTGAAATCGAAAATCTTATGTTTTTGTAAATCAAAGGCAGAGTCAAAATGTGAGCGAAAAATTCAGTAGATTTCAAATCTGAATAGGTCCTGTCTTCATGTCTTCAATATTATACATCCTAAAGTACCTACCTCCGGTTTAATCGCTTACCATGCGTAGAAAAGAAAAGAGCCTACTCCTTTTTAAAAGGCCCGGCAACGCAACTGCAATTCCCCTGGTGTTGCGGTTTTTCATGGGCGGCGGTAGTCACTTACCATCAGGTGAGCCGCATGCTCGTTTGCCCCCACTCCTATAAAAAAAATTAGTGTGAGCTCGTCCGTGACAGCATTTACAATTTTGTACGCAATGCAGTGGAAAAGTTTCGAAATTATTCGAATGATTTCGCCTTTGTCAATATCGCGAAAGAAACCATCACATTTTACAATAAATTATTATATAGGTACATCTTAGGGCTGATTATCAACCATTAGATAAAAATTATTCATATATAAAATACAACATAAACAAATAAGATAAAATACAACATAAACAAATTTAATATTATAATTGTATGAACAGAATCGTTTTATTTTTATGTTGAGGTAGGTTTTAATTGATTTCATGGAAAACTTTTGTTCGGCGATTTAAAAATCAGCGCTAAATTAAACCCATACAAATTAAAATAAAGATTAAAATTATGTTTTAGTTTTTGTAAGAAGTGTTTGCCTTTGTTTTTCTTTATAGGATATATAGACAAGCGAGTACACAGTCCGACATCTACATTTATCCTCAATAAAGAATCAAAATGCAGATGCATCGTCTACCGTGAGGACTAAGATGGAATGCCTCTTTTCCAGTAAAATGGGTCTCCGGTTCTCTACACTTACCATACGAAACACAGCAGTGTCAAGCTGCCATTTTACGCTGGTATTCTTGTGAGAGCGTCGTCCTTCCCCGGTCGAGCCGACCCGTTCGTGCTACAACTATACTACTAATATAACTGCAGCATTGCACTACCGCGTATAAAATGCTTAAACGATTTAACTGATTATGACAATTAATACGCATATTAATTAAGAACTGTCAGTGAATAATGAGCTTAGGGGAATGTTGCAAGCATAGCGACGTAACTGAGATAACGTTGACAAATAGGACAGCAGTTTAGCAAATCATATCTCGCTTATTGGCATCGAGTACCGTAGTTCACGCAGCGTATCATTAGACCACGCGACAAACAACACAAGTTTTCTAAAGTCGTGAATATATTAAACAAAACCAGTGTGAGACGTTATTGTGTATGCTACAACTTTTGCACAAGAATAAGGACACAAAAGAGCATACAGGCCACCTGATGGAAAGTAGATTTTGTAGTCCATAGATATCTACATTTATCCTCAATTAGGAATTAAAATGCAGATCTGTTGTCAACCCCAAGGACTAATATGGAACGTTTTCAGTAAAATGGGTCTCCGGTTCTCTACACTCACCATGCGAAACACAACAGCATTAATCTGCTATATCACGCTGGTATTTTGTGTAACGTCCATGTTACACCTATGCCGGTAGTTGTTGGGGACACTAAGCTCGAAGTTGTTGTCGAATATGCTTACCTGGGACAAATAGTCCGAATAGGTAAGTCCAACTTTGACTGAGAGGTCAATAGACGGATTCAACTTGGCTAGGCAGCGTTCGGGAAATTACGGCATATCTTCTCGTCAGGTATACCTCAATTCTTAAAAACTAGACTGTACAACCAGTGCGTGTTGCTAGTGATGACCTATGGAACTGAAACGTGGTCCTTCACTGCTGACTGTATGAGGAAGCTCAAGATCACTCAGCGACCTGTGAAGAGGGCTATGTTCGGGTTTTCTCTGCATGATAAACTTGTAAATGAGGATATCCGCAGTAGAACCAGAGTTACCGACATAGCCCAAATTATTAGTAAGCTGAAGTGATACGTTAAACTTATTACGGCAAAGTCAAGAGGAGAGTTATGATGTCGTCACATAAAAACAACATGGCGGTGTTTAGTAAGTATATGAATAAATTATGATCCATTATGAAAATATGATTATTTTCATGATGGATCATAATTTGTAATATGATTGTTGTTTTTATGTCGTCACATAAAAACAACATGGCGGTGTTTAGTAAGTATATGAATAAATTATGATCCATTATGGAAATAATCAATTATCAACATCACTTGCAGAAAATGAACCCCTATTATTCTCATTCTCTTGTAACCGGTAGTTTACGTGGTAGAGCCATACCTACGTGGTAGAGCAATGCTGCAGCTATATTAATAGTATAGTTGTAGCACAAATGGGTCGGCTGAACCGGGGAACGACCACGCTCTCACAGAATACCAGCGTAAAATAACAGCTTAATGCTGCTGTGTTTCGTATGGTGAGTGTAGAGAACCGGAGACTCATTTTACTGGAAAAGAGGGATTCTATCTTAGTCTTCATGGCTGACAACGCATCTGCATTTTAATTCGTAAACGAAGATAGATGTAGATGTATATGGGGCACAGCAACCACTTACCAACAGGAGGACTGTGTGCTCGTTTGTCATCCTTATTCTATAAAAAAAAATATTATAATTATATTCAGTTCTGTTATTCATTTATTAAGGATATGCAACGAAATTAACTGTTTATATTATTGAATACATGTTTATTACGTTCTAAAGTAAATAGATAATAGTAACTCTAATAACAGGTAACCACAGCATGCATGAAATACATCACAACAAGTTTAAGACGCAGTAACATATTATGTCAGTGATAAAAAATAAAAAAGATAAAATTACTCTAAATATAAAAGACATCAGTTAATTTGAAGCTTAAACATCAGTGTTTTATATTTTCATTTTGAATTTGGAAAGGGAATCATTGAATATGTCAAGGCTATCAGTGTTTTTTTTTGCGGCGAGTGATTGCTTAAATTAGTTTTGTTACGACAATGGAATAAAGGACGCGGTCGAAGTACTACGTGGTACATAAAGAGCGTATTTATCGCCAAGAACCGGATACTGTATTTAATCATTTTGTGTAGAAACATTTATTAGCTTATTGATTATCTCTTTTAGGGCTTAAATAAGTCATACCAAATACTTAATGATTTCTTATATTTACGCGAACACTACACATAGCTGACGTAAAGCACCAACGTTCCGGGAAGTCTGCAGTTTGTAATCATATCCTAGACGGACCTCGCCATAACATTAGATTTGATAAACCACAAATTCTTTCCTAACAAGGATGATACGTGAGACTATTGAAATTAAAAAACATCCTAATTTCAAAAGAGAGGGAGGTTGGGTACTACCACCTGCTTGGGATCCTGTAATTCATAAAATTAAAACTAAACCCAAGCATACCACTGCAAGACTTCAAGACACAGTAAGTTCATTCTGCATAGATCGGACCAAAATTAATAATTAAAAAAGCTGAAGGTACTCCGGGTTAACTCTGGCATCGGGACGTCAATCACCTCAGTCCCCCGTGACCATGGTTGCTGGAAAGCAACCGAAACGTCGGGAATATAAAATAAGTAAATTAAACGCCATAAAATCCGTAAAAAGTAGTTTTATTTAATTCCAAATACTGTTACCCAAGCTATTATACAAAAATATTAGCAACCATTTGCTGCCCCATTGGTCCGGTGGTCGTAAACGCGACTGCAGATCATAAGGTGGGTGGATGGGTTCGAGTCCCAAGTCGGTTCAAAACCAGTTATTGGGTTCTTCTGTCAAGAAATTCTCAGTAGCTGAGTCGGAGCCCGGAGTCAGGAGTTTTTGTTTAGTTGACGGTGTTTCATCTAAAATAAGTGACCAGCTGCTTTGCGTAGGCTCGTACCTTGGCAAGCTGGCCTCGAAAAGTATACAAAGCCGCCTTCTGCAACCTGATTTCTCTCCGGTCGTGTTAGCTTACCGACCCACCGAGCTATGAGTGAGGGAATACTGCCTCATTGGTCTAGTGGTTGTAGTAGTGCGACTGCTAATCATGAGGTCCCGAGTTCAAATCCCGAGGAACATGTGGTATAATATACATATTAAAGATCTCGTTAAAATTTAAAAAAATATTATATAGGAAAACAATTTTATCAATATAACAACCTAAAACAACTCCTGCTATTTCATGTGAATTTGCATTATGGGTTTTTAAATTGTATCAAAGTTTTATTACATAATTTTCATTTCCCAATCTGATTAGGACTGGGATACTGTTAAACTAAACACTAAACTAAAATATAGGCTACGTAATATAAAAAGTCGATCTGTTGATAATTAATGCGATAAATATAAAATAATTATTTGTTTATAGAGTTTATACGTTACAATAGAATTTGACGTCAATCGATATTGTGTGATGTTTTTTTTTAATGAATATACTTAAATTTAATATCTTGTATATGTCACTGCGTATCCTTCAGCGCTTGCTTAGAATTACGTTTTCATATCATATCTTGATGAATACACTCCCAATTGAATAATCTGATGTTTTGTGGATCTGGTGTTGTTGATATTACGCGCCGTTTTAGTATGTCCCACGTATGCTTGAACTGATTAAATTTGGTACTTCGCGCTGGCCTGTCTAACAGGCGAATCTCAAGTCCTAACCTCCTGACATAATATGCGCTTTGTCATTTTTAGAACAATCCACCGAGACGCATTATCCATAAAAATGGTTTATCTTTACATAGTAATATATAATGTGCATATACATAACTATCTACATAAATATACATTACTATTTAGTTATATGTAACAAATATAGTTACATAGTACTTAATGTACCTATATTTATTGTATCTGCATTAAGTGTGTGTGTGTTCAAGGAAGCCTTTTTAGCTACGGAAAATTAGAAGCCGCCAGTTGTTTGCATTAGGGGTTTATAAGGTTTTGTTGTTATAGAGTCAAAATATTGTGCATTGACATATTTCCGCAGTGAGCCCATGATGATGTGACCGTGTAATCACTTGGGGGTCGAAAGAGGCGACAGAGAGAAATGAAACACGTCTTAAAATAATAAAAAACTGCCGTCGTCAGTCAACATGCCCACCGACCGTGGCAACTGCGGCTAAAGCTAGGGTTCCCACGGCTTGCTTTCTCACAGGTCAGACCGCGCCAGGAAAGACCAACAGGCCGTGGCAACCATCGCATCCGATGAGGCCTGCGGTGGCCTGTTGGCGCCCGTCTGATCCATCGGGAGACGGTAAGTTCAAAATCGCGGCGTGACGGTGCCTGTCGCGGCCTGTACAGGCGCGTCTACGTCGGTTGCAATCGTTCATTTCAACTACGGTGGCGCCTGCGCGTACACGCTCATGATGGAGTGGACGAACGAGCTCATATTCGGGTTTTTAACTCTATGAGAAAATGAATCAACGCTTTTGAATAGTTCGTCGCCTCAACATAAAAACAAGAACAACCTTGATCGGCTTTTGTTGAATGACGGCACCCATCAGCGTCGTTTCTTCTGCTTTCATTTTGCTTGGTTTATCAAATGTTCACCACTGAATAAAACCACAGCGGCTGCATACGCAGCCATGCGCTCCGTATAACTTAACATGTTGGAATGTCAGTCGACAGGCCGCACCAGGCCGGCACACGCCGTGCGAATGCTCAGTACGAGCGGCGACAGGCCCATTCAGGCGGGGCAACGCCTGGCGCGGTCTGTTGCCTGGCAGGGCGTGGGACCCTACCTTTAGATGCCGCCTATGATTCAATAAATGGGGTAATATGGTTCAGCAGCGGACTTTTGATAAGCTGAATGAAAACGAATTATGATATATATATATTTCAACCCATATTTCTTTGCTGTCAATGCTATACGTTATATTGTTTATTTTATTACTAAAATAACTAACAAAGTGGCCGTTCGAACGCTATCTGTTATTATAAAATATTTATTTATAATCTCTGTCATGTGCGTTTTAGGTCTGTGCGGCGGCGTTCATACTGGTGTGGCGCGCCGAATTCGACGCACATTAACGGATCGCAATGCGGAAGCCCAAACCCACAAGTTGGTCTGTATCGGCGACAAAGCACGGTCGATGCTCAGGTCAGCCTACTCCGATCATATGCTACTGTCTGTTAAACAGGTTAGTTGAACATAATAAACGTGATTAAAAAGTCACAGCCTATAATCGTATATTATAGACTGGTTAGTTATAGCTGGGCATAGACATTTTCTCATTTCTGATAGATTTTTAGGGCAAGGAATAATTCGACATGCGTGTTGGCAGACTTCACATGTATTTGAAAATATTTCTTTTTAATTTCTCAGACATACAGGTTTTCTCAAGATGGGTTTCCTTCGCCACCGAGCACGCAGAAAATCACCGCTTGAAACTTTCATTGATGCAAGCGGGCATCGAACGCGGTGTCCCCACTTAACTGTTATTTGCTTGAAAGTAAAATTACAACCTATTAAAGTTCACTGCTGAACATAGGCTTGCTTCGTAGGAGGGATATTTACCATAGTATGCCAAACTTGGTAGGAGCGTTGGTCACCGTGGTTTTTTTTATTTCAAGTTATCAAGAATATGCAGCTGTCCATCTCCCGTTAGAGTTTCTCTCTGTCGCCTTTTATGACACCCACGGCATGATAATATGTGCTCGTGGATTATCTTACGCTGCGTATAGAATTCCTATATTAATGTACAGATCTCGAATTTCTGAAAGGACTACGACCCAAGAAGTACCAGCGCTGAACCAGAGTGAATAGACGATTTACTTATGTTTTAAAACATTTATAGTTAATAAAAATATTTTAAAATAAATTGACTTATTTTATAAAAAAATATAAATTAATAATATGTTAAATACTTTAAACAAAATCGTCAATTAATTATTTTTTTTTTATCTAGATTGGTCGCGTAAGTCCAATATTCAAGGATGCTTCTACTGTAGCTAATGCTATTGCCGAATCCGGGTTTCCTTACGACATGGCTGAAATCTATTACAACAAGTACCATAGCCCCGTTAAGTACGAAATATCTACCTTACCTGTCTTCAACAAGTACAGTATCGAGGTAATTCTTTATTACATTGAGTTGATAGTTGACGTCCGTAGAATACAATCTTCTGCGCCGTCATATATGCTAGTTTTCGATATGAATAATAAAAATATTGCGAAAGAGTTGCAACCAGGCACAGATCTCATATTTGATGAGAGGACTATATAAAAGTAAAGGAATATCTTCAAATTAGATGCAGGTTCCCCAAATTTGAGGGACGACCTGGTAAGATATGCAGAGAGTCGGTCGATGCAGGTGACTCAGGACAGTGTTTTGTGGCATTCTTTGGGGGAGGCCTATGTTCAGCAGTGGACTTGTGAAGGGCTGTAATTGTGATGATGATGATGACTGCAGTGTCACAAAGGTCGAGTGACATTTTTTTTATAGAAGTGCGGCAAACGAGCATGCGACTCACCTGGTGGAGATGGTCGACCGCCGCTTTCGAAGAACTGCAATACCAGGTCGGCAGGCAGGCAGCATTTACTGCGTAGCATACCTTTTAAAAATGAATAAACTCGTTTCTTGAAGGTCCCTAAGTCGTATTGGTGCTGAAAACTCGACTTCCGATGATGTATGGCTTTTATATCGGACGTGAATTACGCAAACTGGTGAAAGGAGCAACATCATGTGCGAAAGCGTGGTGAATATAACAAATCTAGGTTTAAATATAAATGAAATTAAAGTGTTTGTCTTTAACATTGAAACAACTAGCTTCTGTACAACTCACGGGGTTAAAATGCATGCTATTAAGATATAAACAACCATACTTGAAATTTTTGTTTATCCGTTTGTCCGTGAGAATTTTTGGAATAGCGAAACCGATAGTGATTAAACTTTACGAATATATAGTAAGCAATGCCAGGAGTCATCTAGGATAATGTATATTATCCGAAAAACTTGGAAGTTGTCTTTTGGAAAACCAAAAATTGATAAAATAAATGGAGTTCAATTATCTTATAGATCCTATCAAGGCGAAGCCAGGACGGGTTGCAAATACTACTTAAAAGGAAGATATCTACTCATACCCAGCTTGCAGATATGAAGAAGACCATGTTCGGAGTTTCTCTGTGTGATAGAATCCGTAATGAGGATATCCACAGTAGACTCAAGTAACCGACGTAGCCTAACCGATCAACAAGCTGGAGTGGCAATTAGGCCAGCCATATACGTCAAAGAATCAACAATCGATGGCTAAGAAAGATTCTCGAGTGGCCGCCTCGTACCGGTAAACGAAGTGTAGTGTAGGACGGTGCCCCCATTAAATTTAGGGACGACCTAGTACAGCAATGCAAGCGATGCAAGTGACTCAGGATGTGTTTTGTCGCGTTCCTTGTTCTATGTTCAGCAATATACTTGTGAATAATTGTATTAATTATGATGTTGACGATAAGACTTTTACAATACTCCCATATAAACCATACAGCGACCAATTAACATCTTTATTTCTTCAATTAACCATTTATTTCTATTATATCTAACAGGCGAATCTCAAGTCACACGTAATATGAATAAAATTTCTACTTTAATAAAATAAATTTTAAAATAAAAAATCTGAAAATCCTAATTATTAAACAAACTATTTCATACAACAGCCAATTTTATAAAGTTTAATCTATAAGTATACATAAATAAAATTTAAGTGTAGATATGTATGTAATATTGAAATAACTGCCTAATATTTAACTGAGGGGCTTATTTGCATGGCATCGGGACATGTATATCCATTTTTAAACTATTCGTCTGCCTGTACGTGTGACTGTTTACCTGTGTGTCCGGATTAGTCTTCTGAATGGCTAAACCGATGGCAATGACTTCATGAAACAGGCCGAGAGCAATACCAGTAGTGAGCTAGGCTATTTTTTATCCGTAAATTTTGGATATTTAAAAAGCTTAATCCGGTCGTATTATAAAATATTGAATATTACAAAAATCAATGTTTACATACAGATGGCGCCAAACATGCATGCCTTCGACGATATAGAAGAAGACCAGCTCGAAAGTTACGCTGAATGGACGCTTGCAGCATTGCTATATTACGCACTAAAGCAGTCGGCCGCCTCCGAGCAGTCGGCCAGAATGTCAGCTATGGACAATGCCACGAAAAACGCGGCCGACATGATCAGGGATCTGTCGCTGCTGTACAACAGGACCCGGCAGGCTGTCATTACCAGAGAGCTCATCGAAATTATATCGGGCGCTTCCGCTTTGAAATAAATTTATTAAAAACATTTCCGATATTGTTTATACACTTTGTCTCTCTCTCTCTCTCTCTCTCTCTCTCTCTCTATATATATATATATATATATATATATATATATATATATATATATAATCTAGAACTTTTTCATAATATATGGATATTCTTCACTATAAAGAAAAAGAACAAGAAAAAGTGAAACTTCTTTACGACATTTTTTTTATTATAGGAGAGGGGGCAAACGACCATGCGGCTCACCTGATGGTAAGTGACTACCGCCGCCCACGAACAACTGCAACACTAGGGCAACCAGGGGAATCGCCGATGCGTTGCCAGCCTTTTAAAAAGGAATAGGCTCTTTTCTTGAAGGTCCCTAAGTCGTATCGGTCCGGAAAAATCGCTGGTGGTAATCGATTCCACAAGGAAGTTGTGCGAGGAAGAAAATATCTTCTAAATCACACAGTGGTGGACCACCAATCATCCAGATGGTGTGGATGGTATCGGGAGTTCTGCCGCGATGTGCGTTCGTGGAATTTGGCGGCTGGGATTAATCCGAACAATTTCTCAGGGTAAATGCGAAAGAAAATGCAAAGAGAAGCAACATCTCTTCGCAGTGCCAATGAATCGAGCCGATTATACATATCATCCTTCTTTTATTTTATACTAGACTTTGCCCGCGACTTCGTCCGCGTAGATATTATACTTTAAACCATAGGTGATCCAACTTTCATAGTAAATTCCATCACCCCCTTTAGGGATGATTTCCGTGATCAAAGCTATCCTACTTCCTTCTCCGGGATTTAAACTATCTCGATACTAAATTTAATCTAAATCGGTTTGGCGGTTTAAAAGCGTGAAGAGGTAGGTATTTGCTCACGCGGCGTTGAGCGATGTTTTCCCCCACCTCGCTCGCAATACGCCCGACTGCCCTGCGCGAACCGGACCTCACAATTTTATATCGTCGTTACTTTTAAAATATTTAACCAAATTACGTAGTTTAAAAGACAAAGTCTATCCACTATGGATATCAGAAGCGTTTAAAGTATTTATTTTGACAAAATCCATATGTTACTGCAAAATGTATACCTATACATTGGAAATAAAGTATCAAACGAGAATGCCAGATCCTGCCTCTCCTTGTACTAAAAAGGTAAATATATCTAAAATAATCTTAGGAATTTTGAACTAATTTGGGATAAATCGTAATTTTATACAACTTGCGCTAAAATATTATTTAAAAAAGCAGAATTCAACGATTAATATATATTATATATCTTTTTCAGTCTTGCCTAATAACATTTGCGTTTCTTTGTACGAATAAGTAAAGTAAAATAGTAAAACGTACAAAAAGTACTTATTTCTATTAAAAATTATAAAATAATATTTTTATATGACAAAGACTTTTTTTACAGTCCTTGTCATATAAACATAGCATGTATCAATATTTATTTTGTTTTTAAATAAACTATGAATTATAAATCGAAAATAATTATAAATATATCATTACTGAATAACAATCATTGATTTTCGTGCATTTTGTGAAATGATACACACGTCATTGTGTCAATATCGCAAGTACGTATGTCAAATTAATGTCAAATATTTTCACACATTAACTGATTTTTGCTTGTGTAATATATTGATTTGATTCCCGCTTTCTTTAGCGTTGCACTTTTTCCTGCTTCTGCTGTCGACTTATGCTTTTATTACAGGGACTCGATCACCTACTTTTTAACTTACTGCTAGTTACCACGGACATTCCAATAATTGCTTACTTTTCCACGAGCTTGAAAAGAATTAATTGTCATCTTTGCGTCGTTAGGATGTCAGGAAGCATTTTGTGGCCTCATTGCCATCTACAATCTTAACTCTTCTTTCAACATGGAGACCTTTACAACAGGTATGTTTAGTTTAATAGCTTTTTATATTAGTATAGTACGTAAATTTTTGTGCGTGAACTTTCATAAATGTGAAGATATTTTACTAACAACCATGAAACCATGTATGAATAAAGTTACCGCTTATGTAACAAACAATTACAATGAAAGCGGTGTATAGTACGGATCACACAAGGAAAGTTTATTTAAGCATGAATCAAGTAATTTATTACATTAACAAATTAATATTTATAAATCGTAGTCATGTTTCTTAGCTATTTACAACGTTTTATTGAAATTAAGAACACAGCAAAAGCGTAGGACACCTGCTAGTTTATACGTTTATCAAAAATGACTATCTATATACCAATGATGATTATATTTTTCTATTTTGCAAATTACGATTTACAAAAATATATTAAAAGCTAATAAACACAACAAACCTGCTTAGTTTATTATGTAGTACATACACTATGTATAATATATATATAGTCTTTAACTTAACATAATGCGCCCTTTAAATTAACAATTATAGGTTATAATTACTAATTTATAATTTTTATATATAACCAACGGATCTGATCGGTGAAAACAGTTCAACTCCACAGCCTTCTTCTACAGCATTTAAATATAATTATATTTATTTTTCAAAGACAAAACCTACATCGAGCTATTTAGTATTGATTTATACAATTGAAGTTAACGTCTTACACTTCGTTACTTCAATAGCTTCACTCTTTGTCAATGTGATTCTTCGAGGTATTTGTCGTAAGCAGTCTGATCCATGAGTTGTTTCAACTCTTCGGGACTGGAAAGCTTTAAACGAAACAGCCAGCCATCTTCGTAACACGACTTATTTATCAATGACGGGGTCGATTCTGCTGTGTCATTTTTTTCTGTCACCTGAAATGTTAATTTTTTTATTAATACATCTATTACATAAATATCTAATAAGAGAGAGAGAGAGAGAGAGTCAGGTATCCTGCCTGGCTGCCGCCTTGGTCTAGAGTCGTAAACGCGATTGTTGATCATTCGTTCGAATCCCGGGTCAGGCCAAAATCAGTCATTGGGTTTTTCTGTCGATAAACTCTCAGTAGCAACTGAAAGTCAGGAAAGTTGGTGATATGTCACACCGTGCCTCGGAAAGCACGTAAAGTCGTTGGTCCTGAGTCTGATCTCTCTCCGAGCGTATCAGATTACCATCTTCCGTTACAGTGATTGCGTCCATAATAGATTTAATTTCACCTCATCTTGCTATTATCTTTAATACTTGTATCGATTCTGGTGTTTCCAGATTTAATGAAGTATAGTAAAGTAATACCTTTATTTAAATCTAGCGTCAGACTTCATAAAAACCAATTTGGTTTTTATGAAGTCTGACGCCGGTGTTGAGCTTATGAAATATATATTTTAATGCCTGGGAGAACTCACAAGATGCCTTAGGTATTTTCTGTGATCTTTCCAAAGCTTTCGATTGTGTTCATCATGAGACATTAATCAGGCGACTACAACATTACGGTGTAAAAAATTTAGCGCTTAGACTTATTACTTACATATTTAAGTAACAGAACTCAAAAAGTCGTGATCAATGGTAAAGGTTCCTCCGGATCAGTAGTATCAATGGGTGTTCCTCAGGGCTCGATTCTTGGCCCATTCCTGTTTTAATCTATATTAATGACTTACCTTATCTTGTAGGGGACAATCACGATATAGTATTATTTGCTGACGATACCTCTTTATTTTTCAAACTCAAACGGCAGTTAATTAATTATGACGATGTAAATAATGCTCTATCGAAATTGGTACATTGGTTTAACGCCAACAATATGCTTTTAAACGGCAATAAGACAAAGTGTATTAAATTTACAATACCTAATGTAAAACATTCGAAAACCAATGTGCTCTTAAATGGGGAGGAGTTGAGTCTTGTGGATACCACTGTTTTTCTCGGTATTACTATTGACGCGAAACTTCAATGGGGCCCCCATATATCTAAATTAGCAAGCAGACTTAGTTCTGCAGCATATGCTGTAAGAAAGATTAGAAGTCTCACAGATGTTGTGACAGCTAGATTAGTGTATTTTAGTTACTTTCATAGCGTTATATCTTATGGAATTTTGCTATGGGGTAATGCGACTGATATTGAAGCTATATTTATTTTGCAAAAGAGAGCCGTACGGGCGATTTATAACCTAAATTTTAAAGAGTCCCTCAGAGAAAAATTTAAAGAAATAAACATATTAACTTTGGCATCGCAATATGTTTATGAAAATGTAATGAATGTACATACATTACATTAAAACATAAATAACTTTGAGAAGAATAAAGATGTTCATACTTTAAACACCTACTAGGAACAAACATAAGCTTGTAATACCAGTTACTAGACTCCACAGAATCAGTAATTCATTTATGGGGCAATGTATACGCTTTTACAACAAAATCCCAGAACATATTCAAAGTTTGTCAATAAACAAGTTTAAAAGTTTTATTAAAGAAAAACTGTACAAAAAGGCTTATTATAATATCAAGGAATACATAAATGAAAATAACCCCTGGGAATAAGGTGATCGCCACCATGCTGGTTCTATGAAAAATCGTTTAAAAATTGTATAAACGAAGTTATTGTTAAGTGAAATATGTTTGAAAAAAACAGTCCCGCTGGGTTTCTTGCTGGTTCTTCCCAGGACTGGGGCTGTTTTCCGAACCAGTGTTAAATAAAAAATGACTTTCAATAAGTATTATGTAATAATCAATATTGAATAAAAAAATATTCTATTCTATTCTATTCTATTCATCACATTGGACCAAGAGAGTGAAAAATTAGAGAGTGAACCTGTGCATACACTTGCGTACTGTATTCCTATCCTGCGCAGATGGCTAGTCTTCGTTGAGACTGGCCACTGTGACCGAAATCCGGTCTGGAGGACGTCATTATTTTATGCATCATATGTAATAAGAATTTTTGAAAAAAGTCATTTACAAAAAAGCCATAATGTAATTCGCAATGAATGTATTAATTAAATTAAATTGAAAAGTGAAGGGAGGTACTATTAACAATTTGGCAATGTAAGTTAAAAATGTAACTGTAATCAAAAAAAAGTAAGAAAATAATTCTTTCAAATTGTATAACTTTAAATACGAAATTATTAAACTAAGTAATTTCAACTTCTGAATTTCAAAGGCCTCATTTGAACAATATTAGAATAATAATATAAAAATAATCCCACTTAATTAAACATGAAAAAGTAAATTACGATCAGATCAGAGATGTCGCTGAAAAGTTAAGCTCCGATTTTGAAGACGCATAAATTATAGGTATCAGCTATAATTTTTTTTAAATCATAAAATTAAAGTGACGAACGAAATTACAGTCCACCTGACGGTAAGTGGCTATTGACACCTGTAATCAACTTCAAATAAAGAAAGCTACAGATGCATTGTCACCCTAATGGACTAAAGCGAAAAGATGGAATACCTCACACACTGTAATGATGCCAGCTATCTATATTGTATTATCTTTATTATTCTACTTCATCAGCCTGTAGAAATCGTCAGCTGAACACGCGCTTGCCCCGTCGTAGGCAGATTTGTTCTTAAACTTCATGCTTTGCAGGCGGATTGTCGATATATAATATATATCAATAATAAGGTACGTGAGGGTAATATGGTCACCTTAAGTTTTGTCGCCATATAAAATCAAAACTAGAGGAAGGACAAAGACAAAGTCGTGTACTATAACTAATATATTAATAAAAAAAAGGGGAAGGAACACTTCGAAAAATGGAACTTACTACACTACACAATACTAAAATCGACTAAAATATTTACAATACTTAATATCAACTGTTAAAATGGGCGTCGATAAAGCAGCGCCCTTTTGACCCTTTATTATTTGATTGACTGATGAAAAGCTGTCATATCACAGAACCATCTATTTAAACAAGGCTGTAGTTTTTGAGTTATAAGAAAGTAAGCATATTAACTGGACGCTGTCTCATATTTTACGTGGTGGCCAATCGAGATGGTATAGTGCCATCTATCGGAATCTATAAGATTTTTTATTCTTAACTAGCTCGTACGCGGCGCGTTGCTACCATATAAGAAATAATTGTGAAAAATATTTTTAATTCAATTAGGAATGATAATACATTCAAATTGAAATTCGACATATTACTTTCAAATAAATTTGTCGGTACGATACGCGCCGACACCTAGTGTAAGTTAATTGTACTATGACTATAACCTTTTCGCAAGTGCCAGTAATAAGTTGACAATGTGATGAACTGTATGAAAAGGCATATAATACGAACAAACAGACATTAATTTTTATACATTAAGAAGATGAATTTCTTAGGCATAGGAAAACCTAGTCATTTCTTTGGACATCCACGGGACGAAATAGGGTGATCGATTCTTTTACACCACCACCACCATACGGCTCAGGCTTTTCTAAGTGAAAAATGTATTTCTTAGACTTGCAATTTTCATTCTCACATTATACAGTTAACAATTGTGTTGGTGGACCCAGGCTTGATAGCTCACGTAGGTACTATGATCTTAGCGCCTACCTCCTAAACTACCGTCACCTTTTTAATGATAGATAAGGCATTTCTTGAAATAACATACTAATATATACCCGCACGTTGATGGTTGTCTTGCTTATGTCCAGATATATTATAATACAGCCCACAGTTAACGTTATGATTATATATGGATCTTGTTTCATTAATGTACCAATCACTTAATGTTCTACTTACAGTTCCGGATACTGGCGTGTAGACTTCACTAGCAGCTTTTACGCTCTCTAAGGCGCCACATTCCTCGCCAGTAGTTAACTCCCGTCCAACGTCAGGCAGCTGAACAAATACTACCTCTCCTAACGCATCCTGAAATCAATAATCAAACAATTAATTAGTTAAAGAGCCCTCGTGGGATGATAAAAAGGAAAAGGAGAAACAGACTTTCTTTCTTAATATATCCGTACACAGTTTAGGGATTTAAAATTAAGAGACAGCTTTAAAGAACTGAACTGTCTGATGTCGGGGCAATAATTCTTCTAAGCACTTTGTCTTAGAACCGTCTTTAGAATGTGAAATTATTTTCATCTTTATATTACAGTTCTGTGAAGTCAGCTTTTACTTATTACCAAACTTTATTATTTCTATAATAAAGTTTCTTTTTGCGCCTAGTATTTCTTGCACATTATTTTTATTCTTCTGTCAACTTAATTTTTTTTTCCTTACTATCCGCACCATAAGACACCATAGTTTACCTATACAGAACACGCAATCGCATATTATATACAATAAAATGTGTTGCCAAATTATTTTACAGCAAATTAGGCGAAGATGAAGAAATTGATTTATTTAGAACTTCACAATTTAAAAGAATATCTTATCAAAGACCTGTTCGGACGCGACCCGGCCTTTGTTACAAGGCGTAGATAACAATGGCTAGAGCGCTTAATGTCAGGTTGGTAAGACCGCTCTACATGCTGCTGACCCCGCAATCACGCCCGTATCGCGAGGATAAATAATATTTTACTACCTAATAGTTTTATGATAGTGACTTGACGAGCCATTGTCGGTATAATCATTTTAAGCATTTATTTATTTAACGGATTCAAGCGTGACTTTGCGGAAATCCATTATAAAAATACTTCTAACTCTTCAAACTAGGCAAGTTTTGTACGTGGTAGAGCCACGCTGCAACTATATTATGGTTGTAGCACGAATGGGTCAGCTCGATCGGGGCAGGACCATGCTCTCACAGAAGACCAGCGTAAAATAGCAGCTTAATGCTGCTGTTTCGTATAGTGAGTGTAGAGAACCGGAGACCCTTATTACTGGAAACGAGGCATACCACCTCACTCCTCAGGGATAACAACGCATCTGCATTTTGATTCTTAATCGATGATAAATGTACATGTTTATGGGCCACGGCATCCACTTACCACCAGGTGGGCTGTGTGCTCGTTTGTCACACGCATTCCATAAAAAAAAGAGAAAATAAGGCAGATAAAAACAAACGTTTTATTAAGCGTACCTGAAGTGGTTAACAGTAAAGTTAATAACATTACTAGAGTTTTTTTTTTTATAAAAATTATGACCGATCATTACGACCATTTGCGTTTAACAATTTGAGATTAAAGCGGCAAACAAGGAAAACGTATATAAAAATAAAACATAAACATATTTATACATAAATTACTAATCACCTATTAATGTTCCGTACCCAAAAAACTTTATTGCTATTTAATTACTCCTCTGTCTGTCGGAAACCTTTTTATATGGGAGTAAGGAAATAGAGAGTGCATAACATGTGCTTGCGCACATAGGTATTACTCGTAATAACCCTGCCCTGCGCAGATGGCTAGTCTCTGTTGAGACTGCTATAACCTAAATTCAGAATGTGGCACATTATTAAACTACAACACGGATGGGTCAGTTAGACCGGGAAAGGACCGCGCTTTCACAGTATAACAGTGTGAAATAGCAGCTTAATGCTGCTGTGTTTCATATGGAGAGTGCAAAGAACCGGATACCCTTTTCACTGATAACGGGGCATCGTATCTTAGTCCTCGGAGGATGACAACGCGTCTACATTGTGATTCTTAATCGGGGATAGATGCAGGTGTCTATGGATCACACCATTCACTTACCATCAAGTGGACTGGGTGCTCGTTTGTCACTTTTAATCTATAAAAAAATTGACGAAATTTTGATCTCACAGTGTTCCGAAAGATTTATTTTTATTTATTTTTTATTTTAGAGATTCTGATCTACACTAACAATATCCCGTATAAAATGATCAATATATTTAAAATATAGATATAAAAAGAATACATCACCGACCTGTGCGTAGCTTGAAATGCCAACTGTTCCGATGTCGCCATTGACGGCCACCCACTCGTGTTTCTTCGTGTAGTATCGCGCTGTAACAAAAGGTATATATTAAAAAAAAGCATTATTTTAATGTTCATGTTATACATAGATATTGAAAAACATTAATAATTTATAAAAATACTAGTTGGTACCCCGCGCGTTGTTGCCATAGAAGAAATAATTGTGGAAATATTCTTTTAAATATGGAAGAATTATACTGTTTATTATAAATGATAAATTTATCAGTACGATACGCGCGCCACCTACTAAGTTAATCGTACTATGCCTATAACGTTCGCGCGAGTGCAAACAATAAGTTGACAAAGTTTAGCGCAATCTGATGAACAGTATGCCAGCGCATAAAATACAAACAAAGAAATATTATATTTTTATATATTAGATCTGTGAATTTAGAGCTGTTTGAATTCCATAGCGCACGAACAACTTGAATATAACTTCTGATAACGGCAATTAGGTACTATTTGCAATTTTTAAAGTACATATAATTGCAAGACGGCTAAGAAAAAAGAATAAGCGTTTTAAAATTGTACTTATGTATACATAACATTATCTATTATAACCATAGCACCGATATTCTGCCGGTATCTAAGACTCACGAACAGTCATCAATCATAGACTAAACAGTTTATGAAACATTTAAGTAAAAATGATACGTTTTTTCTATTATCTTTAGAGTTTTAAGGTTATTTTTTTTTATAAAATAGTGTTAATATTGCAGGATGGGTTCTTGGAGTTGCTTCCAGATCTAAAGCATACTATTTACATTATACATTTAAGTTTTAGTTCAAAATGACCTGGTTCCTTACACTAAAATGATGTAACTCGACGAAAGCATATCACTTTTAAATTTATAATTAATGGCACTGTTTTAAAGAAAAATATACAACTCAGATTGTCGACGAAATTTCAAACAAGTCACAACGATTAATATATTTTTAGTTTTATTCTTCTTTTATGGATAGATGTAGATGTCTGTGGGCCACAATCACGTACCATCAGGTGGATTTTGTGCGTGTTTGTTAACCTATTACTATAAAAAGTTATCTCTTTATAGAATAATTAGCAGCCTGTATACAAACTAATTTCTTAAGAAAGGAAAAAATAACCCCCTTTTTCCAGTTCCGTAATCGAATAAAAATTAATGTATCGTTGTCTAGGACCACTATACACAACTTGTAATATTTTGCAATATATGCCTAAATTTGCAGAGAAGGTTCATAATAAGTAATATAGGCAAATGGCGAGGAAAAATTATTTTAAAAAAAAATCACAAACATCCTGTCCTTTTTTCATAAATATTTATAATGCATACTATGTACGCAAACATTCGTAATGGTCACTCGGTCGGCAAATACTTTGTGGATTAAATTGCCCACAGAGAAGCGGGCGTACGCGTGATTGTTGCCCATAAATCTCATTAAATTTAGGATAATTTCAAATAAAACTAGAAACTTTATTTACTCGTATTTTCAGAAACTGCAATAACGGTGTATCATTATTTATATATTTGAAGTTTAATATAAAATTTGGATATTCTTTTGTAAAGTAACCTTGTTTCTTGGAAATCCGTCCAATATTTTTTGCGTGAATCATGAATACAAAAACAGATAGAAATTCTAAAAAAAAAGCTGTTAGAATCCTACCGCTACTAATTGTTTTTGTATTTGTACACATATAAATATTTTGATGTGCACATACGTATCACATTTTAATCTCTATAGCGAGCCCTAATTAACCAAATATTTATAAAATTTAAAATTAAATTTTATTTTACAACCGACTTCAATATAAATTATTAAGAATAACTCAAAAATTTTTGGTCTGATCTTGATCAAATTTATATGAAACTACATGTGAAGCACCGGCTTTGAAATAAAAAAATAATCATTGAAATCGGTTCACCTAGTAAAATGTTATAAGGTAACACACATAAAAAAATATACAGTCGAATTGAGTACCGTCTTCTTTCAGAAGTTGGTAGAAAATGACTAGCGATTAAACTTTTTGAACCATAACAATTAAACAGTCGCATTGCAGCATTAGCAGATAAATACGTTCTAGATAAACAACATAACGAAACATTAAACGAAAACTAATCATACACTTATAAATGATGAAATCAAATCAATATACATAACTAATTACAAAGCAAACCAAAATAGTTTCTTTTTATAATAATACTAGCTCGCCAGGCAGACGTTGTTCTGCTCTTTCCAATGACCCTTCCTATAAAAATCCTTAAATTCGCAATAAAAAATTTTGAGGGTCATTTATCGTGATAAAAACTATCCTATCTCTCAAGTTGGACGTCGTGCAAAATTTCATTGAAATAAGTTCAGTAGTTTAGGAGTCCACTGCGGACAAACAACCTGACACGTAATTTTTATATATAAAGATTAATTATTACTAACCCAGTTTTGTTAAAACAAAACAAACTTAGAATGTTGACATTTATCATGTCATGATATTCTAGTCACCGGCGCTTAACTCATGGAGCGAATAGGTATTTGCCCGCACCCGCAGCGGGAGCGGAACCGGAAGCTAACTCGGAGCTCGTCTTGAAGTATGGTCTCGCGAATCTGATTGAGACTACCATACTATAGACGCTCACCAGCCTTACTATAAACTTACAACACTGGATCTTTGTCATCGTCACGGACATTACAATCCTTGCGAATAAGCCTGACATCGTAGTGATGAACCGAGCACAGTCGAGAATAGTTTAGAAAATCCAAAAGTGCACGCCTCATGAGCGTTTCTACAATTTTGATGCAAAAAATAAATTCTGTTCCTGACCTTTAAAATATATTATTTTAACAGTTAGTGTCACTTACAGGGAAAAAAATAATAATGTTCAGCAAAATAAATCGATTACACAAAGTATAAAATCGATATAGGCTATATGTAACAAATGTACAAGGGCTAAAAAAATATGCCTTTAATTTTTTTAATAGCAATAAAACTTGAAAATATTTTAAAAAACTACGCATACTGAGTTATTGATATGAAATAGGGAATCAGTTGATGTAATTCTGAAACTAATAATAAAAAAAAACCCGGTCTCTATACGTCAATTTTTACGGGAGTTATCGTGACCACATACAAAATCAACATCCGGACGTTCACGTATTTTTTTACAAACTATTTTTTTTTTCAATGTAATAATATTAAATGATTGTTTAGATAATATAAAATGGATTAATTGCAGTGTTTTCTGGATATAAGGCTACTCATATTATTGTATAAGTGCAATATGATTATAATAGAAGCATTTTAAGAACTCAAATTTGCTCGTTTACCTGCCGGAATTATGTCTGTAGTGTTAAGAGTGTGACAACTACGCAGACGGACTTCTGACTGTGTTGTCACACTACCTAGGGTTAATTATAGTAAAATATAAATATAAACTTAATTATAAAATTTTATTCATTTTTACATACAAAATCATAAACGTAAGAAAATCACGTTTAGTTTGAAACGTGAACAGTGTGATTACTTACTTTGTATCATTTACGTTATACGATTACGTTATATGATTACACTTACACTAATGATAAAAACCTGTCTTCATTTATGTTATATTAATATATATATATATATATATATATTATAGAATTAGAGCTTAAAAACATTACTCTAGTGCTGTCATGATCCTAGTGAAAATAATGAGTCATTTTAGTCTTGAAATTATTCTAATTTCATCTGTTCTTAAAACGTCTGCAGTTTAGATTACTCAAACTGCTGGAAGGAAGTTAAAACTGAATTATAATATTTTTTACTAATTATATTATATTATATATATATATATATATATATATATATATATATATATATATATATAAAGATAAAGCGTGTAAAAGGCAGGGAAGTATGTAAAACTGTCGGGTAACTATATAACAAATATAACAAACTATGTGCAACTTTATCCGTAATAATCATCAGTTTACCTAAATTTAATGTCGCCTTCTTGTTTTCTTAAACTGCCCTATATAAAAAGCAATAACAGAGATGACACTTCAAAAAAAAACCTTTACTCGCTAGCGTAGATACATAATTAAAAATTTAGTGTTGTTTAATACCAATAAGCAATAGTTTTAAATTATTTAAACGGAAAGAGTTAATTTATAAAAATAATTTTTCGCTTAGCGATCACGATTAAATGTAAAAGTTTTTATTACCTTTATTTTCAGTGCTGTACAACGCTCTCCTGCAGCATGTGGTGACTACTCTGGATGAACTGACTCGTGTTACCACCCGGATTATACTGCTCATTACCATTTTAAGATACTGTACCTGGAATAAATACATAAATATGTTACCAATATGTATCTATTTATCATCAGTAAGCCCCGATATGGTAGATAGAGTTCGGTACTTACCAATTATAAATATTTTGGGTATTTTTGTGCAAATTTATAAATAATAGTAATCATTATGATGTTCCCGTGAACATGATGTATATCCTTACATGTTAGGCATTACCATGGAACACCATACAAATAAATATTTTTTTTGGTAGGTCTCCTGTTCCGCCTAGGACTTCGACTATATAAGTACAAACCAGTTGTGTCCTACTTTGAAGTATAATTAGTATGTACAATGTAATCCAATGTAATTATAACACGTCTATAGCTTTCTTTATTTTAAGTTGCACTTTAGCAATGCTACTCGTAATTAGGGAACTTCTCATCATTCCCACGAAATGCTTCCTCATAACGTTTTCTTTCACATCTAAACAATTACCCAATTATTACAATTAAAACTAGGATTACTCCTAATAATAATAACTACATTGTTACCAGTACCACATAATGATCATGATCATTGTAATATTTATTAGTATTAAATTCGAAACCATTTTTGACTTGAAAATGACTTTTGATATTAATAATGTAACGACATTGAAAATATCGTATATTATGTAACTTTACAACTAGATTGTAAGTTACATCAACACATGCATCGACATCTTTATAAAAGAAGACAACACCTTATTTACAACTATTGACATTAAACAATTCTTTTAACTTAATAATATTCACTGTCTTCAATATAAATTCAACATTACAAGCTATAATCTTGAAAATTTAAGCGGACATAGAATATAAAAATAAAGTATTTCTAATTTTTATAATGAAAAAGACCGAAGTGCCTTACCTAGAGGTCTATGTAAAATTAATGTGGATAGAGTCCGTGATCGAGAACCGTGCGATGCTCGCCGTGCTTGAGTTTCTAGTGCCCCTGTGAGACGAACAACGCTGATAACCGATATCCAGGGATTCAATGTCACTTGAATCTTGCTGATATCACTAAAGACTACTTGTTCCTTAGCATTACATTTTAATTGTCTTATTGTCTATGAGATAGAAAGTTAAATTAATATACATTTACTGTTTGAATTCTTAGCCTATTTAACCCTTATATTATTAATTAGTAATTATATTAATTTATATTACTTTAAGAGAGCAATTTTTATCTTCTTTATATATATAATTCTTCTGTCCGTGTGTTTGTCACACACTTAAACGGCTGGACCGATTTTGATGAAATTTTTGGTGTGTGTGTGTATGTAAGTGGGTCCTTGATTATTTAGATTCGCGATTGGACTCGGTAGGTGCGTTGCGCTGATGTCGAAGTCCAAAAATCACACGTGCAAACCCGGGGCGGATCGCTAGTACAATATAATATGATACGTAATTGGTTTCGCGGAAACGTTTCTAACAATTTGGATGATATTTTTAATTTAGATAATGTTTTACTTTGCAAGTTTAAAGGTTTCAACCTTGAGATAATTTTTTCCATTGCCGTCAAAACTAGATACTACGTAATTTAATTTAGAATCGATAAAAGCTCTTTTTTTAATGTAAAGACTCCGAAACTAACTATGAGATATATGAAATGAATCCTAATAAAATAAAATAAAATGTTTTGCCATAGAAATTATGATTAAATATACCGTTGATATTACTCCAATAATGTTTCATTTATTATAATAGCAAATTTCGCATCACAATCGAAAATTATAATTAGACAAAGCATAAAATTACATCAGCCGCGATGCCTACATCGTTTTTTGTTTTCATTTACTGAGATACGGTGGTAGAGCCATGCTGCAGCTATATTAGTAGTACAGTTGTAGCACGAATGGGTCGGCTCGACCGGGGAAGGACCACGCTCTCACAGAATACCAGCGTAAAATAGCAGCTTAACACTGCTGTGTTTTGTAAGGTGAGTGTAGAGAACCGGAGACCCTTTTTACTGTAAAAGAGGCATTCCATCTTAGTCCTCACGGGTGACAACGCATCTGCATTTTGATTCGTAAACGAGAATGAATGTAGATGTCTCTGGGCCACAGCAACCACTTACCATCAGGCGGACTGTGTGCTCGTTTATCACCCTATCCTATAAAAAAAAGATTAAAATAATATATTAACCAGTTGCATGTTGCAAGACAGTGACAAAATAAGGAAATCTGCGGACTTTATTTCGCGTTTCCTCTCCGGACAGAGGAATCTTATTTTGAAACGGTGGTAGATTATAAGGCATGATAACGTTTAACAAACAAAATTTTAATTTCTTACGTCGAAAAATAAAAAGATTTCATTTCATTTAATTATTTCTACTCTATGTTTGGAGGATTTGCCTTAATGGTCCAGCTTGGCGACAAATTTGTGATCACAGACGTCTCGAATCTTTGACGCTGCCTCAGCGGTTCGGGTGTTTTACACCGGGCGCCAAAAATATTATAAAATATTACATTTGTACTTGCCGCGTTATATTCTGATTGTTTTTCATTCTGCGCATAAGAGCGATGACTATTTCCCATTTTCCGGAGGCCCCAAAACTGATTGCGCTAGTGACTGATATGAATAAGTATGTGGAAACTTATGTGATGGTTTTCTTGCTGATTCTTCCCTGTTAGTAGGTTGTTTTCGAACCAGTGGTAATCTTTATATATAAAAATTATGTGTCACGTTGTTTGTCCGCGATGGACTCCTAAACTACTGAACTGATTTCAAGGAAATTTTGCACACTGTGTGCATTTTGGTCCAACTGTAGAGATAGGATAGTTTTTATCCCGATAAATGACCCTCAACATTTTTTTATTGCGAATTTAAGGATTTTTATAGGAAGGGTCGTTGGAAAGGGCAGAACAACGTCTGCCTGGCCAGCTAGTTAAAAA
The DNA here is from genome assembly GCA_963668995.1 of Parnassius mnemosyne. Classification (NCBI taxonomy): domain Eukaryota; kingdom Metazoa; phylum Arthropoda; class Insecta; order Lepidoptera; family Papilionidae; genus Parnassius; species Parnassius mnemosyne. The sequence goes on along the minus strand of CAVLGL010000082.1, from coordinate 28,045,617 downwards.
TATAATTTCAATATTTAATGCATATTATATTACATTCTGTAGAAGAGTCGTGTCTGTAATTTTAGTATTTTCTGGGAAAAACAATTTCAGGGAACTCAATAAAGGATATTGAAAACAAATTAGTAGTTTTTAGAATTTTTGTCAGTTATTCTGTCTGTCATATTATTCACAATTCAAGCAAAACCACTGTACAGATTTCCGTGAAATTTTGCGTGTAGATAAAGATCGTTGGATGACTAATTATTAAATAGATGTAGTCCTCAATCGTGCAAAGGATACTTTTCAGTTTTTATGAATTTTATTTAAACAAATACGAGTGTTGTGTCGCTCTCCGTAAGATTTCATGGCACGGGAACAAAACGTGTATGATTCCCGCGAGGACTAATGAAACTACTGTATGAAATTTTACGTGCTGATTTACCAACTATTTGGCGAAGTGGTAAAGAACTTCTTAAGGAAACCTAGATGTCTTAGTAGTTAAAAAAATTTATGGATATTTGAAAACGGCTTATACGCATTGATGCATTGTGGTGTATTCTTTTCGGCCCACAAAACCCTATAGGCAAAGAGGAGCTCTGTACACAGTCGTGAGACGTTTATTTATTTTTTATAGGAGAGGGGGCAAACGAGCATGCGGCTCACCTGATGGTAAGTGACTACCGCTGCCCATGAACAATTGCAACACCAGGGGAATCGCAGATGCGTTGCCGGCCTTTTAAAATGGAGTAGGCTCTTTTCTTGAAGGTCCCTAAGTCGTATCGGTCCGGAAAAATCGCTGGTAGTAAACAATTCCACAAGGAAGTTGTGTGAGGTTGAAAACTTCTTCTGAATCGCACAGTGGTGGGCCGCCAATCATCCAGATGATATGGATGGTATCGCGAGTTTTGTCGCGATGTGCGATGGTGAAATTGAGTGGCTGGAATTAGTCCGAACAATTGCTTAGAGCACTCCCCGTAGTATTCCTTCACATAATTCCTGTAGCCCGAATTAAGGGGCGTTTGCAGTAACGCAAAGTAGTAAATTCCCACTCACTTGATCACTCCGGCCGGGATAATTAAATTTTATCCATAATTTTTGGTCACTTCGAGCCGCGATTAGTTTAACCTTTCGGCCCGGAGAAGTAGTCCTTTATATATCGATTTTTTTATATATTACAAAAAATTATATACGTATATATTATTAAATGATATTGATTATAATATATATTTCCCCGCACCGCTTTTAAGTACATGTAGTACTTACATAATTTCGTTTGTAACGCATAACCACACCACATCATTGTTACTTTAAAGATATATTTCTTATTTCATTAACCGCTATTACGCGAGATAGCTTCGTATAAGCAACCAAGCTAATTCTACCGCCACTTATCACAATAATTGTAGTCCGTATTTTGTTTGTTGAAAATGACGACGAATCAAAGCAAAGAAACTAAACTGGTTTCGTTAAAAAATAGTTTCCTACTAAATTAAAAATGTCCTTACTACCAATTGAATTAATGTTATTTAACGGTACGCAAATGTTCAACCGGTCGCAACCTTTCCAATGTTTCATCAACAATTTAAGATATTAATTCACGATAATTTACAGTTAACTGATGTTCGGCATTGTTCGGCGGTGTATATTATTTAGCAAACAAATTAAGTGACCAAGCGTTGTTAGTTAGTGCCCGCCTAGCACCTGCCGCAGAAAACAATTCTATTATTTGAAATGCGCTTATACGAGTATAACGACGAGCGCTCACTAGCATCTACGTATATTAACCAACTATTGAACTTAAACATGTGAACACAAACGCAACAAGCGGTTACCATAATTTTATGGACTAATTTTATGCTTCAATTAATGCTCTAAAACAATTAAATATTGATGACTTAGCTGATTTTTGTTTTTTAATATTACACTTAGAAAATTAGATCCCGATAGACTGTTAAGTCATTTGAAATGTCTTGTCGCAAAATAAACATAACTTAATATACCCGTTGAGTACATATTTTATATATTATACAAAATATGGCAATATGTCACACATTTAATAATTTGCACACTTTGTTTACAAACATTAATAATCGAAACAAGCCATTTTCAAATAAAATTAGTAAAACATTTATTAATACAGATCGTTTGCATTTATGTATCTTTTGTAAATCAAATGATCGTGAACTATGTCTGTCCACGTTTCCAACAGAACAATTGTTGTATTAATTGTTTGAATGATAAAAAATCGTTTGCTATTTGTAAATCGAATCACAAGTGTATGTATTGAGCGCGCCACTACCATTCATAAATTCACTTTGATCCGCAACGCAACTGAGACTGCTTTTCGTAGTAGCAATACGTATAAACAGATAGATCTTTCAGAGGTTCTGCAGTCGAATAACTGTATGCATGTAGCTCGCATTCGATTAACGATAGTAAGGTTAATTCTTCTGTCGCTCATAATTCTAATGTGGCGAAAAATGTAAATACACTTACCTCTTCATGTAATATTTCTCGCGATTATTTTACTCGCCCGCGCTCAACTACTTTAATGAGGACTGCAAAATAAAAGTCATAGAATAAATACGATAACGAACATTTTATTCGGTGTTTAGTGGATCCTAAATTATTAATTAAAACCTTGTGGGTTCTTAAACTTAACTGGGATGAGACTCCAATATAATTATTAATATTGTCAATTAATGGCAGCAATATAATTTACAATTTCCTTTAGTCTCACATTTACATTTTTCAAATCTTATGGGCGTAAATGAAAATTCTTATATGTCGCTACTCGCCTTCGCCAACGCTATTGAAAGGGCTTACGGATGTGTCATTTATTCGCACGTTGTTAACAGAAATAATCCTTTCATTATAACGCTCATCTGTTCTAAATCTCGGGTGTCCCCATTAAAAACTATAACTTCAGCCAGGCTTGAGTTATAAAACTATAACTTTAGCCAGGCTTGAGTTATATGCCTTAGCTTTGCTCACTAAGTTAGTACTCAACGTTTACGATTCACGCTCATTGAGGCATCCGATTGACAACATTTACGCATTTTCAGATTCAGAAATCGCACTCTGTAGCACTCTCGTTGCATTATCTAATTGGAATAAATATCTAAGATCCGTCGTTTACGTTTTAAGGTTTTAAAAAAAAATTAACGCGAAGCAATAACATGATAACAGCGTCCGACATTGAGATTTCTGAAGTCACCATCATTAATGTTGTGCAGAGTATCGCTCTTGGCGAAGATATACAAATACTAAAAAAGGCAACAGTTCTCATCAGCAATACGGCGGTTATCGCCATTTTTCGCGGACGGTCTGTTTCGAGTAGCTGATCGGTTAGATTATTTATCTTTATCGAATTCCCAAAAGCACCCAATATTGCTACCAAAAAATCAACAATATAACCTTTTTGATCCTATCACCAATAATATGTACAATTGATTATTATAACTATTAGAATTTTCACGCTGGTCCTCAGGACTTACTTGCTGCATTACGGGAGAAATATCGAATATTATCAGCTCGCCGCGTAGTTAGATACCGTATTCATAGGCGTAACATCTGTTTGATACGTAAACCTAAACCTTCTTCCCGTATGATGTCTGCTTTGCCAGCTTGCCGCTTAGAGCCGTGCAATACATTTACCCACACAGGAGTGGATTTTTAGGCCCACTTTATAATACTTTAACGGGTGGTGGATAAATTAATTATCATTTCGCGATACTGCATATGTCTTTTAATTCGGACTACAGGAATGAGTGTGAAGGAATTTATGTGCACTCACCTGAACTTCTGCCACATGAGTAAAACCGACCAGAGGGGAAGCTACATACAAACGGCTCGCGGCGAATACACCCATACATAGCGCAGCGATGTGTGCGTGAGCTCTCACCGACAGGTTCACCGACGCTCCGTCGGGGTACAAACCGGTTTGCGCCGGCTCAGTCAGAGTATCCATGAAAGGGCTGTTAGTCGTGCGCATTTAAATAAATAGACCAACAATATTTCGAAATTTTATACATCAATTAATTTATTAAGTAATTTTGCAATTATTAAATAATCATATTTAAGTATTTTAATTAAAATAACTAAGAATTAAGTTATTATAAATTTATATAGGTAAATATTAGTGTTTTGTATAAGCAAAAATGTCTAATAGTTGTACAGTATACATGAATAATTCTAGAGAAAATAACGATATTTCCTTTTATTTGTACCCGAGAGATCAAGTGAACTAAGTACCTTTTTACGTATTATATACAATAAAACTAGGTAATAACATTGATAGGTAAGTGAGAATGTGTTAGACAGGTACGTCGCCGAGTGATGAAGTCGGTCTCACCTACTTGAAACCTTAGTCAGTTTAACCCTGACAGTGCTGCAGATGGCAGGATATCCTACGTAATAAGACTAAATGTGTGACTTTATCCACCCACTTTAGTATAGAGGTAGGTTGCTTCCTGGGGAAGGATATAACCTACTTTTTGCGAGTCGCGATCCCAGGGGTAAATACCACTGCATTATGGTTGGAATACAATCGCCAGACATTGGTGGGGGTGATGGTATTGGTGTTGGTGGAAGTAGTGCTGGTGTTGGTGGATAGTGTAGCTGATGGTGTCAGTAGTGGTGGAGGTGGTAGTATCGTAGGTAGTGGTAATAGGCAGTGGACCAACAGTGGCTTCATCACCACCACCATTTTTTCCTTAAAAGTTTCATATGCATTATGTGACAACCCTATCAGAATAGGTATACATTTTTGACGTTGTTAAGAAGCTTCCCCTCTGGTCCTTATTCTTTACTCTGTGCTTCTGCTAATCTGCATCGTGTCTCGAAGGCTGCGTTACACGTTGGCGTCTGTGAGTGAAAACTATATGTGTGAAGATGACGGCTATCTTCACACATATAGTTTTTATAGATTTTCGCGAAATATAGCGTTATTGCAAATGTTTATAAACTTGCTATTTTCTTATATAGTTCAATATCTAAATTACAATACGGCACAAGGCGATGACGCGAGATATAGCAGTGTGATCAATTACGTGACTTACGAGCTTGTGTGAATCCCGTTTTAACAAACGAGTGCACATGCTGGGCATAAAAGGCGGAAATCCGCAGTAGAATCAGAGTAACCGACATAGCCTAACGGACTAGTAAGCTGAAATGACAATGGGCCGGCCATATGGCTCGAAGAACCGACAACCGATGGGGAAGAAAGGTTTTCGAGTGGCAGCTTCGTACCGGCAGGCGAAGTGTAGGGCGCCCCTTCACTAGATGGAGTGACGACTTTGTAAGACATGCAGGTGGCTTGGGACCGTGCTTTGTGGCATTCCTTGGCGGAGGCCTATGTTCAGGAGTGGACTTGTGAAGGGCTGTAATAGTGATGATGATGATTTACTAAGGCAGTATATTTAGAGTTAGCGTTCAATCTGAGTTCGGCAAGTTTTATTAGACTAAAGGCGTCTAATAAAACTTGCCGAAGATTTATCTCTCGCAGAGGTCGGTATACATTTGTATACGGTGAACTTTACTAATTTTGTTCATATTTACATGAATTATATTGCTCCTTACAATCTGAAGAAAATTATAAGATCATTGCACCAGGTGGTCACTGACATTGTGATTATTTGGAAACTCAACCCTCCAACCGCTCTACATTTCGGGCGGTTATAGGAGTCCATTATTAAGGTTGTAAAAAAAACATTTGTTTCGCGTAATAGGCAAGCAAATCCTTACGCATGTGGAAATGCTTACTACACTCTGTCAAATCGAGTGTATATATCGGATACATATATCTTGTAGACACATATATCTCGGGTTTCAGGGCGGGTAAGTGTCCGCTGCGCTGCTCCAGTGCATGTTGGCGGACTTCGCATGTCTTCAAGATATTATATTTTTGTCTTATCTCTTAAACATCACCTGTCATATAATATCCATTAATGAAGAATAAGAGTTCGAATTCGGAGGAGTAACGTATTGTATTTGGTAGAGGTTTGGTCCACGATTATAACAATACCACTCGCATTAAAAGGTGCTTTCTAGGAAATGAAAAAAAAAATATTTTTAAAAACAATAAAGAAATGAATATTACATACTATACACCCAGAAATCGTTTCAGCTGCATTAGCTTAGAAGGCTGTGGCGGGAGCTGCGATGCGCTTAGCTGCCGCCACAGCCGTCGTGGTTATTTTTTTTACTGCCCAGAATTACATGAGCACACAGAAATCCTTTCACTTGAGTTAGGTTAAAAGGCTGTGGAGAGATAAATGTTATCATTTTGAGGTTGGGTCTATGGGATTCTCTTTTTAGTTTTTCTCAAGAATGGTAAATTACCTTTTCATGGGAGTGGTTTCGGGGTGTAGGGGACACTCATCACTCCCCTCTCCCCCCACTATACCACCCCCTTCTACCAAATGATTCGAAATTTTTAACAAGTATAAAGTAAGGTTCATTCATTTCGAAGGAACTTGACACACACCTTTCAAATAATATCCGAAAATGAATAATGAATTCTTAATTATTTACTTGTTTTCTTTAATGACATTTTAAATTACTGTTGAAAAAAAAGTCTTTTTAATTTAGCTCAATGAGAAACCGCTAACTCGAAGGAGCTTAAAGGCAATCCTAAGGAACCCATTGAGCTAGATAATGTCTCAAACCCATTGAGCCTGTACTTACAAGATATGAAATTATTGCAGAAACGTCGATCGTCAACCCCTACGTCAAATTCAGAGAATAGATGCTGACATATTAAAATACTGGGCAAGGACTTGTTTTTTGTGACTTAATTTGGTCCAGACATACACTGTAGGTATTCATCTGCAATGTATAGCCACATCAGACTTAGGCAAAGAGACCGTAAGAGCTCTGTACATAATACGTTATATGCCAGCTGCACAAAAATTGCACTACAACAAAGAATGACATTTTCTATAGGATAAGGGTGACTATGGGTGAGGTTGATGCTGCCCATAGACATCTACATCTATCCTCTATTACAAATCAAAATGCAGATGCGTTGTCAGCACTGAGGACTAAGATAGAATGCTCCTTTTCCAGTAAAATGGGTCTCCGCTTGTCTACACTCACTATACGAAACACAGCAGTGTCAAACTGCCATTTTACGCTGGTATTCTGTGAGAGCGTAGTCCTTCCCTGGTCGAGCCGACCCATTCGTGCTACAACTATACTACTAATATAGCTGCAGCATGGTTCTACCACGTTTAGAAATTAGTTTGATAATATTTTTACTTCTATAAAACGTTCTCCTTGTGCAGTCGGCAGGTATTCAATGAATGGGCGACAGTAGGAGTCCATAAGAGTAGACATAGGTTATATGAACTTTACCATGAAAGGTCATATAGCCTTAGCATCGAATTAAGGGAATATGTAAAAAAATATTTAAAAGAGTGTGGCTCCATAGCAAAGTCTTTACATTTGAGCTTTTTTTATAGAAGAGGGGGCAAACGAGCATGCGGCTCACCTGATGGTAAGTGACTACCGCCACCCATGAACAACCGCAACACCAGGGGAATTGCAGATGCGTTGCCGGCCTTTTAGAATGGTGTAAGCTCTTTTCTTGAAGGTTCCTAAGTCGTATCGGTCCGGAAAATTCGCTGGTGGTAATTGATTCCACAAGGAAGTTGTGCCAGGGAGAAAACTTCTTCTAAATCGCACAGTGGTGGACCGCCAATCATCCAGATGGTATGGATGGTAACGCGAGTTTTGTCGCGATATGCGATGGTGAAATTGAGCGGCTGGAATTAGTCCGACCAATTCCTCAGAGCACTCCCCGTGATAGATGCGATAAAATACGCAAAGAGATGCAACATCTCTACGCAGTGCCAGTGTATCGAGCCGATCAGAAAGAACTCGGTCGTCGACGATTCGAACCGCTCTGCGCTGGATGCGGTCAAGTGGAAGGAGCTGGCACTGGGATGCCCCGGCCCAGAGATGAGAACAGTATTCCATGTGGGGCCGAACTTGCGCTTTGTAAAGTTTCAAGCGATGTGCCGGCATGAAATACTGTCTCGCTCTGCTGAGCACGCCAAGCTTTTTAGAGGCCAATTTGGCCTTCCCTTCCAAGTGACCACGAAACTGCACACTATTCGATATGTCGACGCCAAGGATTCCGATACTAGCTGAGGCAGCAAGGGGAGTGCCTTGAAACTGAAGAGATACGATAAAGGGGTTCTTTTTAGCGGTAAACGCGCAAACTTGTGTCTTCTGGGGATTGAACTGGACTAGATTTAGTCGGCCCCAATCCGAGACTTTGTTAAGCAAAGACTCTACTTCAGACACAAGTTTGTCCCGGTACTCAGCGACGTTTTCCCGAGAAATATTGGCACGGCCGGTATATAAGGCATCACCAGTGCTGTCGTCCGCATAGCAATGAATGCTACTAGTTAGCAACATATCATTGATATGCAGGAGAAACAGCGTTGGTGATAGCACGCAGCCTTGTGGAACACCAGCGTTGATAGGCTTGAAATCAGAGCATGCACCGTCTACTACGACCTTGATACTCCGATCAGCAAGGAAACTGGTGATCCATTTGCACAATTTCTCGGGAAGCCCATAGGAAGGAAGCTTCGAAAGAAGCGCTTTGTGCCAGACCCGATCGAAGGCTTTCGCTATGTCCAAACTAACGGCCAATGCCTCCCCCTTGAACTCTACTGCCTCCGCCCATCTATGAGTAAGATAGACTAGAAGATCACCAGCTGATCGACCTTGACGAAAACTGTACTGGTGGTCACAAATCAGCTGGTGATCCTCAAGGTACCTCATGAGCTGGCAGTTTATAACGGATTCCATTATTTTGGAGAACAAGGAGGTGATGGCAATAGGCCTGTAGTTGGACGAGTCGGAGCGGTCGCCTTTTTTAGGGATCGGGTGGACCAAAGCTGTCTTCCATGAATTCGGGACTACGCCTTGGGAGTAGGAGTATCGGAAAAGACGCGTTAAAACCGGTGCCAACTCCGGAGCACATGTCTTCAGCACAATGGGAGGGACTCCATCGGGCCCACTCGACATGCTGACGTCCAGGGAGAAGAGTGATTTGCGAACCGAGCGCTGTGTAAACCGAACATCCGGCATGGAGCATTCACATCGCGGGATGGTCGGCGGTGTGTTCCCCCCGTCATCAAGAGTCGAGTTGGACGCAAAAAGAGAGCTCAACAGATCGGCTTTCTCCTTTGCGGCATGGGCCAGTGAGTCGTCCTCCCTGTGCAGAGATGGAAGAGATGGCTGACAGAAGTTCCCTTGGACAGCCTTGGCGAGAGTTCCCGAAGGAAGGCGAACTAGCTTCTCGCCAATTCTGCCGATGTGCTCAGACCTTGCCTTGACAAATCAAAAGAGCAAAATATCAATTCTCTTTTAATTTTCAAAAGGTATATTTCTTGCAGGTGTTATCAAGATATTCATTTCAGTTCCATCAGTACCGGATGCGTAATCCTCATCTACGTTGCTTCAAAAAAGGTTGATAACGCTCTATTGAAGAACTACAATCAAGCTCATTGTTTTTGATAAATAATAAAAACAATAGTATTTTAATGTATTTAATAAAGTATTAAAACAGAGGGATGATAAACGGGCGGGGGGTAATTGGGCTCCACGAGATTAAAACGTGGGCATTTTGCGCTCCAAGTGCAGATAGAAGCTAGATGGAAATTATAGAAGCTAATAGTAACAAAGAGCAGAAACTACCAGAGGAACCTCTTAAGAAATAATTAATAGGAAAATCCCTCATCCGAAAATCCACCCAGCTGTCAAATTAAAATATAATTGGTGTGTTTTTATTTCTTTGCAGACCTACCAGCAATAGTCAAACCCACCACTAATATTAGGATGAACGCATATTATTTATTTTGTGATGATATCACTATCAAATTGTAATAAAATCTACCGAATCTTCATATTCTGTGTACAATGTTGTAAAAGTAAAAAGAGGCAAATACCCAAAATCGCGTTAGTGAATTTACGATCTTAAATATGCCAGACCTACATACAAAGTTTATGGTGAGAAAAGCCAAGCAATACACTACCAAAAACTGAAATGACAAACAATATCATAGCACATCTGACCGGTAAGTGACACAAATAGACATCTATAGCGAACTTCAAACAAAGAAGGCTACAGATATGTTTCATCTAAGACGAGATGTCTCACAGCGTGTAATTATACTGACTCTCTATACCCTTCAGAGCGGAACACAGAAATGCACGCACTGCAGCTGGTCGACTGAAATGGGAAAATCGTACCCCCCCCCCCTCCACCCCCACCCCCAAACGGACTTCTAAGCAGAAAAGAGTCATACGAGAGTAATATTTACATAAAGGATTCATCCTATCTGTTTATCCCTAAACCAGTGAGCACGTGGTGGTTATCTTATAGTGTTAGGATATATTAGCTCCAAAACAGGAGAACACCTTCTCAAATATTAGTGATCATTTAATTTTATCCAAACCCAATGCAAGTTTATAACGGCTCCTAAAATCCTTATTTACATATTTTATTAGCACCTGACAATTTATAAATTGCAATTACAATAAACTGCAACGAATGTTATTATAAAACATAAGGTTAATGTAATTATAAAAGTTCAATTCAAAAAATCGCATGTTATAATAACCATAACTTATCTCGTATCATTTGCATAAAATAATAAAACAGCAAACGAATTACGCATACGGCAATCGTGTATACCGTAATTTTGGGTGGGGCAAAGTTCTACAGAGATTCTGGAATTCTCCTCAAAGTTCAAAAACTTTATTAAACAAAATTAGTATAATATTAAGGAATTTATGGATTAAAATAACCCCTGGGAATGAGGTGATCGCTACCAAGCTATTTCTAATTTGTTTTGTGTGGTTAATTGTGATTACATGATTGTAAGCTGTTATTTTTAAAAAAGTCCCGCTTGGTTTCTTGCTGGTTCTCCCCAGGACAGAGGTTTTTTTTCGAACCAGTGCTAATTAAACAAAAGAGTGGCATTCAATAAGTATTATTTATAATCTATATTGAATAAAAAAGTTTCTGTTTCTGTTTCTAGCTCCGAGTGATTTACACATTTTTACACACCTGAAAAAGCACTTGCATGATATAAAATTCAACGGCGACAATGAGGTGATGTGTGCTGTAGAGGCCTATTTCAAGTCCCAGGATCATGCTTTTCCAAGGGAATTAATGAAAAATAAAAACAAATTAAGATTTCATATACCTTTCCCAGAGTTTCATTACGTTTTCATAAAGTTATTGATCATGGTCTGTATAGAAAGTATGATTTTTTATTTTATGTAAGTAAGTAGATACTTTCTTAATTTTGTTTTAAAAACTTTCGCGCGCGCCATCAACCTTGTGCCCCTAGGCAAGTGCCTAGTTTGCCTTAGAGATAATCCGCTGAAAAGTGAAGAGTGATATGGGTACCAGAGACTGCCAAAACCGAAAGCTTAAGGCATACCTCGACTAGCCATCGGTATCCATCCAGGCCTCAGAGAACCGCATCGTGTTGAATAATGTAATAAGGGGCTATTGTCCTAAATTCATCAGTACTCAAAATCATGAACAACAACCAAACCTGCACTCTTTCTCTAATGAGGTACGATCGCAGTTTGATGAAAAAATAACATTGCCCCCACACTGGGAGTTATCTCCTGTATCATGAAAGCAATTTGCATGCATGAATTGTGTAAGGACAAGAGTCCCGACCCGAAACAAATACTTGTATGTCGTGCAAATATTTGTTCCGTGCAGAATTCGAGTACGTAGCCCTCTGCCATGGAGCCGTCGATTTTATATTAAAAACGCTTATTTAATAATAAAAATGTTAAAGATTTTCGAATGTAGCTTCGGTTTTTTTTTTTTAAATGGGGTATAACTTACCAAAATAATGAAACCAGTAACTAAATTACTAGTTAGGCTAGGGCGGTGTATAATATCTTCGATCAAATAAAATTTCAAGAACCATTCGGCAATGGTGTGTATCTAGGAAATGATACACTTAGGCATACTTTATTAAATTTAGTGATAATAAAGTAGCAAACTCCGAAACGCCAAGAATACACACATATTATAATAAATAGGCACTAACAAAGTTGGTCTTTCAAAAAAATGATCTTTTCGACCATTTTTTTGAATCGATTGATCCATTCGTCAGTCTTATATACCTAGTCAGGTCATAAATTCTGTCACATCTTTAATATAAAATAATTGAAACAAGTTTATTCATTATGTAACCATTTATATACCAAAATGAACTTAACAAAACATAGATTCTTATGACACTAAAGTTTATTCAAAATGACCTCCGTGATTTTGAATAGAGGCCTTCAATCTGCGCGGCCAGTCGTCTATCGCAGCACGAACGAGGTCCATGTCAATATCGGCGGCTGCCTTAATCAAGGATGTCTTGAGTGACTCCAAATTGGGATGAGGCGTTGAGCACGCCTTTTCTTCCAAGTGTTGCCATATCTTGTAATCTAACGGATTTAAATCTGGACTGGAGGAGGACCAGTCTTCGTGCCGGATGAAGTCGATTTCACGCGCCGCCAGCCAGTCTTGTGTGCTCTTCGCTCTATGAGCTGGCGCCGAATCTTGTTGGAATACCCAGTGCCTGTTATTGAACATGGTATGTGAAACAGGTTCCACAAGGTTCGTCAGGACTGTATTTTGATACACAACTGCATTCGTTTTTACACCTTTCTCACAAAAATGTACCTCTGTTAAGCCCCAATAAGAAACTCCCAACCATACCATGAGCGAGGATGGAAAATGACCTCGTTGGACACGCGGAATACGATTGCTCGCTTCTTCACTACTGTGTGCATACACCTTATCATTTTGTTTGTTGTAGCTCTCTTCTACGGTAAAAATTTTTTCATCCGAAAAAAGAATTTCCAGATATTTGTTTCCCGCGTACCGCTTCAACAAAGCGCGGCATCTCTTCAGTCTCAGGTCCATTAGACGAGCGTTCAAACGATGTCCTGTTTTTCTTCAATATGCCCGAAGCCCATAGTCTTCATTTAACACCCTTTTCACCGTGGTTCTGCTTAACCCCATCTGAAGGGCCAACAGTTTCTGCTTACGTTTGGGATATCTTTGAATTCGCGCCTTCACAGCTTTTATCACTGCTGGAGTCCTAATAGACCGAGGGCGACCACTTCTTGACCTGTCATCTACACTAGAGTCTTCATTGTATCGTTTGATGGTACGATAAACGAATCTTTTGGTTATATTCAAATTTTTCAGTATGTCAAAAATTTGAATTGGCGCGTAACCGCAACGATGCAACGCAATAACTGCAACACGGTCTTCTTTAAGCGTCCACTCCATATTTAGAACTGAGTAAAATTCTAAAAAGTATACAGTTTTATTTTCATGAACAATTCGAAATTCGAATTCAATAAACTTTTTTCTGGCCAGCATTCTAAAAGAAAAGTTTTTACCGTGTGACAATACTTATGACCTGACTAGGTATATATAAAAGTGCGCATTACGCCACTTTCACCATCTGCTAGACTAAATATATTCCCCACTATTTTTGGTGATACTGATAATGATTAGAAAAATTATATCAGTCAAAGCCAACGGCATTATTGTTGTACCTATGTGTATCCCATCCTTAATTGTCTATTTTAACAAATGCTTAACTTCAGAATTAATCCGCTTTTCTTGCAACATTTTATTTTAAATACTTGATTCCAGCAGAAAGGATATTAAGAACAACCGCATCAACAATCATGACAAGTTTCTTCGCATTTTGTTTGTATAAAATTGAAAAAAAAAATCTCTTTGGTAACGGAACGGAAACGGTACAAGTTTGTATCTGGCTGGTTTTAATATCAATACATATTATATGACATTAAGAAAAAGATAAATAAAAAGTAAAAACACTTTCCCGCCATTTTTCAATGGCTTTTCTGTCCGCCAAAATACCGAATCTAACGAAGAAATTCGATACATTCTGAAGTTACATATATTAAAAACAAAAGGAAAAACGCGACTCAAGCCGCGAAAAAAAATTGTGACGTTCATGGACCTAATGTGGTGTCAGATGGGTGTCAGTAAGAGTTGCACAAAGTATGTTCAAGCGTTTACAGTCCGGGAATTTTGATGTTAAATATTCAAAAATGTTTCAAAAACATTTTTGAAACATTTTGAATCCTCATTTGAGATTCTCTATTGAAACGTAATGATTACCGAACCATTTGATTTTCATCCATTATCACCTACGACAAGAATGTGCGAAAAATATCATGGTCCAAGTGCAGTCAAACTCAACTGACTGTAGTAAAACCCGGATTAACACGCAATAAGGTAATGCTGTGTGTATGGTGGGATTGGAAGGACATCGTTTATTATGAGCTTTTACCGCCGGGCAAAACCATCGATTCGGATCTCTACTGCCAACAACTAGTGAGACTCAAGCAAGAAATAGAGAAAAAACGGCCGGAACTGATCAACAGAAAAGGAATGGTCTTTTAACACGATAACGCCAGACCACACACAAAATAGAATAGAATATTTTTATTCAATATAGATTATATGTATAATTCTTAATGAAAGTGGTTTTTTACTTTACCGCTGGTTCGAAAAAAATAACCTCTGTCCTGGGAAGAACAAACAACAAACCCAGCGGTACTTTTTTAAAGTAAATTTTACGTTATTGGTTGTACAAACTATTTTTCAAAATTTATTTTAGAAACAGTTTGGAAGCGACTACCTCATTCCCAGGGGTTATTATGCATTTATTTATATTATAATAACCATTTTTATACAGTTTTTGTTTGATAAATTATTTAAACTTGGTAATAGAGAGACCTTATATATTTTCTGGGACTTTATTGTAACAGCTACGTTGCGCCAAGAATGAATTACTGACTCTGTGTGTGTTCCTAGTGTTTACAGAGTGTATATCACTTTTTTTTGCTAGAACTACCTTTGTTTTTGTGAACATACATTAAATTTTCGTAAATATACAGCATTAGCGTTTGTATTCTCTTTGTTGTTAGGCCACTAAATGCGCAAAAATTATAGTATTGCGAGATTTTCAAAGGTGTCTACGGATAAAGATCACCTCTACTAAATTACGATGATGACATCATTCGTTCTGAATTACTTAAAAGGTGTAAATAATATTAACTCGTTTTAGCAAAATTGACATAAAATGTGTAATATTCTGGCTCTTATAATTAATATTAAGTATATAATCACAAATATTAAAAACATTGAATGACGCATTGATAAAATCATTATAAAAATTCCCTAATTAATACCTCCAGAGTTGGAACAAATCAGCCCATACTAGTCATTTTTAATTTATATGAAAAATCCGCACTTTGTCCAGCTCAAACTTTAAATACATATTTGACAAAAAAAGCATTTGCCAGTTTCGTCAACATAATGCGTTATGCCCCATCCACACGCTTGGCAAACAACGGCGAACAGCATACACCAAACAGCAATCACGAACGTGTTGATGGCTGTTTGCCTGTTTGTTTGTTTGTTTGTATGTGAATGCCAGTGATCGGCGTTGGTGTCGGTTTTTGTGCACCGATCAAAGGGTGTTCGACAAACGTGTTTGCTATGTATCCACATTCCACACGTTTGCCAATCAGTCAGTAGTACGCGCGAGCTTGCGGCTTGCGGGCGGCGGAAGGAGTTACTAGTGGCTATTATTATTATTCTCTACGCCAATGTTACCAATCCGAAATTTGTCTCGGAGGTAAATATGATTTCAGAAGTTGAGTTTACTACCAATTCTACTTCGAAAAGTTAGTAGATCTACCACCTATATTTTTTTTAAGTGTTCTAGAGATCTCCCAATAATAATATGATTGACTCCTAATAAATGTTTCTATTGGGTAACAAATATTTCACCTCTTTTTATAAGGAGCCCCGTGTGAAAGCAGAATCATTGATCATCAATTCCCAAAATAAAATCAGAAAAAATTATATAAGATTAGTATATCCTATATATGGATAAGATTAGTATATCCTGATTTAATAGTTTTTAGACTTTCGTAGTTACACAACAAGGAACCCTTATAGTTTCGCCATGTCCGTCCGTCTGTCCGCGGGTTTGCTCAGACTCTAGGTGTTACAAATCTGTAATTTGGCACAGTTACAAATATTAATCACGCCTAGAAAACTGTGACATAAAATCTTAAAAAACATTTTTATTTTGGGTACTTGCCATATAAGTAAAAGGAGGATGATTTTTTTATGTGTCTATTCTATTATGTGGGGTATCGTTGGATAGGTCTTTCAAAAACATTGGGGGTGTTGAACAACATATTTTCGATTCAGGAGTCCGTTTGTGAAATATTTAGCTTTAAAGTTTTATTTTTCATTGGAGTCAAGAGCCCCCCCCCCCCCCCTCCCCCACCAACTTAACCGTTATTTATCGAAATGTGAAAAGTATACCTAATAGGAGTTTATATAATGCAGTTAAAAGGAAAACTATCACAGCTAATTAGAATCAAGAAGTTAACGAATTATAGTTGACCAACTTATAAAATACACTTGGATTAGTAAAAAATTCGTTACATTTTCATAGAAAAGACCTAAGACTAGCTACATTAATAACTTTGAAATGTTGTTGTAAGCTGTTAAAATTAAACATTTTATGAATAAAACGGCTCATATGCATTACTATTAGTTTTGGCGAAGCACTTAAGAAATCAGTATATCATGTTCCTTCCATAAAAAATAAACAATTGTGCGTTTTGAAAATATTGCTATTAGATTGTATAAGGCGCTTCGAATAAAAAGATAATATAAATGTTAAAAGTAAATAGATTCAATATAATGTCGAACGAAATTTCAGGGTTAGATTCCCCGGTCAAGCATTAATTTCATAAAAGTTTGTTTTTAGATTAATTTAGAGTCACGTATTACATAATAATCAGCTATTCAAAACGAATAAAAGCGTTCAAACCAAACTTATTTGAACCTGAAGACAATTTATAGCAGTGATAATTGAGATTCTATTGTAAATAAATTCTTCAATACAATAACCTTGAGAGCAATACATATAGCCTTATTTTTAAATAAAAATAGGTCAATCCGAAAGTAATCGCTGCCACAAGCTCGTCATCCGTCATGTTTGCCTATCCGGAATATACTAGCACGTTCGCCGAGCGTGTGGATGCCGTGTTTGTGTTGGGTGAATGTGGACGGTGTTTGTTCGTGTATGGTGAATGTGGCAAACACCAAGCGTGTGGAGGCGGCATTATTCTTTAGAAACCACATCGGCCAGCCTCTACGCAAACGTTAATCGTTGGATCAGAGATATACTAAAATATTTGGATTTTGATATCCCTTTCGGCACAGAATGATACGATAGTGCATTCAACTTAGAAAAATTCCTGTGAATAAGCTATTCAATTTTACCACGCCAAAACGCTGTCGATGGATCATGCGTTTCATTAAATTTGACCTTTTAAAAATAAGGTCTGTCATTGTCGCTCAGTCGGTGTCGTGTCAAGTAACAAGTATGGACGCGTACTTAAAGACGGGAGGCACGCAAAATGTTTATTTAAATAACTTAATTGATAGATTTTAATATGTTTTATTCGCATTTGTTTCAAATGTATCCTATAAATGTAGAATTAGTTTTTATTTTCAATCATAATTTGAAAAAGTTGGGTTCTTAAAGTACCTAAAGATATAAAACACGATGTGCGTGTCAGGACGTGTTTGTTTTTTGATTATTCTAATGCCCGGGCTACACTAACGAGAAATGCCGTTAATTGTCGCGTTGATGGGCGTTGAATGTAGGTGTGGCCACCACTTAACGCGATAATTCTACAACGGCAAGAACAATGCCGTTTCCCGTTGAACGATAACTCGAGTGTCGGTACATCAAAGAGATTAACGCACGAATTAACACCCTACGCCACACTACGTTTGTTTCATTGTGCACGGTGAGCGCAACGGAGTCGCACGTATGGCTACGATAGAGTGGAATAATGAAAAAGTTATTACATTTCTTGTGATTCTGCAAACAGAGCCATGCTTAGGCAATGATAAAATATATTCATATAATAAAAATTTACACTCATCAAACATAGTGTAGCAGCGTCAACGTTCATCTTGCTTGAAATTCAAGGAATATTAACGTAAAGTGACCATTCGTTCCGTTTTGAACGGGACTGTCCCTTTTCTAGGTCACATGTCCCGTTGTCCCCAAACAAAGGTCCGGGACGCAAAATAGTCCCGTTGTCCTAAACCGCGAGAAAATTTAAAACTATGAAGTTTGTCAGACACGAACGGTGCGAGAGCGGGACCGACCAAAAAATAACCGAATGGGATAATTTCAAAGTTTTCGTAGAAATCCGTTGGGTGATTCAAACATTTCTCGCCAACATTCTCAACATAAATTCTCTTGCATTTTAATCGAATATATTTTATGTATACCTGGTACAAATGCTCCAGTAGAAAAAGTATTTTTCTATTATGAATAAATTGTGGACGTCTGAAAAAAAATCACTTACAGGTTCCAGTTCTAAAGGCGATGTTGATAACAAAAATCAATGTAAAAAAAAAACTTGCCCTTATTTAAAATCATCACCAACTTTATTAAAGCAAATTTGTTCCACTGACAAATATAAATATAATTAAAAAATATGTTGCATTTAATAATTACTGTCTGAGGAACTTTGCTTTAATGAAGCTGGTGAACTGGTGAGTAATTTTTATTTTTCACAATTTGTTAAAATGAAAATAATTATAATTAATGTGATTATAATTATAGTGAACACTATTTGTATAAAGTTACAATTTTTAAATAAATTACATAATATTTTTTTATTGTTAACCTGCTAACTGGGGAGTATAAATAAACGCATGTCCCGTTTTGAGTTAATAAATAAATGGTCAGTTTACTTTAACGCCGTTCAACGGCATTAAAATTGAAATCACGTTGACCGAACCAAGTGTGGCCACTCAGTTTATCGCGTTAAAATTAAGGCAATAATTGTTGCGTTTTTGGGCACTGACGTTTCTCGTTACTGTGGCCCCAGCGTAAGTAATGTAAATTTTTCGTTTCTTTTAGGGCCCTTGACTTCGGAATTGTTTCATGAATTCATTGGGGATGAATGTAACTCGGAGCTCGAAGATTCAGATTACCTTTGGAGTATTTTTCTTTATATTTTGACGATCAGTTTATTGAATACGCTGTGAATTGTACTAATATTTATTATAAGACAAAACTGGTAATGTGCTTAATACAACAGCAGCAGAGGTCAGAAAGTTTTATGGAGTTTTACAGGTAATGGGATGTATTAGCTATCCCAGAATCCATATATACTGGCGTCAAGGTATGGATTTGCAACTTATATCTAATGTCATGACTAGGGACCGCTTTTTCTTGCTCCGCAACAATCTGCATGTCGTCTTTTCAGACATATCACCACCAAATAATACAAACCTGCTCTGGAAAATACTACTGATAATCCAAGCTTGCGCTTGTGAAAAATTTGAGAGGTTCAGTATGTCTCTGGGGAAGTATCCGTAGTTAAATGGAAGGTGAATAATATTGTTTTGATGGCGTCTAACTGCCCTGGTGGCGACACGTTCCTAGACGGGAGAAAACAAAAAAGTTACGTGCCTGTAGAAGCGCCTAAAATTGTTTTAAACTATAATAAAAACATGGGTGGAAGAATGAAGGCTCATTAGAAATGTTAAAAATTACTCTTAGAAATGTTAAATAATTGTGCGTTTAAAGAAGTATTTTTTGATTAAATTTCTTACTGACGTTAAGAAGTTATGATAAGAGAAGAGATGTTTGTTACACAAAGAAAATACAGTTCCTAATATTGATAATGTCTTTTATTTTTCACTTATAACTGTACCCTCAATCAAAATACTATTCACAGGGTAGTGACGGTTTGATACGATCGTTTCGGTAGTGTAATGGTGGGAGAACCACCTCCAGATTTTTTACTATTTATCCCTATTTACTAAGACCATAACGTCTCAGGAAATTAATCAGATTTTTCAGAAATCAATATTTTTTTCTCTTGCTGAAAGGGATGTGTCCTCATAGTACGCGACATGTCGCGCCGCCTTATCACGAACCAGTATCTCCAGCGTGGAACGCTGATTAGTAACACGGCCGGATGGAATAGTACTTTTACGACCTTTTGCAAATTTTATAATAGGAATATCTTGTGAGAAAATATGTAATTAGAGAAAAGTGCGGATTACAAGATGATGTTGTGACCAGGATTAAGAAAGTAATGATTCGGTGGTTTGGTCATGAAGGAAGAATGAACGAGTAAAAAGTGACAAAGCAAATTTATGTTGCAGAAGTGAACGACAGAGTCGGGAAGGGACGTCCTAGACGAAAGTTTATCGACCAAATTGGTGATATATTAAAGATGAGCCAGAATAAGATTACCCTTAACCGACGAGAATGTATTCGCAGGTATTTGGATGTAAAGGAGGCGAGAGAGGTGTGTCAGGATCGTGCCAAATGGAAGTGCGTAGTCTCTACCTACCCTTTTTTGACTTATTATATCGATAGGCATATATAACTAAAAAGGTTTTTTTTAGATTGTTATCATAATTCGACACATGAATCGAAGAACACCGTAAGTCAGAATACACTATTTAGGGACTTTATAAGCACTTATTCAGTAAAAAAAAAGACTCATCAAATTGTGTTTTTATATTATTTTATAATAAAAAAAAATTCTGAAATATTATTGTAAACAATAAAATAAAAAAGAGTTACATCTAAAAATTTTGCAAATTTTCCCGTTAATGTAAAAATTGAATTAGAAGTAATACTGTAAGGAGTGTTACGATATTATTTTTGCAAAGAAAAGACAAAATCCATTAACAAAATGAAAATTGGCTCATTAAAATTTGACCAGTAAGCCCAGTTACTTTAATGTTATTCCTCAAACGATTGAATTGGTCGGCGTTTTTATTTTTGTAACACGTTAGTTAGAAATTGTTCCCGAAAACACGAAAACAAGAGCTTTACTCGTATTTGGTATTGCAAGTAAAATAATGGTGTAAAGTGTTATTAATCTTGTTTTCGTGGAAATATGAATAGTAAAAATTGCTATATAAGTAATATTTTAGTATAACGTGTAGTATTTTAGTCTAATGTTCACTTTTTACTAATTTATTTCCTCTTGAAGTCGGTTAATTAACTTCTTACCAATCTATTACTATAACTACCAAAGTACACAACTAACATTTGATTTCAAAAATATGTACCAACATACAAGGGCACTGAAAATTTCGGGAATCAAGGAAGTGACACAATATTACTATTTAAAAAATGTATTTATTGCTTTTCGAAGTATTCTCCGCGAAATTTGACACATTTTTCCATACGATGGAACCAATTATTGAAGCAACCATTAAATTCGAAAGTTGGGGTCTCCAAAATGGCCGTTTTGTAGGCGTCCACAGCTTCTTCAGGTGATGAAAATCTCTGTCCACGCAATTTATTCTTTATTTTAGGGAAAGTATAGAAATCATTAGGACTTAGGTCGGGGCTGTACGGCGGATGGTCTAATAATTCTATGTTTTCTTGCTCTAAAAACTCTTTTGTTCTATGTGCGGTGTGAGAACTCGCACTGTCATGATGGAGGATGATGCGGCGGTTACAGTTCTCTTTACGGAGTTCAGAAACGACCTGTGGCAAACAAATGCTAGCATACCATTCTGCATTAACCAATCTTTGTCCTTTAAGAGGAATAGTCGTAACATGGCCGGTCTTGGAGACAAACGTGGCCACCATTTTTTTTGCAACACTCCGTGAACGAACAATTTTTGTTGGCTTTAACTCATTTTTAAACACCCAAACTCGTGACTGGTTTTTTGTTTCTGGTTCGTACGCGTATATCCAGGATTCGTCACCTAAAACGATGTTGTATACAGCATTTGAGGATCCTGCATGGAATCTTTCGAGAGTTCTGACGCACCAAGTAACGCGAGCCGCTTTTTGCTCTTCACAGAGCGAATGCGGTATCCATCGGGAAAACAACTTTTTTACACCTAATTGTTCATGCAAGACTATTTGTATTTGACTCATGCCAATGTTTAAAGTTGCCTGAATTTCGCGGTATGTCACATGTCGATCTTCCTCAATCAGCTTACGCACAGCATCAACGTTTTCTTGTGTGACTGCAGTTTTTGGACGACCTTGACGGGGATCATCACTGAGCTTGACACGTCCACGTTGAAATTCAGCAAACCAGCGATAAATTGTGGTTTTGGATGGGGCTTCATCATCAAATGCAGAAATCATCCGGTCTACACAATGTTTTTGTGTTAAACCACTTCGAAAGTCATAATAAATCATCGCTCTTGAATTTTCTCGAGTCAATTCCATTTTCTCAACGACTTTTGACGAACAACGAAGTTTGACAAAACCTTGTGACAAGAACGAGAATATTTTTTTTTAAATAAATAAATTCCCGATACTTTTAGTGCAGCCTATGTATAAAAGTTTTAAAACGAGTGCCAGTTTTAAAAAAATATTCTTCTAAAAATAATTCTAATCTAATTCTAACAAAATATTGTCGTGCGTTTGTACAGCATACTAAAAAAATGTAGGATTTAAAATATTAAAGTGATAAACTTTTTGTTTTATATATAACTGGTATTTATAAAATATATATATACATTAATACTCACGCCTGTCACCCAAAAGTTTAGGCAGTGACTACGGATTTCCTTTTGGCACGATCCGGATACATCTCTCTCGCATCCTATTTATAATATGTATGTTATTGTTATATACTACTAAGACATTTCAAAAGCTATCCTAGCGCACCTGATTAGTATCCAGAGATGATGTACAAATTTACTTCTGTAGATATTCATAAATCAGTTATTTTTCAATTCTTAAGGTTGGTCTTTGAATACCAAGATGATCATATACAGCAATTTTGATGACCTATCTTCGCTGACATACTTCCAATGGATACTAATGGATTTTTTCAAGGGGGTTTGTGTTATTAACATCTAAATAATATTATGTATAAAAGAAAATTACATGAAATTAAAAGAAATTACTGAAATAATTATAACTTATGATCCAATTCAGAAAAGATGTTAATCATTTGATTACAAACAAATTAGATTGTGTTTCAAACAATTTCGATTGAAACAAATTCTTGTTACGATTCGATGCTGGCTGGCAAATACTTTCCAAATATAGGAATAACAGAAAAATTTCAATGAAACAAACATTTTTAATTAAAGTTGATATATCTTTAAGCACTGAAAAGAACTATATTATCAAATCGAGTCAAAGAGATAATTGGATTAATAGTGGTAGTTGTCAAGAACATAAGGGGAAGATTACTAAAAAGAAGTTTTAGAAACATGACTGCAGGGAAAAGGGCTGTAGAAAATGTCATGTGAACATTACAAAAGGGAGCAGGCATACTTTGTTTAGTAAATTTTGGGACTTGGGTACGCAAGGTATAGATAAGGAACAAGAAGAATAAGAGATAAAGATGAGTAACGAGAAGGAACATCGCGGCGCCAGAAAAGTATTTATATTTTACCGAAACTCGGTGATGTATTAGCAGCTGATAAGTATATAAGTTTTTATGAAAAAGAAAATATGGAAATAATTTGTAAGACAAAGGGACAAGAAGTTATCTATATAAGATATCCTAGAAGCCGAAGAAGTCAATAGTTGGTGATACACAACGAACAATATATACCAATATATCAAGTGTTATAAGATTTTGCATTGCATTCACGAAAGCGTTACCAATAAAAATTACTAAATACACTTGTGAGCAAGAGGATAAGTAAAAATTAATTTACCTATTTGTAGACTGAAAAGTAACGAAATCATCGTAGAGATTCTTAACATCTTAAAATCTACTAATTTATGTGGGTTATTTAATCGTAGGATATTATTTGAAAGAAAGAAAGGAAGCAATGTTTTTAAACCCCGTGATTGTCGTAGAAGACTATTAAGGGGAAAGACTGAAAAATCTCGTAACAATGTCGAGAGGTGATAAAGCTTACAGCGCGTCACTTTCTACTTCCAGAGGTAAATAGTGGCCAGCAAAAAATGCTTAGCCACACTATGTCGTATGATTTGGAAATCCGAGCTCTCTATGAATAAAGGGGTAGGTGGTAATGAGCGTGGCTACTGAGTGCAGTATAATATACCAAATAAATGCTAAAGTTATTATAATAGCATTTCTATTTCATTTTTAGACTATAATTTTTTTTCTTTAAAAAAAAACGTTACTTCCACACTAGGATTTTCTCCTGTATCGTAGAGGCAATTTACAAACATAAATTGCACGAGGACAAACATCCAGACCCGGAAAAATTATTTGTAGGCCATACAAATACTTGTTCCGTGCGGGATTCGAACCCGCAGCCCCCAGCGCAGCTACTCATTGCTAAGCCACTGCGCCACGGAGCCGTCATTATTTGTATACTGCCCAATTTCCTACAGTATATTAATTATTCGCTTTATATAAGAACTTCATAGTGTTTCATTCAGTATAAAGGCAATTTACAAATGGGGCGAAAAATATATTATTTTCTTTTCAGTTTATTTTAAGCAAGCTGTATTTCACTTTCAACTCTCTGTGTATATTATTATATGTATTTATTATCTTTTAAATAATTTAATATATTATTTATTTTAATTGATTAGCATTATAAGTTTTATGTCTCTACTTATTTAATAGAATCAGGGAGACAAACGAGCACACCGTTCACCTGCTGGTAAGTGAATACTGCGGCCCGGAGACACCAACATTTAATCTTGATGAAGTAGTACTGTTATATAGATAGCTACAGCTTCGTTTTAACATGTATGAATACGTAATAATAGTATGGAATAATAGTATTTTAAAATTAAAATATAATCTTTTCCCATAAAAGCTCAAGGCTTAAAACTTCCGTTTTCGTTAGCTTATATTATTACAACATTTTTTTCACAGCAGAATTCCAAGCGAAGGGCTACATAAGTCCACTTATGTTATTTTAGGTCTGGCAAAAATAAAAGATAAACGCGTTTAGAAGTGTGGCATGTGCATTTATAATATTATTACCTTGAAGATTTGTAAAGTCTGCTGTTTGTAACTCGATAATAAATTGAAAATAAAGCAAATAATTATACCTTTATACAGGACATAAAAAATTGCTGTAAATAAATATCAAACAATATTTAAAAAATCATAAAAAATGCCCAAATATCAAGTTGTGAAGAGCGCGAAATCGTTTTTTAGCTCTCCTCTAAACCTCACTTTTTGAGTTACGATGCTATTCGATTCGTGTGTCGAATGGGTAACACTAAAGAGTCAAAATATTACTACCAAATACTATTAAAATCGTAGCAAAGTTAATGTACATTACATTAGTTTTTATTTCACTTCTTTGAAATGTTTGAATGAGAGTTGAATTGAAATGAGATTACGCGCACTCACACTATGACGTCACACCCCCGCAGACCGCGACCGTGACACAAACGCGGCACTCGTTCCGGTGCGGTTTCACTAAATTACGCGGGTCTCGTTTCATTTTCTTTCGATTGTCTTTGTATTCCTATAACTTATTGTGTCTGTGCTTGTATTTCAAAGTAATAATATTATCCTCTAAATCCGATTACACTAAAGTGAAACGTGTAGTGCTAGAATGGATGAAGGTTTTGTAAAAGGACAGTCGGACAATTTGCCAAGAGTGGATAGTTTGATGTTATCACAATATTTCATGAAGAATTAGGATTTTATAGCTGCTGAAATTCGTGGAATAAAGATTAGAAGGTACGTACCTATGTTCAAGTGAGCATTAGGTACCTACTCTCCTCGGTAAGCATTAGGTTTAAGTGTGAACAAATACCTATGTAAGTATTTGTACAAATTTAAACCTAACTGAAAGTTTGTGTGTTTCATTTAATACTTACCTAATACAGGGTATTTTTGGAACGCTCCCGAAAACTAAGACAGGCGACAACACCAAGTACACCTTTGATCATGGGTCACAAATAAATTCGATCCTGATGAAAAAAAATCATCTTTTTACAACGTTTTATTAGCTTTATTCACGCGCCATCATGTTAGTACAGCTTAATGAAACGATAATTTCATAAAATATATCATGAAAATACTGAAACATAAAACCAGCAGTGGAATGACTGAATTTATATCACCTGACTGAAAGGTCAATGTACGCGCGAACGCAAATTCGCGCGGCCCGCAACTAGCGGGCCATACCACAATATCTAATAATTTACAACACTTGTCTAAATACCTAACTTATCTACTTAACCTACTATTTTGCCACTGTGCTTGTCTCCACTTAGCCACTTTAATCCGAATTTACAGGTTAAATAACCCAAATAACTGGTTCGATTCCCCGCTAATGAAAAAATACTTAAATGAAATGTAACCAAGGTTGGAGTCATGAGTTTTTATTCATCGTGTAGGTATGTTTATTATTCTCATGTATTCAGTTATGTACCTATTCAGATTAGTCTAGTACTAAGTTATTTAAAAAAAAATAGGTATGAAACAGCTTACCGCTCTAAATCCTCCGTGGTCTTATGAGATGCGGCTCAAATTGTGCTCCATTCATTTCAAGGTAGATTTGGGTGCAGGCGGGGCATCATCGTGTGGTCTTTGACACAGTCCGTACGTAGTTTCTCGAAAGCATCCTTTGGCGCATTTCTTCAGCACTATCACATTCACGATTAAAAACCCTTTCTTTCACATACCCCACAAAAAGAAGTCTAACGGAGTCAGATCTGGTGAGCGAGGTGGCCAAGCGTGTGGTCCTAGTCTGCCGATCCAGCGAAGATCAAATAGCTCATTGAGGCGCTCACGGACGAACCTCACGAAATGTGGAGGGGCACCATCATATTGGAACCATGTGCGGCGATATTCAGCCAACGATAGGTCGTTTAAAATGTCAACCAACTGTTCATTTATAAAGTTTAGGTATCGCTGTCCGTTCAGTCGCTCTGGCAGAAACACTGGTCCCAGTATGCGATCCTTAAATAAACCTGCCCATACGTTAACCGACCATCGGGTTTGGTGCCCGGTTTGTCGAACAGCGTGCGGGTTAACCTCTGAATACACGTGTGTATTTCTTCGGTTCCTCAGGCCGTTTCTGGTAAATGTCGACTCATCCGTCCAGATAATGTGCTCAATGGAACCAGGCACACGTTGTTGCTGGTATAATAACAAACGGCAGAAAACTCGTCGGCGGTCGTGATCGCCAGGAACTAAAGCTTGCACTTTGTGCAATTTGTATGGGCGCATTCGGTTACGCTTCAACACTTTGTGCACTGCACAGTATGACACACTTGTTCCATCCCGACGTCTTAACAATTTATTTAGCGATACTTCGTGTACCTAGGTTCGGATACCTAACATGTTGCCGTATTCATAATCACTATAAACGTACGCGTTAAGCATTATTAAAACAAAAAACGTAACAACAAGAATAATACCAACAGGTAATCACAAGTATTAACAATTTAATAAAGAAAACGATTGAGCTGTCACTCGCGCACGCGTGTACAAAATCAACACGGAACTGTTTCAAAAACTACAATTAATAACGAACCCCGACAAAACTGAAACCTACTGCGTCACAGCGTGAGGCGACATGAGCCGGCCGGGTTACATTCTGCCGTCATAATAAAGAAGGACGCAACTAACAAAAACGTAAAATGGAAATAAAAAATAAATTTATGAATTTTTCTTTCAGACCCCGTGTCTAAAGTATATTAAAAGGTATCTATATGAAAATTGAAATATGTACGTAGAGACATGAAGATTTTAAGGACGAACTTATTTTTTTGATAATTTGTTTATTTATTTAAATAAAACGAATTTTCCTTTTCATCTTAGATTAAAAAATAAACCTGGCAACAAAAAAACATCGAAGGAAAGACGCATATAACTATTTGCGTCTTCCCAACCTAATAAATAAAAAAAACTACCATTCATTTAACATTTTTACATATTTTGGAAAGGTCATTTGAAGTTGAAAGGACGCTAATAGTAATTTACTACTTTTTTCTTAGTAAATATTAGAAAAGCATTGGTAGTGTGACACAAAAAATAACAACCCGCAACTCTAGAGTAATGATTTTAAAGGGGATATCATACAAGAATTACTACGATAATAATTAAAAATTAAAAATTTTGTACAACCGACTTTAATATAAATAATTAAGGATGACTCAAAAACTATTGGTCTGACCTCGATCAAATTTATATGGGACCACATGTGAAACACCAGCTCTTAGTAATAAGATATAAGCTCTTAATAATAAGATATGGAATAAAAAGACAAGAATAATTGAAATTTAAGTAATCGATGCAAATATTGTTAAAGATGACGTAGCCACTGGTTAAATAAGTCTTTTCTTTTATGTTGAATTTGTATAAGTCTTTTCTAATAAAAAGATTTCATCTGTGATCAACAGTTACGTCTAAAATTCTTACGATAATTTCTAAAATATTGATATTTGTGAATATTAAAAAAATTTAGTAGATGCGCCTTCTTATCATGAGTCATGGTATATTTAACTCATTTATTCAAAAATTGTTAGATGCGCCCTTTTTTCTTACGACCGCAGCATTGTTTCGTACCGAGCTAGATACAGGTCGACAACGGAGGGAGTGTGGGTACAGTCGCGTTCTAAAGTACTACATGGTATTGGGCTATTGTTTTATAATATTATAGTAATTAATTGTTTAATTGTAGAATCATAATAGGTGTTTTACTATTTACTTAGAACTTTGGAAGAGGTGGGAATTAAAAATGGACAATGTTTACTTGAGCATTATTTGTTATTTCTATCGTAAAATATAAAGTAGTTTGTAACAAAAAAACTTAAGCTAAGGGTGACACGCCGTCCATTATGACGTCTTGGGTCACATGAAAGTCAGATGTTGTTGGTGTGTTGGTGTTACTGGATGCTACTTCATCATCACTTTCATCTTCGCTTGAGCTTCCGTCATCAGGTCGATCACATGGTAATTTTTTTGGTATTCTCCCTCAACACTTTACTGCACAATTTTCCCCATTCACCTTCTCCTATCATATTTACCTTTTCGTTCACTAGTTTAGTCATAAAACAATAGATATAAATAATTTTTGTTTCCTTCCTTTTTAAAACATCGTCGCGAGTCGCAAAGTAAGCTGTGTATGCGACTGTATTTTTGGAGCGAACAAAGCGCGGGAACCAATAGCATGCAGGCACAGTAATACTGGCGGATTGTTCCCCCGTCGCGCCCCCTTTGTACCTATATGTGATAAATCGCTCAGTACCCAAGTTCAAGGCCAGCGTTCTTTTTTCACCGTTCGCGCGTACATTAACCTTCATTAGTCAGGTGATATCAATTCAGTTCCACTGCTGGTTTTATGTTTCAGTATTTTCATGATTTTTTTTATGAAATTATCGATTCATTTAGCTGTACTAACATGATGGCGCGTGAATAAAGCTAATAAAACGTTGTAAAAATATGATTTTTTTTCATCAGGATCAAATTTATTTGTGACCCATGATCAAAGGTATACTTGGTGCTGTCGCCTGTCTTAGTTTTCGGGAGCGTTCCAAAAATACCCTGTATGTGTGGCGATAAAAAATACTAGGTACCTACTCGTAATCCACATCTCGAGGTTGTCGATGATTATTTTATGTGTTTTATTAGTTTAAACTTACAGAAAATGTCAATATTTACCCATATACCATATAATAGATGTGGGTAAATCTTACTACCTAGGCATTTACGTGGTTATCAGTTTTCTAACTAGGCAAATAGGTACCTACTGTTCTATTGTTATACTATTTTTTTATAGAAGAGGGGATAAACGAGCATGCGGCTTACCTGATGGTAAGTCACTACCGCCGCCCATGAACAACCGCAACACCAGGGGCATTGCAGATGCGTTGCCGGCCTTTTAGAAAGGTGTAAGCTCTTTTCTTGAAGGTTCTTAAGTCGTATCGGTCCGGAAAAATCGCTGGTGGTAATCGATTCCACAAGGTAGTTGTGCGAGGGAGAAAATTTCTAAATCGTACAGTGGTGGACCGCCAATCATCCAGATGATATGGATAGTAACGCGAGTTTTGTCGCAATGTGCGATAGTGAAATTGAGCGGCTGGAATTAGTCCGAACAATTCCTCAGAGCACTCCCCGTCATAGATGCGATAAAATACGCAAAGAGATGCAACATCTCTACGCTGAGCAAGTGTATCGAGCCGATCAGAAAGAACTCGGTCGTTGACGATTCGAATCGCTCTGCGCTGGATGCAGTCAAGTGGAAGGTGCCCCGGCCCAGAAATGAGAACAGTATTCCATGTGAGGCCGAACTTGCGCCTTATAAAGTTGCAAGCGATGTGCCGGCATGAAATACTGTCTCGCTCTGCTGAACACGCCAAGCTTTTTAGAGGCCAATTTGGCCTTCCCCTCTAAGTGACCACGAAACTGCACACTTTTCGATATGTCGACGCCAAGGATTCCGATGCTAGCTGAGGCAGCAAGGGGAGTGCCTTGAAACTGAGGAGATACGACAAAGGGGTTCTTTTGAGCGGTAAACGCGCAAACTTGTGTCTTCTGGGATTGAACTGGACTAGATTTAATCGCCGCCGTCGTAGTAGAAGACTCGACTTCAGACACAAGTTTGTCCCGGTACTCGGTGACGTTTTCCCGTGAAATATTGGCATGGCCGGTATATAAGGCATCACCAGTGCTGTCGTCTGCATAACAATGAATGCCACTAGTTTGTAACATATCATTGATATGCAGGAGAAACAGCGATGGTGATAGCACGCAGCCGTAACACCAGCATTGATAGGCTTGAAATCAGAGCATGCACCGTCTACTATGACCTCGATGCTCCGATCAGCAAGGAAACTGTTGATCCATTTGCACAATTTCTCGGGAAGCCCATAGGAAGGAAGCTTCGAAAGAAGCGCTTTGTGCCAGACCCGATCGAAGGCCTTCGCTATGTCCAAACTAACGGCCAATTCCTCCCCCTTGGACTCTACTGCCTCCGTCCATCTATGAGTTTGGTAGACCAGAGGATCACCAGCTGATCGACCCCGACGAAAACCGTACTGGCGATCACTAATCAGCTGGCGATCCTCAAGGTACCTCATGAGCTGGCAGTTTATAATGGATTCCATTATTTTGGAGAACAAGGAGGTGATGGCGATAGGCCTGTAGTTTGACGGGTCTGAGCGGTCGCCTTTTTTAGGGATCGGGTGGACCAAAGCTGTCTTCCATGAATTCGGGACTACGCCTTGGGAGTACGAGTACCGGAAAAGACGCGTTAAAACCGGTGCCAACTCCGGAGCACACGTCTTCAAAACACTTCTTTAAAACAGATACTTACCTATTTTTGATTAATTTTACCCAATGCTCGCTTTAGTTGATTCATTTACAGATTTTTAAATTAAAACATTAAAAAATCAGCGCTGATTAACTTGTGGGTCGCAAATTTTTACTTACCATTTTTATTGGTTTTTTATTAATACCCGACGCATAAAGAGGGGTGTTATAAGTTTAACTGCTATGTGTGTCTGTCTGTATATCTATATGTCTGCCTGTGTGTCGGTATGTCTGTCTGTAGTACTGTAGCTTATAAATGGGTGAACCGTGTTTTTTTATTTAGTATTTAATGTTGTTTTTTTAACAGTGGTTCATAGACATGTTTTATCAAAATCGGTTAAGCCGTTCTAATAGTACATTAAAAACGTACGCTTTGAAAACCTAAATAAAAACCGTGTTCAATGTATGTTGCTATCGTTAAAAAAATACAACGAAAACTAAGGATAAATACGGGCCGCGAGTTTGATACTTCTGACATCAGGCCGCGAGTTCGATTTTGTAGTAGGAACATAATATATATTTATGTATGTTTTGTATATTTTGCCATATGTGTATTTTGCGTCCCGCCAATATAGTCGGTAGAGGAGCACTGCACTGAACTGCTACTAGGTGCTAGGTAGTTGGCAACTTTGGCAAGATATCTATATATCTAAACAATGAAAGTAAACAAGTAGGCATGTTTAGTAGGGCAAGGAACAAGGATAGGTAGAGAAGAAAGATAAGCTTATTACTTACTAAAATACATCGAAATGGTCTTCACAGCAGTGCGCTTTAGTTTTACGGCCTATTGAATCGACTCTTTTTACGGCTGTCATCCACTTTTTCCTCATTTTTGGGTCCTTAGGCACATAAAAAAAAGAGTATCAGGTGTTTTAACTGTTGAATTGAAGCACTGAGGCACAATACAGTATTTTTTTTCCATTTTTACCACAGAGAACTATAAAATTCTGATTTTTACTGCGAAGTGGCGTGCAGACAGAGCACGATTGTTGTATGAGCGGGGGTGTGACGTCATCGGCTAGTGAGCGCCCGCCCGCGGTTTTAAAAATCTTCGTTTGGAAACACGCACTTTGATCGTTAATATCTAAGCCAATTTTTAAGATAAACACAATTTATCTCGTATTATTTTGTAGATTTATTTGGCATATAAAGTAAAAAACGTTTGTCAGACCCATTGTCTTTTTTCCTTATTTTATATAGTATGAGTGACAAGCGAATACATAGTCCACCTGATGTTAAGTGGATGATGTGATACATAGACATCTACATTTATCCTCGAGTTAGAATCAAAATGCAGATGTGTTGTCACCCCTGAGGACTAAGATGGAATGCCTCGTTTCCAAAAAAATGGGTAAAAAATAAAGAGTAAATAGCTTATTCCTAAAACCTTATCAAGTAGCTTGCATTATTTTCAATATGCAATTTAATATGATGTTTTATATAATGATCTGTACTGAAACTCTTACTCTGCCATATAGGCTGTCATTATATAAAGTCGTCGAGTAGAGTACAAATATATTTTTCAATTTTTTTAAATTTTATAAATAATAATCAAAGTTGGCAGTTTTAGACCGATATTGTTACGTGGGCTTGTAAACATTTTTTAGGTATTTTATTTCTTTCACGAATTATAGAAAAATCCAGTTTAAAAATTTTATCATAGTGTGTACAGAACTTTAATAAAGCCGGGCGTGGCTTGCATTTGGGCGGTATTTATTTATGAATTTTATTATTCTTTTGTAAAATGCAGTTACATTGTCGAGTTTGCTGTGTTTAATTTACAAATACATAAAAGCCCAAATTAAAAATTTAGATAAAACCCACCACGGCTGTATACATTATAATCGAAAGAGAATTAAAACTTTTTGAAATCCCTGACCAAAAGGAAGTAAGTAACAAAAGAAAAAAAGAAGACTGTCATACAAACAACTAATTATGACTTTCTTTAGTCCTTCTTATCTTTGTGTACCTGTTTTTCTGTCGTAGTGATAGACATAAAATAATATCAGTTATAACAATAATATCAATTATAGATCCTCAAGAAAATCCGTCGGGGCTGTCCCTGCCCTGAAATGATAAAGTCCGATAAAGAACTTCGTTCCTAAAAATTTATTTAATCCTTTTTAGATAGGTCGGGTTCTATTTTGTTGAATTTAAATTTGCTTTTTACTTTAATCTTTTTACAGAATTCTTGTTACGTTACTTAGGTACTGCCTTAATATCTTCTATATGTTCGATGACTTACAAAATATTATACACATACATTTACTCCCGTATTGTTTCGTGCTGTTTTTTTATTGTACTGCTGCGTGATACCGTACATGATACCCTCAGCAGTTGATATACAGAAGCTACTGACCAAAAATTATCAAAAGTGCCTAAAATCTCAAGCACTTCACAAAAAAACCGCATAAGCACTCCTGGTGGTTTGTCACTGGTTTCGATCAAACAAACTTGTCCAAGAATCATAGCGAATAAATCTCAAACAAAAAAAGCCTTTTCAGGGGAAAATGTGCTAAAATTAATTTATAGTTTTAAGTTTTTATCAGGAAGATGCCTGCTGCCCATCTCCTGTTTTAGATTCCCACCGTCGCCACTTATAAAACCCACGGGACGATATGAGGTAGTAAATATTTTAACACCGCCACTACACGATTATTTAAATTTTAAGATAACCTCACAATAATCAACCTTTTTAAAACGCTTTTTATTTTTATTTTTTACTTCCTTTTAGTAAGTATTTTTTTAAAAATTAATCCTTATTCGATTACAATGTTTACATGCGCCGTGGCTAGATTCGAATTTTAAAATTTTACTTTTTATAACATTTTTGCAAAAGCATTTACGCTATAGGTAATAGAAATAATTTGATACAGCCATATTTTGAAAGTGTATATTTAAAATTAATTTAATAACATTTTCGAAAAACTTTTTCCATATGAGTTAACTTTATAGCTAAAAATAATATTTAAATTCGCAATTCATTAAATATTTTCACATATTAAAATTTTATGTAGTAACAATAAAATAAGTGTTTACCAAGAATTGGATCATGACATTATGCAAATAATGTTATTAGCACGTATTAGGTCACCACACATATGTCGACATATCTTTATTGTTTTTAATTCGTGATTTTACCTTGTATGTATATATACAAGTACTATGACGCCAGTTGTTTTAAAGCTTTATCGGCAACTCAATTTACTTACAAGTCAGGGCACTTCAGAGTGATTTGAAAACGGCACTAAACTTTAAAAATACGTAATATGTCAAAGATTTTTTTTTAATCTGTAATGATTTGTTTGCCATAACAGAAATATTATATGATATGGGAGTGTTAATTGTTGTGTGAAAATGTTAAAATAATGTGAATAGAAAGATGACACAGGAAGTGTGATGACCTGAAATATTCATTTACAAATAGACTTATAAACTACGCAGTTATAAAATTCTAAAAAACTTAAAAAATAATTAAAAAATGTAGTGTTACAAAGTGTTTACAAAAACAAGCACAGGCCATGAAGGTCCTAAGCTTTGTCACGATGCCTATTTGAAATAGCATGGGGTTGCCTGCGCCGTGCTGAAGATGGCGCTCACGGCCGAGAAGGTTGCCGCGGCTCCGCCTACAACACCCATAACTATGATTTCCCAGCATACGAGCTTGATCCATCCCTGAGTTTCACTGTAGGAAAGATAAAATATTATTAATTTAATGTTCATAGGCAGGTGAATATTTTTGCCATTTGCTGTAGAAACTATCGGTCCTTGTGGTCCTCGTGAGGTGAAATTCCTTAAGGAACTGTATCCGCGACTGATCTTTGCTGTTGGTGATAAGAGGGCTTGTTCTTTTCACGCTCAAAGGTTACGTATAGTTACTCAGCGAGGAAACGCAGCCAGCGTTCTTGGCACGATACCACGGGGAGTAGGACTGTAGAATATTTTAAGTTTTTGTTTTTGTTTCTATTTATAATAGTTTTTTTTTAATATTGTAATTATATATTTCAATGTAAAATTAAAATTAAGATTAAACGAAAATGAGAAGTAAATATCAAACTAGAATAGACCCACTTCTTAGATAAGAAGCACACACACTTATATACGTGTATTTGGAAGCGATATAATATGCGGAATCAACATGCAAACCATTTATTAACACCCGACACAAAAAGAGGGGTGTTGTAAGTTTGACCGCTATGTGTCTGTCTGTCTGGCTGTGGCACCGTAGCTCTTAAACGAGTGAACCGATTTGGGTGCGGTCTTTTATTTAAAAGCAGATTTTTAGCGGTGGTTCTCTTAGACATGTTTCAACAAAATCGGTTTAATCATTTCAAGGTCATCAGCTGTATTAATAGCTGCGGTAGGGTTCTTTACAGGGATTTTTAAAATGTTTTAATTTAAGTTATTATACTTTAGAAATTGATATAGACGGCGTGGCGTCACTCATCATCATCAGATAGTTATTAAAACATCGACATATTTTCCTTGAACTCTTTTTTCACACATACATTATTCCCGTCATATATATATATATCAGTCCAATAAAGAAAATAGTCAGAATCATGATCATAACAGCACGCAATCATGCATACGTATTATGTATCTAAAATCGTTTACAGCCAACAACATGATATTAGCTACTTACATATTATTTGTGCGTCCAGCAGTAGACTTCTACCGGGTTATTAAATGAAGTAGGAAAAAATAAATGTTTGTGGAGTATTCTGTGTGTTCTAATAATATGTTAAGCATGGTTTGGCGTCACTTGAAAAGGTACGCAACTATAATAGCAAAACCATTAATACTTACACGGCCTGCTGTCCTTCCCTAGGTGGTTGGTTAACAAGATTGAGGTAGCAGTACGAAGGAAGCACGAAGGTAAGGAGAGCGACCGTAGTTCCTCCCACCAGCGCCAGAATGGTGTAGAAACGCGGGATACTCTCGCCGATGAACATAATCGCAGCCATTATTGACAAGCGGACTAATGTGCGATAACCAACTGAGTCTGTAACAAGGGTTATTTCAAACCATTATATATATATATATATATATATATATATATATATATATATATATATATATATATATATATGTGTGTGTATATATATAAATATTGCAAAAATTTAGTGAACACTTAGCCCCTGAGCACATGAGTAAAGATCTTAACTCCTTACTATGTGCCCTGAGAAAAATATAATTTAATAAATTAATTACTAATAATGTATGGATTATGTACCTTAAAAATTGTAATTTAATTTGATTTTATATTAATTAACAATTAAAATCCGTCTTAATATGCTACGCCCGTACAGGGTGGTCAAATGCTCTGTAGATATATTGTAACAACTTTATACTTTGTGACATGCACTAAATGAATTATGAATTATTAATATGCAGGTAGACGTGAAAAACTGTACATTATTACTTATACAGTAAGTATAGGATTAAATATTAAAATTTCCAAACTATTAGTAATTTTAATTTAAACCAAACGTATGCAAGTTTCTATGTGAATTTTATAGTAAATAACTAGAAAACTATAGCCTAATGTTTCTAAAGGCTGGGAAAAGGTCAAAACTGTTACTTTATTTCAATATATTATGTAAAAAAATATATTATGAAGTTGAAAAGTGGGAGTGAGTGGGTTTTATAGACCGTCCCTATTCTATAAAATCCAGCTCTGTTAATAACTACAGTTAACCTATATTTCTTTCATATGTAGTTTTTAACATTGGCTTATACAGTATTTAAATAATATGTAAAAAAAATGTAAAAAATAATTAGCTGGAATTAACATGTTAAATATAAAAATATATAAAAATAATTTACCTCTGGGGATATTATATAGTTCCTCCATCTCCTGGCAAACGGGGTTGATGATTATTATGAAAGCGGACACCAGGTGGATGGCCATGAATATATTTCCAACTAGAGTTAAAGGGGTAGCTGAAAGAGACATTGCTACATTTGAGCCTACTGACTCCCCATATACCCCGTAACCGGCAATAGCGATGGGCAAGTACAATGCCAGGATAGCTGTAAAGAATAATAATACGAATTAGTATATGCCAGACTCTCGTGAGTCATTCCCAGTAACGAGGTACACGACAGAAGCCAATGGTGGGTTCGAACTTCGAACCCACGATTGTACAACTGTGCAATCCGCACTTTCAATCATCATTCAACGATCATATTTTAGTTCAAAGCTGTAGCCTGAACAATATATAGCTCGAAGAACTGAAAACTGATGGGGAAGAATGCTTCTTGAGTGGCGGCCTGGTTTTTTCATATAGCATAAGGGTGACAAACGAGCAGACAGTCCAACTGATGGTAAGTGGTTACTGTGGCCCATAGACATCTCTACATCTATCCTCGATTACAAATCAAAATGCAGATGCGTTGTCACCCCTGAGGACTAAGATGAAATGCCTCGTTTCCAGTAAAAAGGGACGCTGTTTCTCTACACGCACAATAGGAAACACGGCAGTGTTAAGCTGCTATTTTACGCTGGTATTCTGTGACAGCGTGGTCCCTCCCCGGTCGAGCCGACCCATTCGTGCTACAACTATACCAATAATATAGCTGCAGCATGCCTCTACCACATAAAAACACACGTGGTACAAGTAAGCAAAAACACGACCCCCACTATATGGAGAGAGGGATTGGTAAGAGATTTAGGAAGTCGTTAGATACTGTATGACTGAAGAACGTGCTTTGTAGCATTCCTCTCGGCTTATGTTCAGCAGTGGGCATGTGCAGGTTTGTTATGGTGATAAAGATACAACAATAATCATACTACCTAGAATTCTTATGTAAGGACGCTCTTACCGAAGGATAATATTTATATAAAATATAAGTAAATAATAATCGACACGACAAAAGGCAGTTTACATAGTTTTTATTTTGTTTTACTAACTACACAATTATTTGAATAAATCTATGTTTACGGATTATATAGCTTTTAATTTACTAGTAGTAAATTTAATTTTTTTTTATAGGAGAGGGTGCAAACGAGCATGCGGCTCACCTAATGGTAAGTGACTACCGCCGCCCATGAACAACCGCAACACCAGGGGAATTGCAGATGCGTTGCCGGCCTTTTAAAAAGGAGTAGTAATTCCCGACGTTTTGGTTGCTTTACAGCAACCAGCATTTTTTTATTCAATATGTAGTATTCTTTTATTTTTTTATGGGATAGGGTGACAAACGAGCACACAGTCCACCTGATGGTAAGTGGTTGCTGTGATCCATAGACATCTACATATATCCTCAATAAAGAATCAAAATGCAGATGCATTATCACCGGTGAGGACTAAGATGGAATGCCTCTTTTCCAGTAAAATGGGTCTTCGATTTTCTACACTCACCATACGAAACACAGCAGTGTCAGTGTAAATATAAGAAATCATTACACAACTCTTATATTTTATCAGACAGTTCACCGTGTAAAAATATCCACTACTCCTTATAATCCCGCGGGTGTAGTTAGAGGCGACAGAGGGAATCTAAAACAGGTGATTGGCAGCAGTTGGAAGACGTTTTCAAGCTACTGGACTGGAAAGTATACGGTATTAACTTCAATGGCGAGTACATTACTCACCTTCGATTTGCCGACGATATAATCCCTAAATCAGAATCGCTGGAGGACCTAAGCACTATGCTCAATGACCTCAATAGTGTCTCCCAACGGATAAGTCTTAAGATGAACATGGACAAAACAATAGTCTTGGGCAAAGTCCATGTCACACCTATGCCGGTAGTTGTTGGGGACACTAAGCTAAAAGTTGTTGACGAGTATGTTTACCTGGGACAAATAGTCCGACTAGGTAAGTCCAACTTCGACCGAGAGGTCAATCGACGGATTCAACTCGGCTGGCCAGTGTTCGTGAATTTACGGTATATATTCTCATCAGGTATACCTCAAAACCTCAAAACTATACTGTACAACCAGTGCGAGTTGCCACTGTTGACCTTTGGAAATGAAACGTGAGAGAAGAGAAAGAGGAAGCTCAAGGTTGCTCAGCGAGCTATAGAGTGGGCTATACTCGGGGTTTTTCTGCGTGATAGACTTAGAAATGAGGATATCCGCAGTAGAACCAGAGTTACCGACATAGCCCAAAGGATTAGTAAGCTCAAGTGGCAATGGACCGGCCATATAGCTCGAAGAATCGACAACCGATGGGGAAAAAAGGTTCTCAAGTGGCAGCCTCGTATCGGCGGAAGAAGTGTAACGTGTCCTCACAAAAGATGGAGTGACCACCTGGTAACACATGCAGGAAGTCAATGGATGCAGGTGGCTCAGGAGCGTGCTTTGTGGCATTCCTTGGCGGAGGCCTATGTTCAACAGTGGACTTGTGAAGGGCTGTAACGATGACGGTGAAGAATAAATAAAATTGTATTGTATTGAATAGGCTGTAATGACGACTGATCAGCCCGTTTCAGACTAGACACTAGACGTGGGCATCACCCATAGTAGGGAAGATTTGCTATTATCGCGACGATTGGTAGTTGAAAACAAATTGTTGGTTTTCGGGCTCAGTTGTGCTCAATTGCAATATTATTGCATCAAATTTGCAACGCTTTGTTTAAATTAAACGTATGAGCGCTTGTGTTCGCGCGTTAAATTGTGGCTTTTTCCTGCGTCATTGATAGCATCCAACTATTCGGATGCTATGGCCAAAATGGAATAGATAAGCGCTAAATCTTATATCTCCCTATACATGTCAAGTTAAAGTTACGGTCTTAAGCGTCCTACTGCTGGGCACAGGCCTTCTCCAATTCTCGAAAGGTCATTATTGGTACACTACAATACATACACATTTGTCGCATTGGGACATTACTTTGTTTATTCTTTGTCAAAATTTCTTAGACATCAACATAATAATTCCGTTGGTGGCGACGGCGATCGAATCCATGTTGCTTGTGAACTGTGAAATTTACGGCCAATGTTTAGCCCCTGAGCTTCCAAGGCTACTTACAAAAATTTTCTTAACATACTGAAAAAATATAGCTGAAACGTGTTTTACTCCAAATCTTACCCAAGAAACTGTAGTGAACGCTCTTGCTAAACATAGACTTGTCGGCCATGTCATTCTGGATCGTTGGGAATGTAGATGCACCACCGAAAGCAAACATAATGGTACCGAAGGC
Source organism: Parnassius mnemosyne (assembly GCA_963668995.1). Classification (NCBI taxonomy): domain Eukaryota; kingdom Metazoa; phylum Arthropoda; class Insecta; order Lepidoptera; family Papilionidae; genus Parnassius; species Parnassius mnemosyne. The sequence continues at coordinate 28,005,126 of CAVLGL010000082.1, read as the reverse complement.
AAGAAAGAAGTCCTGGAAGCCATGAATTCCCCAGCGGAACACAAATGGTCTAACGTCATTCATCATTTGAATGAAGTAGAGAACGCAAGCGACGAGAGTAGAGAAGAATGCTATGACACCCGTGAATCTGCAATGTAATAAAAGATAAATATTTATTTTAAGAATGTAATAAATTGAATTGTACATGTGCAACCCACTAAATAAAAGATATATAGTATTTGTATAATAATTAATATTCTACACCACAGGAAAACTCCAAGAAGTGTTGTGTATAATGATTATTTTTTGGCAACAAAAATTTTTGGCAGAATTGTCTTCTCGTCTGGCTGAATATGCATTATGCATAAACCTGGGAACGATCACGATTAACTATTATTATTACTAGATGAGCATTCTAGTCAGAAAGTTGGCGGCGTTCACACCCGTGCGTCGAAAAGCAAATAAAGCCCTCGAAAAGCAATTAAAGATCCTACGCTTGATCTCTCTCCGGTCGGATCAGATTGCAGTTCTCCATCGGACTACATCGGAAATAGATTGCATCTTCGCTTGCGTGATTACTTGTATACTACAATCATATCCTGTGCAGATAGCTAGACTTCATATAGACTGGCCGCCGTGACCGAAATTTGATCTGGGGAACGTTTTTTAAATTACTGGCTGAATGTAACTGTCAAGACACTCGTGTAATGAACCCGTATATCTCAGGGAGGAAGGAGAGTCTGAAAACCAGCACTTCATGCGATCATAGTTCCGTGTCAACTGAAACTGTAATCACCCCCGATTGTCTATATTTTATAAACATGAAGATTTTAGTTGAGTAAGTTATACGTGATTTTAGGTAAGAAGTAACCGTGTAGTGACCGTGTGAGAATATCCACTACCTCATATTATTCTGTTGGTGTTGTAAGAAGCTACAGAGGGTAACCGAAACAGAAGTTTGGCAGCAGAATTTTCCTGATATAAACTCTAAATAGTAACAACCTGCGCCTTCAAGCGTGGCAAATATGCCAAAACACCAAATTTAAATTTCCTCCATATGAAGTAATCTATGGGAGATGCCTATGTTGAACAATAAACTTTTATAGGCTGTAATGTAATGTAATGTAATGTAGCCATCCAGGCTATAGCATTTAAAGTCAAGTCAAAATCGGCACAATTTCACTACCATTGGCTTATTACGGGTAACGCCCCTACCATAGCTTCCAAGGCGGCATGATGAGAAAGACAACTCAGTTCATCGTCTTAACTTTTTTTAATATAAAAATACCTTTTACAGAAAACTGTTCATTAATATTTTTTTTCTGCTGCTATCAGGAAAATGCTGCTCCCCATCTCCTGATTCAGTTACACTCTGTCGCCTTTTAGTATATGGGGTATTACTTACACCGCCACTACACGGCCATTTTGAATGTTAAAATTAATTAATTTTATTCTTTAAATAGTACTTTTTAAAATATATTTGAATGTTTTTATTTATGCTTACGAGAAATCCTTAGGTGTTCCAAAGAGCATGAGAGGTGTCATGGCGCCGGCGACGATCATGTACCAGGCGCAAAATGTGACAGTCGGTATTAGCGACATGAAAACTTGCTCAATTATCTGTGCCGCTAACAGCAGGTACACCACCGCAGCTCCAAACAGTGATACAATGATGGCGAGAGACACAACCGCACTAAAAATAAAATATTATGTATATATCAAAATACCTAAAAATTCAGAAGTATACGGCAACATGAGCCTCCTTAAGCTTTTTTATAATATCAGCGTGATAAAAGAGCACTGTGTATTATGAGTTAGTAGTAATATTCCATCCTAGTGACGCAACTGTAGCGGTCCTTGTTAGAAGTTGGCTGCAGGTGGCCATGGGCTGCCGTAGCCACTATCCATGAGGTGGACTGTAAGTTCGATTGTCACTTCAGTTTTAATTAATAATAATACTAAATTAATTAATTTATTATTTTTTTGTTATCGCTGGACATGTTTCTAAGTCTGTTCATTTCATTTAATGCGTCTGCGTTTATTCGTATTCTTCTCAGTAAACCATTTCATTTGATATCCATATCTAGTTGGACTGTTACACGACCAGTTAAACTGATCAGTTAAAACGATTTCCCCACTAACTGGCTTCAAATTTCAACTTAAGATTTCACAGTTATGGTCAGTTTTTGGATGTATACGTCAGTTCAACTGATCAGTTTAACTGACCGTGTGTGTCGGCCATTAGTTTCAGTTACACTAGCTTTATGAAATTTTACTAGACTTGCAACGAATATTCGGCTATTATTTGGTATTCGGCTTATTCGGCTACTTTTATCCTATTCGGTCGAATACCGAATATCTAGGTACTATGCGGCCAAATACCGAATACTTAAGTAAGGTGTTTTTTTCTAGTCAAATAATTGGTAAAATGAAAATGTTGATTTATTTTATAATAATGTATTTTCTTGGTATAATATATTTTCTTGTCAAAAAAGTTAACAAAAAAACTATCAGATAAATGTATGAGCACTTGGAATTATCGTAACTAAAATTTATAAGTATTATTTATAGATAAAAAAAACTGACTTCGCTATTTTAAAAGGTCGTGGAATGTCGAGAAAGACACTAGATTAAAAAATATTATGAGAAAATTACCTCCACGTCTTTCCCAGTGCTTGGTCAGCAATGATAGCATAGGGGTTCCTCTTCCTGCTTCTCATTTCGGGGTCGCGACCTTCAATGATAGACCAGCAGTCGCCAAGTCTTTTACCACTAAAGGCAGCCATTACAGCCATCAAGATGATGATCGGAACACCAATCCATCCTAGAAACAAGATAACATTAATTTTTACAATTTTTTTAAATATTTATATTTTAAGATATAAAGCAAACTAGTGATTGCGTTTAACATTATGTGAATACTATGTTTGGTTTGTGTCAACAATCAGCTCAGGCGCAAGGCACTTAGCTTTGATCGTGGTATTTATTATTTCATAGAGCATGGGAGCAACCAAAGTTCAATTCCCGGTGTCGGAGATCCACGCCCGGTTGGAACTTTTGTGACTGATAACATAAGATCAACTCATCCTTTAGTCGTAGATATTATATGGAAAACGCCAGATGATTCTACTGATTTAGGATAAGTGGTGAAGTAATATGACACGTCTCTACAGAAGTATAGCGTATTAAGCGCAGCCCGAATGTTATATTTGGTAAAATTATTTGTAAAAGTTTACTCGATAAATTTATTACATTCGTCTAAAATTTAAGGATACCGTTTTAGAATATAAGTCGCTTATCAAAATATGCCGCACTCCAAATTATGTCGTCCTAGACCGAGGCCTTCTGGGCTTACCTAATGGTCTAAGAGCCAGTGAGCGGCAGACTTACGGTATTTCAATAAGCCTCACGTTTTTTTTTCAGTTAATCCCCTATATCTGAGGTACATGAAATGGGGAAAAAAACGTGAAAGTAATAAGTCTGCTGTTTTAATATCTTGAAATATCCAATAAAAGTTACCGAAAAATAACACTGGCAGACACTAATGGCGGTCCCAAGGTCATGGCATACAGGTTGACAAGTACAATTTTTTCTTTATAATTTACGTTATTTCAATAAAGCTGCAATTTATATAATATGTTATCTTACAAATAAATAAAATTGAAGTGTCTGTTTGTAATATCAAAATTACAGTTTTTTACTAAATGCATATGAAAGTATATACGGTACTAATAACAATTATACAATTTTTAAAGTTTTTATCTGTCTGTCTGTCTGTCTGTTTGTTCCGGCTAATCTCCGAAACGGCTGGACCGATTTTGATGGAATTTTCACTGGCAGATAGGTGATGTCATAAAGTATAACTTAGGCTACTTTTATTTCAGAAAAAGATTTAGGGTCCCGCGGAAAAAAATTAAAACTCCAAATAACACGCGGGCGAAGTCGTGGGGAAAAGCTAGTTGATAATATAATCTGATATATATATTTTGCATGGCAGACATATATTGAAGTCCTATCATCCAGGCAGACAACGAACTTCAGTGGCGTCCATAAGCTTAATAAGCACTTCCTCTAATTCAGTCTTTTTTTCTATTTTTTTTGGACAAAGGGCCCATGTCTGTGTTTTATTTTACTCATAACAAAAGAACATGTGTCCTTGATAACGGTAATATCAAATATTCTTAGTGGGTTTTTGGACATAGGTAGGTAGAGAAGCAAGAAGGAATCCTTGAAATTCTTCAGATTCCTAAAGTATGCAGTTGATCAGGAGATATTATTACTATAAATATATATTTTTAGTAATAATACTTTTAACTTTTTTTTGTAATAAAATAAAAAAAAGCATCGGTGTAAACAATTGGTTTTGCATACTACTACGAAACTTATTCAAGCAATTGGATAAAAATACGGTACTAACATCAATGGCGACTACATCACTCACCTTTGATTTGCCGACGATATAGTTTTTATGGCAGAAACGCTGGAATGCTCAATGTCGTCAATAGTGCCTTCCAACTGACAGGTCTCAAGATGAACATAGACAAAACATAGATTATGTGTAACATCAATGTCACACCTATGCCGGTAGTTGTTGGGAGCACTACGCGCAAATTTGTTGACGAGGATGTTTAGCTGAGACAAATAGTACGACTAAGTTCAATTTCGACCGAGAGGTCAATCGACGGATTCAACTCAGCTGGGCAGCGTTCGGGAAATTACGGCACATCTTCTCGTCAGGTATACCTCAAAACCTGGAAACGAGATTGTACAACCAGTGCGTGTTGCCAGTGATGACCTATGGATCTGAGACATGGTCCTTCACTGCTGGCCGTATGAGAACGCTCAAGGTCGCTCAGCGAGCTATGGAGAGGGCTATGCTCGGGGTTTCTCTGCGTGATAAACTTAGAAATGAGGATATACGCAGTAGAACCAGAGTAACCGACATAGCTCAACGGATTAGTAAGCTGAAGTGGCAATGAGCCGGCCATATAGCTCGAAAAACCGACAACCGATGAGGGAAAAAAGGTTCTCGAAAGGCAGTCTCGTACCGGTAGGCGCAGTGTAGGGCGACCTCCCACTAGATGGAGAGACGACCTGGTAAGACATGCAGGAAGTCGATCGATGCAGGTGGCTCAGGACCGAGCTTTGTGGAATTGCTAGGAGAGGCCTATGTTCATCAGTGGACTTGTGAACGGCTTTAATGATGATGATGATGACTAATACTAAGGCACAGTTGTAAACAAGTATTTTAATTAATGTAATAGACATTTTTATTTTATCGAAAGACTGGATTAGAGCGAGTGCTATAGGATGCGCTTATGGACGCCACTGAAGTTCGTTGCCTGCCTGGATGATAGGACCTCAATATAAGTCTGCCATGCAAAATATATATATCAAATTATATTATCAACAACATATGTAAATTCCAGCTTCATTGAAATAACGTAAATTATAAAGAAACAATTGTACTTGTCAACCTGTATGCCATGACCTTGGGACCGCCATAGGCCAATGCCAATGGCAATGTTATTTTTTCGTAAATTTTATTGAATATTTCAAGATATCAAAGCGGCAGACTTATGACTTTCACGTTTTTTTCGGTCATTTTTTTACACCTTTCACACCTGAGCGTCTCTATATCGTCCGTTTGTCAATCTATAGAGTCCCCATTTCATGTACCTCAGGTATAGGAGATTAACTGAAAAAACGTGAAGCTTATTGAAATACCGTAAGTCTGCCGCTCACTGTCTCTTAAACTATAAATCGGCTGTGTGTATCCGGCCTACGAAGCGTGGTAATAATAAAGTATTGCACAGAGCACAGATCAGTGTCGAAACAGAGAGAGAATAGAGAGAGAGGGAGAGAGAGATACCAGTTAGCGAGCGCCTTTCTAAAAGGCCAGCAACGCACCTGCTATTATATTCCTCCGGTGCTGCAGATGTTCATGAGCGACGGTGATCACTTGCCATCATTAGATGAGCCGTATGCTCGTCTGCCTTCTCAAATATAAAAAATGTCTGTCTTTTTTTGGGTCGGAGAAAACATTATTAAAAATATACAGTAAGGTAAATAAAGTATTTTCTTACAATAATTCTACAATAAGAAATTTTCTTCACAACAGTATTAACACTAAAAAGTTTCTACTTTTTGTCATTAAAGTTCATTTTAGGAATTTCTTTGGATCAAAGCTTATCTCTAGTTGACTCGTCCCAAGCGTTTTTTTCTGAAGGTTATCCGGTTTCCATGGCTATCGAATAAAGCAGATATATGAATAACATGTTGTAACACTATACTTACTTAGATTAGTATTTGAGTTATTTTAAACGTAATACTAAAGAAGTAAAACTGTTTCCATTTGAATTATGAAGATATAATTTTAGTACAAAAATTATCTGAAAATATTAAAAAGTAAAGACTGACTTCAAATAACACAAAATTAGAATAATTTCGCATTCCGGATAGCTAAGGCAAAGTTCGTCTACATCTACACTATAATATATATGTATACTAGCTGGCCAGGCAGACGTTGTTCTGTCCTTTCCGACGAGCCTTCCTATAAAAAATCCTTAAATTCGCAATTCAAAAAATATTGAAGATCACTTATCGGTATAAAAAGTATCCTATCTCTCAAGTTGGACTAAACTGCACACAGTGTACAAATTTCATTGAAATCAATTCTGTAGTTTAGGAGTTCATTGCGGACAAACAACGTGACACGTAATTTTTTTATATATAAAGATATAATATTATAAAGACGAAAGATTTGTTTGTTTGTTTAAATTGAATAGGCTCCGAAACTACTAGACCGATTTGAAAAATTCTTTCACCATTAGAATCCTACATTATCCCTGATGAACATAGGCAATAGAATATTTTCAAAAAGTTAGGGATGCGTATGAAAACTTCGTTAATGTAACCCAAGGTGTAAAAAATTACCAAAAATATCCTTATATCGCGTACGCTGCGGAAACTATTGACAATAGAGTAAAGTGATATGCTACAGTTTTATAGAGGCCATCAATATCTACAAAAAAGTTCGCGATACCATATGTCTAACTATTACAGTTATGTCACAATAACTACTTATTCATATAGTAACGCTGCGCCGGTACAAACTAGGCCACATTATTCCTACCTTGGTATTTTAATCCTTAACTATACAAATAAATAAAATTGAAGTGTCTGTTTGTAATTTTAAAATAACATCATTTTACAAAACGCAAATGAAAATATATAGGGTACTAAAAACAAAAAAAATGTTTAAAATTTCTGTCTGTCTGTCTGTCTGTTTATTCCGGCTAATCTCCGAACGGCTGACCGATTTTGACAGGACTTTCACTGGCAGATAGCTGATGTTGTAAGGATGAAGTTTTATTTTATAAAAATAATTAGGGTACCGCGCACAAAATGAAAACCTATGAAATTGTAGTAAATTCCTCACGGGCGAAGTCCCGAAGGACAGCTAGTACCTAATATAAAAGTTAAAGTTAGTTAAGGTTACTATAGGCAAAAAAAACTATAATAATACATCTCACTACTAGACACATGCCTCCTCTCATTTCTAAGATGGTTTTAGGGCAAATAAAGTATAAATAAATACTATATATACCTAGAAGAATATTCATTATTTACTCTTTAGTCATATATATTCTGTGCTTTTGTGTGGACTAAGGCAAACATATTGTTATCTAAAAGTTAGATTTAAATTTCATGCCCTACTTTGCCACCTTATGGTAGAATTTTATGTATGGAACCACCACTGAAGTAAAAGCTATTTAATAAAAAAACATTACAATCGGTTCACAATTGATGAAGATATCGCGTACAAAATAACCTTTTACGTGGTAGAGCCATGCTGCAGCTATATTACTGGTATAGTTGTAGCACGAATGGGTCGGCTCTACCTGGGAAGGACCACGCTCTCACAGAATACCAGCGTAAAATAACAGTTTAATGCTGCTGTGTATCGTATGGTGAGTGTAGAGAACTGGAGACCGTTTTTACTGGAAAAGGGGCATCCCATCTTAGTCCTCACGGGTGACAACGCATCTGCATTTTGATTCTTAATCGAGGATAGATGCAGATGTCTATGGGCCACAGCAACCACTTACTATCAGGTGGACTGTGGGCTCGTTTGTCACCCTTATCCTATAAAAAAAAAATAACGTGCAATAAATTTGAGAACTTTCTCCTTTTTTAAATCGGTTAAAATGATGATGATATCGTTAATATCGTTTTATATTTATTATCAATTTCTATTTCTATCATCAATACTCGATTTCAAGCAATCAAAAGTTGTCAGCTGTCGTAGATAATACCAATACGTACAGGTTACGCGATGTAAAATATCGGAGTAAAATAAGATCAAGACAGTAAAATATACTCTCAGATATACGTGACTGGAATTCCAAAACAGGTAGTCTCATTCCAAGGCTGGGTAGCAGCCAACTTCACTGCATCGTCGTGCGGGTTCAATTCTCGTGCGGAACAAATGTTTGTACGGCCGACAAATAAGTGTTGTAGAGTTTGTCCTAGAGCAATTTATGTACGTGTAAAATGTGGGCCGCAGAAGTAACGCGCATGTAACACTATCAAAATATAATCTTAAGATTATTTTTAGAACAAAATACATAAATCAACACGGGACTCCGACGTACCGTACCTCCTGTGTTGCTCTATGTCAAAATATAAATATAATCTTGATTAAAAAATCCAATAACGTTTATTCGTAATAATTATTGTAAGGAGTAAGTCGGAGAAGTTGTTTTCAAAAAGTGTTCCCGAATGAGTCTTTTAAAACGTAACAAAAGCTTTCAGAGAAGTGCAGTCTGAACAGTAAATTAATTGTTGATATAATCGGCGAAGTGTAGTTGACCTGCAATCTTTAGATTACATTCACACTAAGAGCTTCGTTATAAATGAATTAACGAAGAACCCAGTCATCTTGAGGACAGGATTGAATTGATTGAAATTATTCCTGACTAGCTAATACCCGCGACTTCGTCCGCGTTGCTTACACACATCACTGAACACGTAGTGATTATAAAAATCGTTGTTTCTGAAAACTTTAATAACTTTGAAGATATCGCAATATTTTTTAGGTAAGGGCCTAGTGTCTAAGAAATAAAACTTAGAAAACATAATTGAAATCTATCCAGCAGTTTTCCATGATGCACGCACAACTGCAAACCTCTATCATTTTATTTATATAAGAAGATAAAAAAAGCGTAAGCGTAGACGAAGCCGAAATTGTGAAATATCTCTGGAAGCCGAAAAAGAATCTGATGCAGTTATTATAAAGGCTTTAGAGCAATGCTTATTGAAAAGGTTTTGATTAAAGTAGGGATAACAAAAATGTGCGTTTTTTTAATGGCGAAAAGAATTTTAACGAACAGGACCTTGGTTTTTAACAGGAGAAAGTTTTTAAGACGATACAACGATCTTAAGGTGGCAGTGACTTCGGCCACGGACTTGAGGCCGATTTCAGTAACTTATTCCCGAAAGTGTATAGATCTATTTTTTCGCCTAATCAGAGAAAGGGATTTAAGTGGTTGAAGTATGTATCAGGCAGGTGAGGATTTACAACGTGCCTGGTGTGAACAAAAACATTGTGAAGAAATGTTTAACAATGGTTCATAAATAGGCTGTACCTTCCTTTACATTTACACCTTATGTACCTACACGTGCAGCACCGACAGGGTTCAACTTTCTGAGCGGATTTTAGAGCAAATAGTCAAGAGTCCGCCGCACTACTCCAGAGCGTTTTCGCGGACTTCAAAGGACTTCGAAATATTTTATTCCTGAGGCATGCATGAGAAAAAGGATGAAGACCCATCGCCAAGGAAATCAGCAATTTTAAATATATATACATATCGTTAAATTAACTGTTAATTTTTTGCAGAAATATCATAAATATTATTTTATTACTAACACTCTCTTTTATATAGAAATGTTTTTATTTCTAGATAGTGAATGTCGGTAACCTCATTTTAGGGAATCAACGAATGAACCGGTGTTAAACACCAACTGAATATTATCTATGAAAGTATAGCTTTTCTGTCGTCTTTCATAAAAGTGCGAATAAAACTTTATTTGATTTTCTATAAGGTTTATTATAAAATGCCACCAAAAGTTGCCTCCATAGTAGTAGGATCATTTACATACAAATTAAGTAATTATGATAATTAAAAATTTGGACAGTTTTTACGGAGTTATAAAAATATTTGCTTACGTTCATTCGTATTATTGAGCTCCTAAAACTAAATTTTATCTGTGTGATAATAATTCCCTAAGATATTTTCAATATTAATTGAGACTGCGTAAGGTACCACGTCACACCCCTTTGATATATACCATGCTTTCATACCAAATGGTTCGCTTTGTCATTTGTAATACCTACGTACTGCAATGGAGTGGGATAATTTGGTTATATAATGTCAGTGCTCTTTAACATGTTCGGCTACATCACATTAAACAGGTGGGAACATGTGCAAGCGACGGCTAATATTAGTTAACAAAATATAATACATGTTCTATACGTATATAATACAAGAATAATGTATTCACAATCGTCACACGAAAATTAATAAGAAGGACATGATATAGAATAATGCAATTTTAGCATTCATTAAAACGTGAACTTTTTTTATTTTATAGTAATAAATACATTAAACAATTATCCGATGACTCATAATTGAAAAGTTGAAATACGTGCAACTTGAGGAACTTGATAAGTTGAATACATTTCTTTATAAGGTTTCGGTGCACCAAGTAATTCAATATGACAGGGGTAAGACTATACCTAGCTAATTACAGTTATGAAGCGACAGTGCCATTCGCATCCAAAAAAATCTTCATTGTAATAATACGAACTACAATGAAGTAACAATATTTATTTTACTTTTATCATAATTTCATTAAGTTTATACAGTACGCTTTAATATTATATTTTGTTTTTAGCTGGATTTGAGTTTAGGCTCCTTCTCTGCCAATAAGGCTGTAGGTGTAGGTAAGCATCATCACCCTCTTATTTGCCAGTGTGTTTTTGCTTTGATTTTTGGTGTATATGTATGTTCACAGTCTGTATATCGTGATAAGATGTGGGTTTTCTAAGGTTGTTTCATCATTCATCATCATCATTACAGCTCTTCACAAGTCCACTGCTGCACATAGGCCTCCCCCAAGGAATGCCACAAAGCACGATCCTGAGCCACCTGCATCCATCGACTTTCTGCATATCTTACAAGGTCGTCACTCCATCTAGTGGGGGGAGGCCATACACTTCGCCTGCCGGTACGAGGCTGCCACTCGAGAACCTTTTTTCCCCATCGGTTATCGGTTTTTCGAGCTACATGTCCGGCCCATTTAAACTTCAGCTTACTAATCCGTTGGGCTATGTCGGTCACTCTGATTCTACTGCGGATATCCTCATTTATAAGTTTATCACACAGAGAAACCCCGAGCATAGCCCTCTCCATAGCTGGAAAATCGACCTTAAGCTTAAGATTGTTTATGTACTCGTAATAAAACTGTGGTAGACTTAAGTCTTTACCCTCACTAATGTGCTGTACTGTCAAATTTAGACCTCCTCCATCGCACCTATCGAGCATGTTCATCAGGTCATCACTTCCTATAGTAATATAACTCTCCTGTGGATATCCTAATTACAAATTAGGTGTCTTTTATGTTTTATAGTAAGGTGTTGAATTTTATTTACAAAGAAAGAAAAGGTTTAATATAGGTTTCCTCAGCTCATTACCATTTCTATAACGAATCGGTTTAGGCGTGTAGGGTGGCCATTTTTTGAACTGTTTAAATCAGTCAAATTTTCTCTGTGCCACTGTTAAACAATTAAGGCTAGAGCAGTGTTGTTGAGATATCCATGGTCGGTTACCAAAATGCGCAAAAGGAAGAAGTACAGCGTATAGTTTTGTGGCGGGTGGAAGGAAAAGGGGAGATCTCCCGACGGGCAAGGTGTTCTGCCCGGGGAGCGGCCAACGCTCCGATTGGTATTTCGGAGCTATTCTATATATGCTGCTTTAACTTCGGAACTTTGTTAGTGCGATTTAGGCTTCGATGTGTTTCGCTTGTGGCGCGACGACAGCGCCACCACATCACCCCCCTGCTCAGACCAGAGGTCGATAGTGCAGTCCGATTGCCGGTGCGTCCTTAATGCCGGTGGGGAATGCATGCTGTGTGCGTAAGGGCAAGTGACGCCGGTGCGAACGATATGCCGGAGTGTAATGCATGCCGTACTACGCACTTGCAAGTGATGCCCGGTGAGAACAATGAGCCGGAGCAAGTGCCAGGGATTGCCTTGTAGTCTGCGGTGAGTCGAGAAGAAGGCAAGTAATCTGCGATAGTGCCGTGGAGCAGAGACGAGCAGTAAGGCTCAGAGCCGTGCCGAACACTGTAGTGCAGAGAGTAGCTTGAAGGAACAGGAAGCATTATTATTCCAGTGCTGCGATGAATGGGAAAACTTGCAGAATGGGAAGACTGCAAACAATATCAGCTCGGGAGCGAATGAATGGGGTACTTAGGATGATGACGAAGGTTTGAAGTTGTAGGTTCCGAAGGTTGTTGGTTGCGTGTTCATATCACGTCGGGGTCACCACTGTGGCGGGTGGACGGAAAAGGGGAGATCTCCCGCCGGGCAAGGTGTTCTGCCTGAGGAGCGGCCAACGCTCTGGTTGATAGTTCTGAGCTATTCTATATAAAATGCTGCTTGAACTTCGGAACTTTGTTAGTGCGATTTAGGCTTCGATGTGTTTCGCTTGTGGCGCGACCACCACAGTTTCAAAGATGTCCTGTAGTAATCCGTAAGGATAAAGAATGGGATTAGAAATGGTGGCTCATCAACCAAAAACGACAGTAAGGGCTGTCATATCACGATTGTAGGAGGGCCAAGGATGAGTCACACATTCACATTTTGACTGTATTAAAAAAATGAAATGAAATGAAATATGCATTGGATGTATATTACGTTGAATAACTGATCATCAAAATAACATTTCAAAAATGATCAAAATTTGTAGTATTATTCAATACATGCTTCGTCGAAATACACGAGAAAAGTAAGTGCTCTTTCTATATACTTATCTCTTATAGTTAGTCGAATACTACACATTCAATTTTAAGCTTTATTTTATTCTGTGACTTTATTCAATATTTCTAAAATTCAATATGAAAAGCTCATCCTATGAAGAGTTTCAAAAAAATTATAGAACTGCTTTGTTGCGTAAAAGCGCTGAAGTGCACTGAAGGTGCAGAGAAAACTGGTTTTACTGATTTGCTCAGTAAAAAACCGATGTCGCCTCACCTTTTTTCCGAAAGACTTATCGAAATTAAAAGCTTATGGATACATCGTTCTGTTACTGATTTTGTTTATTTACAGTAACATAAGTACATAACATTAAACTATAAAATATTTAAAATTATGTAGGATGTATATTTGTTTTATGGGGATGTCTAGTCATACGATATAATCTGACGGTATTTTTTCTTATTTATACGATTATCGTATGATTTATTTTATTTTTATTTGTCGGATATATTTTAAATTTAAAAAATAAATATAATAAATGTTTTTAATAATTTTAGACAATTGAATAAAAAAAATGATAAATCCAATTGGGCATGCTTTAAGCGCATTAAAAATATTACGTATAACATGATAATACGCAATTTTTTAAAGTAGTTTAAATACATTTCGAAGACACTATCGGCTTCAACACCCTCGAAAACCATGAAAATGACACCCATGATGAAAGATTGATATCTATTGCAGCCGCCATCTTGGATTTACATTTCGACAGCACCATCGGCTTCAACACCCTCGAAACACATTAAAATTACACCCATGATGAAAAAAAATATACCTATTGTAGCCGTCACCTTGGATTTACATTTCGACAGCACTATCGGCTTCAACACCCGCGAATACCATGAGAATGACACCCATGATGAAAAATTGATATCTATTGCAGCCGCCATCTTGGATTTACATTTCGACAACCCTATCGGTTTCAACACCCTCGAAAACCATGAAAATGTACCCATGACAAAAAAATTGATACCTTTTGCAGCCGCCATCTTGGATTTACATTTCGACAGCACTATTGACTTGAACACCCTCGAAAATCATGAAAATGACACCCAAGATGAAAAAAAATATATACCTATTGCAACCGCCACCTTGGATTTACATTTCGACAGCACTATCGGCTTCAGCACCCTCGAAAACCATGAAAATGACACCCATGATAAAAAAATTGATATCTATTGCAGCCGCCATCTTGGATTTACATTTCGATAGCACTATCGACTTCAACACCCTCGATACCCATGAAAATGATACCCATGATGAAAAAATTGATACCCATTGCGGCCGCCACCTTAAATTTACATTTCGACAGCACTATCGGCTTCAACACCCGCGAAAACCATGAGAATAACACCCATGATGAAAAAATTGATATCTATTGCAGTTGCCATCTTGGATTTATATTTCGACAACCCTATCAGCTTTAACTCTCTCGAAAGTCATGAAAATGACACCCATGATGAAAAAATTGATACTTATTGCAGCCGCCACCTTGGATTTATATTTCGACAGCCCTATCGGTTTCAACTCTCTCGAAAACCATGAAAATGACACTCAAGATGAAAAAATTGATAACTATTGCAGCCGCTATCTTGGGTTTGCATTTCGACAGCACTATCGGCTTCAACACCCTCGAAAACCATGAAACTGAGACCCATGATGAAAAAATTGGTACCTATTTCAGCCACCACCTTAGATTTTTACATTTAGACAGCACTATCGGCTCCAACACCCTCGAAAACCATGAGAATGACACCCATGATGAAAAAATTTATACCTATTGCAGCCGCCACCTTGGATTTACATTTCGACAACCCTATCGGTTTCAACACCCTCGAAAACCATAAAAATGTCACCCATGACAAAAAAATTGACATTACTTACTTTTAGTACGTACTACTATTATTTATTCTGTGCTTTTAAAATATTGTAATAAAAAAATCTCTTATTATTATTACAATAAAGTATTTAAGAAATTTGGTTATTCGAATATTGTGTATCTGTACAGCGATCTTTTTGAGCCGCTGCAAACAACCGAAACAATGTCCACACACGACGGCGACTGACGCTGAACTGAGCGAGTGAGTAAACTACTCTGTGGCTGTAGCTCTCTATTTATAGAAATAATTTACATACAAGGCTACCAAATCAACGAAAATTTCGTCATTTTGGAGCCGACAAAAATTAATTATAGCCAAACAAAACAAAATTACACTGCCATTTACATGCAGTGGCTTCCCACATGATAGATGAAGAGATTAAAAAATAGATTGAGTTAAACAATTGATATTTTCAAAAGTTATCGTATTTACAATCCTTGGGGACATGATAAATCCACACCATAAGCCACTAAAACCCCTTTTTTATTTAAAAATAGCAATTAATAGATTTTAAAAAAAATATTATTAAATTCAACAATCATTTATCTTTCTGACAATGTGCTTTTTATATCATTTATATGTATAATATGATTGCTAGATACGATTTTATTCGATAAAACGTTGGAATCTTTATTTTTAGGCGAAAGTAGAACATACCTTGCGCTTTCGCTTAAGGCATGCAATAAATTATATATATATATATCATATATTATATATTTATATACTCTGATACTTACACGTATGTTTAAGCCATTTGCGGCTAATAAAACATTACTTACACCAATCTTGCAATATCAGTGGCACGCGGCTAAGCCTATATTTAACGTTATAATGATTTAAAATATAATAAAGAATTGAAATTTTTAATTTTAAAATTATCGGTCGAACAAATATTTTTATTTATACGATTATCGTATGATTAGCAACGGCCTTGTTTTATTTAGATAAAATTATTCTACTCTGCCTGCATGCACACGGAGACTTAAATAAATACTTCTTTATGAAAATAGAATAAATGCTGTGAAAATTCGGTCATTGAAGAGTATGTTAGAGATGATTCTGAATGACAGTGTGAGAAATTCTGTGATAAAAGAAAAGTGTAGTTTGTATACGCCGGTGGTTTGGTCGTATAGAAAGAATGAATGACGAAAATGTGACAAAGCAAATTTATGTTGCAGAAGTTAACGGTAGAGTCTGCAACGGACGAATTAATTTACAGTCCATCTGATATGAAAGTGGATAGTGGCAGCAAATGGATACCTGCAACCAACTGCAAACCAAGATTACTATAGGTTAGTTGGCAAGATGGAACAGTCACAAAAAGAAATGGATCAAGAATAAAAGAAATATATATCGCATATAGGTTTAAACGACACAATAGTTCCAAAGAGTATATAAATCACTACGTTTAATAATGCCGTGGTGAAACCCCAGCGTTTTCTAACTAGGTAAGCTACTTAGTGCATACAAGTAGCTTTTAAAATAAAAGCAAGTTAAGTAAAACTATTAAACGTGAACTAGAAATTGTATAATACAAAACATTTATACTCCAGGGAGCTTAGGCATTTTCTATTTATTACTAAAAAGTTTAAAATGTTATTTTTACCGCTGCTATGTTTTATCATAGTTGTATATACATGGTTAGGTAAATTATTACTTTGTACGTTATAAAATATCGTGTTGGAATGTAGCAGCTGCTTGTATGTATGTAACCTTAACTAAGCGATAATAGCATTAACCTCAGTAAATCGAATTCGAATTCCTTACTGAAGAGGATATATTCCATTTTTTTTAGACCAAGTAAGTTACTTCACCTATATAACTCTATACCTTACTAATTAATTACAAAATTAACTATACATACATATACCAACCTTGTGTCAAGAAAATTCTACAATTTGTAAGAACGAGTTATTTATTTTTGTAATAAGAAACCGATAAATTTATCGTAAGCAAATAAATAAGTGACTAATACAAAGCCTTCATTAATGTTCAAATTGTGTATCAGAGAATAAAACGTATTCTAAAGATGAATTTAAATTATCATCTTATTGGGTATACCTACACATTTAAATACCCAACGTTATTTCTAAACATTTGAAGCTATATTCGAAATTTGTGGATTTTATTCAGCACTAACCGATGTGCATCTAATACTAGTGTTGATTATATTAATATTACACGCTTAAATCAATTAAAAATTTTGTTGCTATGTTTAAAATATTGTGTAACCACTATATAGGGCGCAAAGCCTACACCTGCGTATAGACGTACGAAGGAGTATTAATTCAAAGGACAAAACAAAAACGCAATTACTACAAACGCCATATAATTTTGTTCGCTCATAAGTTCTATGTTTTATTATGTAAGTTTGTCTTATATCTTATATGATATAATATAGGTACACTAGGAAAATACTATGAAGCGAAGGCGATCGTGTGACATGGATCTTCTATGTAAATGTTTGTCAATTCTGCCACATATTTTATTTATATTTGTGTTAGAGGCTTTTTAAATATACCTTTATATAATAATCAATGCAAAGGCTGGAAGCTCGTTTATAATGGTACCAGGAGCTAATTTGAAAACACCTGGAAGAAAACTTGCATATCTCAATATGAAGTCTGTCATCAGGGTAAGTAAATAATAAAATAAACTACCGTTGCCAGCCCGCCTGCCAAGCACTGTAACTATAGCTGATATCCTTCCTATGAGGTAATCTATGGATCAGGAAAATGTTCAGCAATGGACCTTGATAGGCTGTAATGATGATGATGATGTTGCAGATAACGTTAATTAACAGATAACGAGCGTGCAACGTGGTGTCATGACAAACACGCTGTTGTTCAGCAGTATCTTGAGTGACGGTCGCCGCACGTTATTTTCGGACAATTGAAGTGGTAAGCGAACAAACAGTTCATCTGGTAGTAAATGGCCACAGTAGCCCATGGGCACCTACAGCCAACTTAAAATAAAGAAGCTTAAAGATCCATTGTTACCACTACGGACTAAGATGGAATGCCTGAGCTTAATTTTCAATTTATTTTTATTAGCTTAACTTATGTCCTGAATTACTTAATCTAAATAAATTTTTATTTTTATTTTAATTTTATTCTTAATGTGCGAAGAATACGTTATGGAACGGAAACTGTCGTTAATAATGTTGGCGGTTCATCGCATTTACATGCCGATGTAGTTAGACTGGTTTTAGCTTACATCCTATGCATGCTATCCTTTTCCTTTTCTTGACACAAGTTGAGACAGCTAATAAATAATGCAATCATAAAATATACCAAATATGCATTAAATATTTAGTAGTAATAGTCCGACTAGGTAAGTCCAACTTCGACCGAGAGGTCAATTCAACTCGGTTGGGCAGTGTTCGGGAAATTACGGCACATCTTCTCGTCAGGTATACCTCAAAACTTGAAAACGAGACTGTACAACCAGTGCGTGTTGCCACTGATGACCTATGGAACTGAGACGTGATCCTTCACTGCTGGCCGGATGAGGAAGCTCAAGGTTGCTCAGCGAGCTATGGAGAGGGCTATGCTCGGAGTTTCTCTGCGTCATAAACTTAGAAATGAGGATATCCGCAGTAGAACCAGAGTGACCGACATAGCCCAACGGATTAGTAAGCTGAAGTGGCAATGGGCCGACCATATAGCTCGAAGAACCGACAACCGTTGGGGATAAAAAGGTTCTCGGGTGGCAGCCTCGTACCGGCAGGCGAAGGGCGTCCCCCCACTAGATGGAGTGACGCCCTGGTAAGATATGCAGGAAGTCGATGGATGCAGATGGCTCAGGACCGTGCTTTGTGGCATTGCTTGGGGGAGGCCTATGTTCAGCAGTGGACTTGTGAAGGGCTGTAATGATGATGATGATGGAAGTTCAATTATTAGTTTACATCATTCATATATATAATTCTTCTGTCCGTGTGTATATGAGAGAAGTCCTCCTCAACGGCTGGACCGATTTTGAAGAAATTTTGTGGGTGTGATTAATTTGATTCGAGAATGGTTTAGATTCACAATTGGACCCGGTAGGTGGCGCTGTTGTCGAGATCCAAAAATCACCCGTACCATGCCGAGGCGGAACGCTAGTTTAATAATTATTAATTCGATTTTTTTTATGAAAGTCAATAAAATTTTTAAATATAGAGAGCGTTAAATATGAAATTTATATATATATATATTAATAATAAAACAACATTAAAAAGCCAACAAAAATAGCAAAAATGTTAGCCGTCCCTGTTTTATCCCGTATCCCGAGTATAACTGTAATATCTACTCGTACGTAACTGAGTGCCGTTAATTTTCAGTCGGCTCAGATATAATTATAGCAAGATAATATATGATAACACTGACGAATGTTATATTTTATGAGAGTAAAATTATTGACAAGTTAAGTGAAGAAAAAATAAAATATTACACTTATTCTCTCCCACAATACTAACTACTACATTGTTTTCATATTAAATCTAAATCATTCAAATAATTCTTATGCAATATATAATTCCGTGTGATAGCGGAATAAGAGGCTCCACCTCCATCACCTATTTGATATCGTGGGTGCAAGGCGCTAAACACCAATAAGACCTAAAAGTTTCCGATAAAAGAAGGTTTATACGTTTTGTGTTCCATATTTAAAATACACTGCTAGGAATGTCGTCGTCGTTCGTCAATCGTTTTTCTCATAAGATATAATTAAAAAATCTTAATAGGGGTCTCTAGAGATTTTTAGATATTTTTTTTTATAATGTTTGAGATATTTTTTCTCATTCCATATTTTGTGGTTTCTACTATCGTAACGCATTTTGAGTACAGTTCACGGCTCACAACTAGAAGGCCGTCGCCCAATTAAATTTACGAAACCTCTCGTTCTAAGTAGGCGATAATCTCGAAGCGTCTGTGAGAAAACCTGTTCTATTATCTTATCTAAGCATATACGTATAAAACCTAAAAAGAAGAAATAATATAAAAGTATAATCGTCGCAAAATGTATTTGGATAAATGGATTTATACATAAACCAGGTACCATTAATTTGTTGCCAAGGCGAAAACTATCGTTCACTCTACTCATATTTTCTAAAAGCGTTTCGTTCTTCGTTATGCAGGCCTATTCTTTAAATTTTAGGTTAACACATTGATAAACGGTTGACTGAAAAATAATAGACCCTTTATAGTACCTTGCATCGTATGTTTTACGATGTTTCTGCTCTTATAGAAAAGCTATAAGGCATACGAAGCAATGTACTTTAAAGTGATTTTCATTCATTTTGATGACTACGAAGTCAGTAAATGGGCCTGATTAGTTTTTTTTTTTAATTTAACATTTAAAATGCATGTAAAATCATTTTCGGATCTTGATGAATCTGTGTTTTGTTCGTAATGGTTGTTTGGACTTTGGACTATGGAATGAAATGTTTTTGAATTATGGAAACTGGCAATAAGCATAATATATAAATATTACTCGCTAGTAGCCAAAATAAATTCGCCGAAGCATAATATGATATTGAAAATTTATTACAGCATAGCATAGATACACAGCATCTCATTGATTAAGTTTTAATGTCAAATATATTTATCTGTCGGTTATTTTAACATAGAATATAATTAATATGCTTATAATCACGCAAGAAAATATTTTATAATCACGTTGTTTATTTAATGTTGATAATGTAAATATCACGCTTTTAAATAAGATATTATATGTATGTATTTCAAAGTTAAAAGCACAGCCAGTGTTAAATCAATATCATCCTTACATCGAATCACAACTCCACTGGAAATGGGTGTCAAATAGACCTTCCTATATTCCTATATAAATAGAAATCCTTGCATGTTGCATCAGGTCTTCACCGAATTTACAATTATTCGTAAAAATGTTAATTAAATGCATTTTATAGAAATCGTTAGTAACATTATCGGTAGAAATTTATCAATAATCATTACGTAATATAATAACAGTTTTAACGACTGTGGCTAACGGTTATTACTGAAGCACATTATAGTTTCTTTTGAAAAAAACACTTAAAATTAAAACATTAAGAATTTTTGAATTAGCTCCTTAAATATTGGTAAGAATGCGTCATGTTAAATTATTTAAGATTTTTAACCTTAACAAAATATTTATACAACCCCAATACGAGGGCAGCACTGAAAGTTTTAGAACTGGCCACTTGTAAACGATATAATAAAAAAATAAATTCAAAATTTTAAAATGGATCTCTTTGCCAATATTATTGTGTATGTATTTTATTAATTTGGCGGCAAATTGAAAATTGTATGTGTCACGTCAGCATGAAATTAACGCGAGAAAACTTTCGTACAAACATTTTTTATGACTTTCGATGTCATTTAAGTCAACAAGAACGTTATGATTTACTTCGATTGGCCTTTCAAGATGAAGCCCCATCTCGTGTCACTGTTTACAACTGGTTTAATGACATTAAACGTGGTCGCACTAATCTCACCGATGATCTGCGTGAGGGACGGCCTTCTGCGGCGACGACTGAAGATAACATCAGTGTTGTGCGGCGTATGATAGAGTCTGACAAAAGAATGACTTATCAGCAGATTTGGACAAGCTTAGGCATCGGTATGAGTCAAGTGCACAAAATCCTCCATGAACATTTAGCGGTCAGGAATCTTTGTGCCCGGTGGATACCTCATAATTTGACAGTAGCCCAAAAACTCCGTCGTGTTGATTGGTGTCGTGAAATAGTTTAGGTTGGAGGTGACTCAAATGCTGTGTTCGACATACTTACAGGTGAAGAAAACTGGATGTATTGTTATGATCCTGAAACTAACAGACAGTCTGCTGTCTGGGTGTTTCCTTCCGAGGAATTGCCAAATAAAGTAAAGAGAGGTCGAAGCGTGGGAAAAAAGATGGTGGCCTCGTTCTTTAGAAGGACAGGTCATTACGCAAAAATTGTTTTAGATGATCAAAAAACAGTTACTGCAGAGTGGTACACTTACAATTGTTTGCCACTTGTCTTGGAAAAAGTTCGGGAGAAACGACCTCGCAATAGAATCCTCTTTCACAACGACAACGCCTCGTCGCACATCGCCAAGCTAACAATCGACTTCTTGTCTACGTCAGACGTGCAATTACTGGGTCACCCGCCCTATAGCCCCGACCTCGCACCTTGCGAGATCGAAGAAAAACTTCGAGGAAAACATGGACGCCGAGGAATCAGTGGCTGCGTTTCAAAACGCCGTTGAAGAGTCCCCTAAGAACATACATACATACATATAATCACGCCTCTTTCCCGAAGGGGTAGGCAGAGACCACTTCTTTCCAATTGCTACGATCCTTACATACTTGTTTCGCTTCGTCCACTTTCATTATTCCCTTCATACATACGGTTTAGGGTACTCTTGACCTGGCCTTTTTTCAAGACGTCCTTGATTTTGTCTAGAAATGTCCGCCTAGGTCTACCCCTTCCAACACTTTCATTCACACTCGCCTTATACACTTTTTTCGCCAATCGTTGTTCATTCATTCTCTCAACATGGCCAAACCATCTCAGCATACCTTTCTCAATTTTTGTCACTACATCTTCTTTCAGACCACAACGTTTCCTTATCTCGTTATTTCATATCCTGTCATTCAGTTTAACTCCTATCATACTTCTTAATGCTCTCATCTCAACTGCATTTATTCTGCTTTCATGTTTCTTCTGCCATACCCAACTTTCACTTCCGTACATGAGTGTCGGAACCAACACCCCCTCATGCACAGCTAAACGAGCCTTGTTAGACACCTTCCGACTGCTCATAAAGGAGTGCAATTCACTCTTCTTTCGATATCACTCTCACACTTTCCATCTCTTGTAAACTTTGAACCCAGATACACAAACTTTTTCACCTGTTCAATTTGTTCATCTTCAATCACGATATTGCAGTCTGTCACTGCCTCATCTTTTTCAAACACCATCACTATCGTCTTCCTTACATTCATCTTCATTCCCTTTCTAACAAAAGCTCCACTCATAGCAGTTACCATCTCCTGCAACTCCTCGGCCGAAGACGCAAGTAATATTTGGTCATCAGCGTAGAGAAAACATTTGACGAGTAACTCATTCATTCTCAACCCACTTTCATTCTCTTTTAAATCTGTCAAACAATTGTCCATAAACAGATTAAACAGCCACGGTGACGCTACACATCCCTGTCTAACACCTTTATCGATATTAAACCATTCATTGTATGCCCCGTTTATCCTTACACAAGCACTAGAATCCCTATAAAGAGATTGCAATGCTCGTATGAGGATACTGCTCACACCGTTCACGGACAGTGCTGACCACAATTCATTCCTCACCACTGTATCATAGGCCTTTTCTAGATCTACGAACGCGCAGTAACCCGCTAAGAACGAGTGGGCAAAATGCTTTTCTCAGTGGTTCCATCGGGTGCAGCGATGTATTGATGTAAATGGATACTATTTTGAAGAGATTTAATAAAACTAATAACTTGTTAGTTAGTTCAGTTTTTGGTTTTCTAAGAACTTTCAGTGTCACCCTCGTGTAATACTTTTTAAACTTAAATAATATACTTAATTCGTATCCAGTTTCCTAGTAAAGGCTCTTTTAACACCCCTCGTGAGTTTGAATAATTCATCAATTGGCGAATATATATAAATAAAAAACACGGTCACAAATACATAAAAGCATTAAATTATACAGTTGAGATAGATCGAACGTGTTTTTTATCACATATATTATGTAAAGCGTGTAGGATTAAAACTTTAAATTGCTTCTTAAAACAAGAGCTAGCTTTTATCAAACTATATTTATTAAGTGTAGTGTTGAAATGCTAAAAACTAAATATATAATGTAACTTTATACTTTCACTTATATATAAAGTTATATAAAATATAGGTTTATACATTTTATATAACTTTATACATAAGTGAATATTTGCCATAGATATGATACTTGACAGATGAGTTGACAACCACATTTTTTTACTATTTTAAGTGGTTATCAGGAAGGGTTATTTTTATAAAATATTTCTTGCAGCAGACCCAGGAAATTTAAATTAAAAAAAAACAAACACAGTGTGTACATAAATTGTGGTATTCTAATTATTATTTTATTTCACTGAATTTCAATGATATGATCAGTAGAACGCTGTAAAATAAAAACTTATGCTGAGTGGCATCAACACTTAGTGTAGGTACGAGTACATATCAAGTACAGAAAACATTCGCTTAGAACATTGATAAAATAGATTTTAACATGGGAATATCACATACCAGTCTTGACGAGGGCACGAGGTAGCGCCAGGACTCCACTGCCCGCCATCTCGCCAGCAACCAGCAGTGCAGCCTGATTCACCGTGAGACCAGTGCCTTTATCCGACCCATTGCCACCGTCCCCTTCCTAAAATTGAAAATGTCAGTTTAACAGTTGAAAGTTTACTGTAACGGGATTTATAAGGACTTATATGCGTAGTTATGTTATTCTGCAAAGCTACGAGGGTACTACGAGTATATCTAAATTTATTATTCTATTTTTACGTGGTACAGCCATGCGGCAGCTATATTAGTAGTATAGTTGTAGCACGAATGGGTCGGCTCGACCGGGGAAAGACCACGCTCTCACAGAATACCAGCGTAAAATAGCAGCTGTTTCGTATGGTGAGTGCAGAGAACCGGAGACCCTTTTTACTGGAAATGAGGCATTCCATCTTAGTCCTCACGGGTGACAACGCATCTGCATTTTGATTTGTAATAGAGGATAAATAGACAGTGTGCTCGTTTGTCATCCTTATCTTATAAAAAAATCTATAGTTACGGATGACGAGGCATTTTTCTTTCCGTGTGAGATAACCGCTTATTCACATGAAGACTTCATAAACTTTATGAAATATTTATATCATTAAAAAGTACTTGAGAACCAAAAAAAGCGCCGCACAGTGCTTTTACAAATACTGTATATAGCGTACAATTAATTCTCTTTTCAAATCATATAAAATCGTGTCTAAACTACGATGTATGATAATGTAATATGCATAATAGATCGCTTTGAAGCGCGAGAGTTGATACTACCACAGAATAATTAATAGCACAAGAAATACTACTTGAAATAGTATATGGTCGGAAAAAATATGCGCATACATAAAAAAAGCAAATAAATTCTTAATGGAATGGATTTTTATAATAATTTACATTAATAGAGATAAAAAACAATTGTAATTTAATCGCCGGGAAGAACGTTAAAGTTCGAGTTCGAGTTTTTTAAGCGATTTTATTATATATTTATATTTATATGAAAGGCATACTATTGAATTAGATTTCTCATCGGCCACATTTTTATTTTTATTACATTCCTTATTTCCTGCTGACAAACGAAAACCTTTACTTTTTGTCCATTCTCATTCTTTCTCCATTCACAAATATGAATGAAGCGGAGAAGGGAGGAAATCCTTGACTCTTTAAATTAATTCTGTACATTGTAACAACATTTCAGCTTGTGTGGTATTCCGCCAGTGCAATAAACAGCCATTGTTGTTTCAGATAGTAGTATGCTACTAGGCGAACTGCTAAGGAGATGCTAAGCGGGTCTAAATTAAAAAAATATATAATAATATTTCGATAACATTGGTATCTTAGGGTAACAACAAACATAAGTAATTGGTATTACTGAATAGACTATTTGCTTATTTGATGGGTATTTTCGATTACCTATCCCCTTACAAACATATAAAATTACAATGACGGCATCCATGACTTTTTCTGCCACTAGGGCAGCGCTACTTCAAAACGAGGTGTAATAATCTTGTTTTTATATTATTCTAAGCCAGCGCTTAACTACAATCCCACCTGATGGTAAGTAGTGACGTAGCCTAAGATGGTGAAGCGCACTGACTTAACAAAACCCTATTCACTCTTGCCTTGAAGACACCCACATTGTAATCGGATAAAAACACAGATGCTGGCAACTTATTCCACTCGTTTCTTGTACGCATGATGAACGATGTAGCAAACCGTTTGGTTCGAGACTGCCTGTAGTGTGAGATTCACACGCTCTACCATAGTTTCTCTTTCGGAATGGATTTGACCCCGACTGGCCCGAGGACTTGGTTGGTATCTCTCCACAACTATGCTATCGTCTGCATACCCATAGATACCGAGCATAAGTAGGTAATTAATATGCAGCAGGAAGAGTTGCAGAGAGAACAGAACCCTGAGGAACACCGGCGTTAGTCGCAACAGAATCGGATGAGCAGCCATCGACGACGGCCCGGAGAGACTGTTTACTCAGAAAGTCCTTTACCCAGTCAATCAGACAAGGGGATAACGCTGGAAGCTTACCCAGAAGGCTAGTGTGCCAAACTCTGTCAAAGGTCTTCGAGACATCAAGGGAAACAGTAGGTGCTTCCCCACTGTTCTCGAGTGCGTGTGTGGCATACGCTAGAAGGTTGACCGATTTCGGCGAAACCCGTATTGGCGGTCACTAAGGAGGACATTCTGTTCTAGGTATGCCATTAAGCGGGCGTTCAATATACACTCCATAATCTTGCTGAGTATGGAGGTAATTGAGATTGGCCGATAATTGGCAGAGTCGGCACGGCTGCCTTTTTTGGAACAGTCTGCACGTTGGCCAGCTTCCAGTATTTTGGCACTATTCCAGTATTAAATGAGAGGCGGATCAACCGTGTCAGCACAGGAGACAACTCAGGTGCACAAGCCTTTAGAACTATAGCTGGTATACCATCTGGTCCACTAGCTTTATTCATGTCTAGACACCGCAAGGTTTTAAGAACCTCCTTATTTGTGATATGGACCTCCGACATAGAGGTCCCGCAGTGAGGTAATTTAGGTGGAACGTTGTTGCCACTTATGCCAACATTAGACAGATTTCATAGCGGGGAAGTTAATTTGTTCGGAAAATGTACAGGTTAATGTTTCTTTCTGTACTATTCGTTATATTTTATATTAATTAGGTTAAAAATAAAGAAACCAACCAAAGATATTCATAAAAGTAGAAAAACAAAAAAAAAGTAAAGAGCAGACTACTGAGGCATTGTTTTGTATTTAATATAATACTCTGGAAACCGATAAACTTTTATTTAAAACTAATTTCTCAATTAAATAACATTTTGTTACAAAAAACTTCACAAAATGAAGATTTTTAGCCCTCATCAAAAAGGCATAGAATTCTAACGGAGCGGTAAGATTGTCGAATATCATATCGAAAATCGTATTATGTTATATGTAAATGTATACCTGTATTATTTTGCATAGTATGAAAACGTGTCGTCCGAAAAAAAGAGTTAAAAAGGTATGGTTTTAAAGTCGAAAATCGTTTATTTATGCGGTTTCAATCCGCAACGCAAAACAAAAAAAAATGATGCAAAATCTAACCGGAATACACTGTCAACTACCCTGTTAAATTAGTTTGTCTATTTTGTCAATGAACAATATTGAAATATTTACTTTCAGTAGAGTTTTCATGATAACCTAAGTTCAAAATTCTTGGTAGGACTTTTTTATATCTAGGCATCGATCACTAATAAAAAACTAGATACACAATCCCATGTAAAAGTTCTCTAAAAACTGTCGCCAATTGTTTTTGGCGTAATTGTAGATGAAATAAATATACCTACATTTATGTAAATTCAACCTTAAAATCATTGCCTAAAGTTGTATTCTCAAAGCTACGTACAAATTAAAAGCGCATCCAAATGTTTGAGTGGGCGCTCATTCGGTAAGGACATTTTTTGTCACTGATTGTGTATCGAGTTTTTTATTAGTAATCGATGTATCGAGGAGTTCATTTGAGTAGATACCTCCCCCTTACCTATTGCTACTCTAATAAAACAGTGCGTACACTGCAGTGTACGGGTCTCAAGGGTATAGAGAGCCAGTATTGTAACAAGCTGTGACACTTTTTTAAATGGCCGGCAACGCATCTGCAATTCCCTTAGTGTTGCAGTTGTTCATGGGCGGCGGTAGTCACTTGCCATCAGGTGATTCGTGTGCTCATTTGCCCCCTCTCGTATATAAAAAAACATTCCATCTGAACTCCTCAGATGTGTACTTTGTTTGAAGTTGTTTGCAGGTGTCCATGGGCTACAATACAATAGCCACTGAATATCAGATAGACTGTAAGTTTTTTTTATAAACCCCTATTCTAGGATTTTGTCCTGTATCGTGGAGGCAGTATACATACATAAATTGTTCAAGGACAAACATCCAGACCCTGTACATTGATGTCTCAGTGATAGCGAGGATGAAAACTGGCCGCGATCACCGAATGGTGAGAGGCACACTGAACCTAAACGTTAAGTTGGAAAGGTCACGTCTAATGAAGTTAATGCTCCGTCCCCCTCGTGCTCTAATCCAAAGCCCAAAATCTTTAGCTCGAGTTATATAATCGTTTCACAGTGCTAAAAGATTGCAATGATTGAATGACAAGCTTGTAGAAACTGTCCATGCGGTCGGAGCTAAGTTCTGTAAGACCCGTCGCAGAAGAACACAAAAACTCTCCGATCACACTCTTAATCTCATGGGTGTTAGACGAGAGATGAAGTTGCAATCTTCAGTAGATTTGACATCATACATGCACGTTTAAGTAACGATCCAAGAGCAAATCTTATGCGACACTATTCCGATGATATCCCGGCGTCAGTCAGAGAAGAAAGTGGCAGCCTCGTACCGGCAGGCGAAGTGTAGGGCGTCCCCCAACTAAATGGAGTGACGACCTGGTAAGACATGCAGGAAGTCAATGGAAGCAGGTGGCTCGGGACCGTGCTTTGTTGCATTCCTTGGGGTAGGCCTATGTTTAGCAGTGGACTTGTGAAGGGCTGTAATGATGATGATGTTGTAACATTCAGACCAATGTTATTTTTAGGCCATACAAATTCTTGTTCCGTGCGGGATTAAGACCTGCGATCCTCAGCGCTGCAACCCAGTCCTAAGCCACTGGGCCAAGGTGCCGTCAGTTCGTATGTCACTTCAGTTTTTTTTCCTTGGGAGGTCTATGTTCAGCGGAGAACTTACGAGTAGAAGGACGTTAATGGAATGTAATGGAAATTGATAAACTACAATAAATAAAGTATAAATATCTAATGACTAATATAAAATTTACTTGACTTGGTGAGTAAATATATTGCAAGTAATTTTTATAACACACATTAATCGTTGCAGCATTTAACATATTATATTTCGTGAAATAAGTACGTACACGCTGCATAAATATTTGACATGCTAACAGGAGGTTAACCAATAAGATAAGAAATAACAGGCCCTCTATTATACAATAGGAACGCGAGATAGAAGGCGAGAGAACTCGGTAATTATATAAAAAATATCGAAGAATACGAAGCTATATATTTTTATTTTTGTTTAAATAAATAGCCTGAACAATTATTATCCTTTAGAGCGGATTCCCACTAGACAGAGTCACGTCTTGATAAAAGATGCAATAAGTCGATAAATACATGCGGTTCAGGGCCGTGCCTTGTGGCATTCCTTTTGATAGAGGCCTATCTTCGGCAGTGGACTTGTAATGGGGCGTTAATGATGACTTGATCCTGGCCTGCAGGGCCGCAACCAAACACTCATTCACTTCAGCACCGAAATTACTTGATATTGACGCGGTTTTCACCTTCCTTCAGGCCTGCCACATACATACGGAATTCTGTTTCGTGGTTCCGTTTCGGAATTCCGAACGGGTCGGCCACACACATACGGAATTCCATTTTGCCCGCAAAAGTTCGAACGGAAGACTACCGTACGTGTGTGACAGGTCATAGATTTTATATGAAATAGCTGCGTTCGGAATCTCGAATCAGAATATCGAAACGGAATCCCGAAACGGAATTCCGTATGTATGTGGCGGGCCTTAGAGTTTTAAAAAGTTTATTGACGAAGGTAATCGGATAACATACATCTCACAAATTTTATGCACACTATTCAAGATGTTAAATCAATAATGTGACTTGGGTATATACTTATAACAGCTAGAATTCAACTCAAACTTTAGATGCAGTATTTCAAAGCATCGCTTACGTGCCTTGTGGTTGACACGCTAGTGGGTAACCTAAATACCTATTTTACTATAATCTTGTGTAGTTAGACACTCACAAGGTTTCATTATTGTTTTTGCTTTAACACAACATATAGATCTCACTACTATACTCGGAATTTCTATCATTATGGAAGTTTAGAATATTCCTACTCATTATTCTTAAGGACAGATATTAAGAAATATCCCCTTTTCTCCTGCAACGTACCAGGGTCTATGAAGTCCCTGGTAGGTTAACCTATAGAAGTTTCACTCCGAATTTGCTCCGGACTTTTTTTGGTGTATTACCTATATTAAATTTATTAATAACTCGACCACAACGCCACCTATCGGGTTTAGATTTTATGGTTCTCTTTTTTGGCAATTAAGCAAAATATATCGTGGATATGAGCCACTTTAATCCATAATATCGAAACCGTAATAAAAACATTATTACAGTGCCGCCTATCTGATCCTAGCATAACATGAAATATTGTCTCGACAAAAAGTAAATTGTGTCAATTTTGTTTCAATCAGAAATTACAAAGACACAGTTAAAAAAGATAAACACTTATATTTATATACCTATTAGCTGTTCCCCGCGACTTCGCCCGCGTGGAATTATTGCGATCGGATTTCATGGGTTTTATTTTTTTGCGTGGAACCCTAATTCTTTTCCTATAATAAAAGTAGCCTAAGTTACTCCTTATAACATCAGATATCTGCCAATGAAAGTCACATCGAAATCGGTTCGTGATGCGTGTTCATACATAAGTAGGGTAAGCAGTAGGTATAATGATTGGCACTTTAAGCGGATTTCTACTTGTAAGTGGTTAATTCTCGTAAATAAACAAATTTGTTATATTTTTTATTGTTTTGTTGGATTTTAGTTTAGAAAGCCATAAATAAAATAACGCATTACGTTTAAAAAGAAATGTTTAATTAAGTTAAAAATCTAATTAAACTTTTTTCTAGGGAATGTTACAATCATTGGCACTTTAGCATAGTGAATGGCACTGTAAGTTAAGTATAATCATTGGCACCATTGGAAGTCTTAAAAAGTTATACCCAGATCTTTCTAAACTCCATCTTATTGTTATAACACTTATTTTGAACAAATCTTCTACAAAAAATTTCCTTAGATCGTCATCTGAAAGCGGTTTCGTTGGTCTACCATGTTCTTCGTATACATTTTTGATGTGACTTTTTTAGTAAAACCTTTCGTATTTTCTCGATATTTTGTAGAAATAGAACTTTATTTCGGTTTTTTAGATTAAACATGTAAACATTAAGTATTATAATGTCAGAGTTTTTGGCTTTGTTCTTCTTGTTTTGTTTGTCAGTTTGTTTCTATATTTGGCTGACTAATTCAATTCTGCATTTTGCATTTGTGCCCAATTTTTCCATTATTTTTTTAGCATTGCTGCTTCCGAATCTTCACTTGATAGCACAAAATGACGGCGTTGTTTATCTGCTTTTTGCTTTTTGATACGTATTTGGCAATGGAAATAACTCTATAAATATTTTTATGGCTTTCTAAAAGATTTAAGTTTATTTCGACATCCACAATCACCCATTCACCTCCAACAAATTCTAAATTTGCTGCCTAGTTGATAAAAAACATAAGGGTTAGTTTTCTTTCTGATACTCAACAATAATTTCTGCAGGTTGTACACGCTCTGGTACTGATAAACCATTATTAAGTGAAAGGATACAAGGCAAATTTGATAAAGTTATTTCTGATTCAGTCGTTATTAGTCGTTATTCTTAAAATATTAGGTGATTCGGCGTAATGGCAAGGAACGGTGATCATCTAAAATGGCTTGCTGTGATTTCGAGGGCACCGGACACTTTGTTTAATCCACTTTGTCTGGACTAAATGGGCACAACCCACATGTCTCAAAATCATTTCATAATGTAGATTTATTTCAATACGGTAAAGTCTTCAAGTCTTGCTAATATAGACCCGCATCTATTTTAGTAACTTTTTGTCAAATTGTTTGTCCGTCATTCGAAGACAGGTTTACGCCACATATCTTTGGTGGGCCGAAATGCAGTGATATCAGCTGGTTGCAATAGTCGCGTTGCATTCAGGTTAAGGGCTATAAGTATTATGGCGAAACTTGGGCTAAGTTGCGCCGTATTTAAGATAGTAAATAACCCTCTCTCTAGGCACTAACTTTTGAACGTCTGATCACATTTTCTATAGGAGGAAAGTAATAGGTTTTACCGTATACTCCAAAGAACAGTGATGCAAGACTTCGATTAGGCATGATCCACCTCAAAGACGTTTTATTCTCCCTCCATAAAACGGTTTAGTATGTATGGGGTATTTATTCAAAAACCTCACGTCATTGATATTTTTATAACATCGAAAACTGTGCCAGTGTATTTTTTTTTTGACTTTACTTATTTAGTGGGAACTGTAAATTCGCGCGTGGAATGTTAAATGTTAGTGCGGCAGTTATTTTTCTAAAACGCCCTCTCTTAATAGCAGTATTCTTCATCAATTCAAAATATGAAAAAGTTCAGTCATAATCATTGGCACTACTCAAAGGATATAGTCATTGGCAGTGTCAAGAATAGATTTTGGACAAAAGAAAGAAAGTATAATGATTGACATATATGCCAATGATTATGTAGTCAAAGAAAGTAAAGTATAGTCATTGGCACAATTAAAAAAACCGATGCTTCTATTTCACAACGATAAAATAACATTTAATATGCTTTAATGACCTTAGTTGATTAAAATAGACAGAAATTTGCGTATAAACTTACCTAAAAATCACATTTTTGTCTCAAAATCTAGTCACAAAACCTTAACTTTTTGTTAAATTTTCACGGATTTGTCCGCACACATTTTTAAAACAGCCCTTATAGGAATATAGTTGACGCTGATATAAATGTGTATCGTTAGTATAAGTAATTATATATCTTAGCAATATCTGTGTAGCTGTGATATAGAAAAAGGAAAACATTCTTAAAAACATTCATAAAATAGCAAAGTGCCAATCATTGAAGGAGTGCCAACATTAGTACTGTTTACCCTATATAAAGAATGTAAATATAATTTAGGTTTTTCCCAATTTCCACCTAATTTCAAGACTCTGAACTAGTGTTATCTCTCGAATCATTCCATCTCATGATCGATGCGTGCTGCTTAACTGTACCTACTTTTAATTTTATTAACTTTTATTTATTATTTATTAACTTTTATTTACTTTGATTTTTCGCTATTATCGTCGTGTTGTGGCGGCGTAAGATTCACTACCCTATACCTATATCCCTTGGGTAATGCAAGATTTGACAGACAGAAATGAGACATGAGATAGCAAACAAAAACCAGCAAAATAATGGTCAAATACTCTGAACACTAATCCACATAGCGTGGTGAACAATTTAACACATAAATAATAATAACTACATACATTCAGAAAACAAATTAATTTTGTATAAAAATATTCGGTATAGGCTTATTGTTAAAAAGTTTTTAACTATTTTAACCAATTTTAACAATTGTGGGCGAGTATGTTTACCGTGGACAAAATATCCGATTAGTTAAGTCCAACTTTGACCAAGATAAAATACTTGGTAATTTAATTAATAGAAATTAAGAAATCTATAATACAACTACATCCTCTAAAAACGCAATTAAATAAAC
Organism: Parnassius mnemosyne; assembly: GCA_963668995.1. Lineage (NCBI taxonomy): Eukaryota > Metazoa > Arthropoda > Insecta > Lepidoptera > Papilionidae > Parnassius > Parnassius mnemosyne. Next base: position 27,971,482 of record CAVLGL010000082.1, on the reverse strand, counting down.
ATATAACTATTTTGTAAGTAGTTAATTTTACAAGAGTAAGAGAAAATATTTCGAAGACATGTAAAGTTCGACAACACGCATTGGGGCAGCGCGGCGGACACTTCCTTGCCCTAAAACCCTCTCAGAAATGAGAGGAGGCCTGTGCACAGCAGTGGAACGTATATAGGCTGCATGTTTAACTTTAACTTTCAGAGAAAATAGATCAAAATTTATAATCAAACTGTAAACTGTAATCTGAATAAGAAAGTTTTTATGGCGGCTTTAAATTAAAAAAAAATAGAAAGGTATGGTTTATAATATTATTTTTCAACTCTTATGTATCCTAAATAGGTAATTTATGCTTACTCCTTTAGGCACCAGTGGCGTGGTCTCCGTGGCTTGAGAGCCACCGCTCATTTTTGGCTCCAGGCTGCTCTTCTTCGACATCTTAAAGTAATCTAAATAAAAAGAAAGATCATAAGAAATCGATTCAAAAAAAATATTTTTTATCTCTAAGAACTAACTCTCGAAATTGCTGTTATTAATTTAACTGATTAAATAAATAATTTTAAATGCCTTCTTTACAAAACAAATCTTTAACTGAACTAATGTGTGGTTTTTGTGTTGACCGAAACAAAAAATAATGACCGGCACAATCGTAAACAGGTTCCGAAGCGATCGACCGTCGGCTCTAAAAAGTTCGATTGAAGACCCAGATATGGCTTCCTGTGTATCAATAGGCTAAATTGCCTCTACAACTTCAACTTACGATGGGCTCTTTATAGCGTGAAAGGTCTTATCACACACCCGTCCACCGCGGGACTCGTCACAAAACTGGTCATTCTTGCTAATGCTACTAAACAAAACTGCCGGCTTCTCCCACACCAACTTGTTCACGCATCTTAAAAATAAAGTATAATATTATTGTACTTATTAAAGTTCCTTAGTATAAAAAGTTATATGATCGTGCAGGTGATAGAAGGTAACATAATATATTATTAGGTAACATATAATAAAAGTGTAGAAAAGTCGTGTCGGTAAATCTGATATTTTATATTAAAAATAAGTCCAGGGGACTAAAGAAAGAGTACTGAATCGAAATTAGTGGTTTTTAGAATTTATGTCTGTCTGTCTGTTTGTTTATTCATGATCACCCAAAAACCACTGTACGAATTTCAATAAAATTTTGTGTGTAGTTAGATTCCGAAGAACTATTAGGCTACGATTAATCCATTAAATGAAACTACTTTTTTACGGATTTTATCGCGTTTAATTTAACTATTTAATTCCCGACGTTTCGGGTGCTTTATAACACCCATAGTCACGGGGGGACTGAGGTGTTTGACGTCCCGATGTCATAGTTAAGCCGGCTACCTTATGTTTTTGAATATAAATTTTTGGTCCGATCTACGCAGAATGAGCTTACAGTATCTTGAAGTCTTGCAGTGGTATACTTGGGTTTGGATTTAATTTTATTAATTATAGGATACCAAGCAGATGGCAGCACCCATCCATTCTCTATTGAAATTATGATTTTTTTTTTATTTCAACAGCCTCGCCAATAATCCTTGGTAGGAATCGGTGTTCTTTTGCGAGGATTTGTGGTTTATCGAATATAATGTAATGGAGGGGACGATCTTGAACATGTTCACAATCTGCAAACTTTCCGGAACGTCGGTGTTTCAACTCACCTATATGTTCTTTTACGCGGATTTTTGTAGATCTTTTTGTTTGCCCTATGCAAGAAAGACCACATTCACAATCTAGCTTGTACACTCTTGCATCTTGTAGAGGGGTATGACACTTGATGGATGATAAAAATTGACTAATCTTTTTCGGCGACTTGAAGTATGTTTTAATGGGAGCTCGCTTCAAGATTTAGCCAACCTTGTCTGTGACTCCTCTATATAGGATAGTACAGCGGGCACACGCTCGACTGTGGCCAGCTTCATTCGGTCACTGTGACGTAGACGCGGGATCCGAAGCTTGTTGTGTTACAATACTTGCTCGACGTACTGAAGCTCGGCGGCCAGATATTTTCTGTGACAGATCTCTCCTGCTCTCTGAAACAAAGATTTCCGCACGGTAATTAACTGTGAGGAATGATGGTGCGATTCACCATTTAAATATCGGTTGGTATGGGTTTTTTCCCTATACACAGTGTGACCTGTTATCAGGATTTCGGATGACTAAAATATCTAGGAAAGCTAAAAATTATTTGCCTCTAACTCCATTGAGAATTGTATTTTAGAGTTTATGGAATTAAGGTGGTCTAAAAATTCAGTTACTTTGTCAGATGGTAAGATTGTGAAAGTATCGTCTACGTACCGTTTGTAGTATCTTGGATTTACAGGAGCAGTAAAAAGGGGGTTTCTTCTCAGTCTTCCAAGAATATGTCGGCGACTACGGGAGATACAGGTGAGCTCATCGCTACACCATCTACTTGCTTGTAGAACTCTTCTTTCCACAATAGATAGCCAGATGTGAGACAGTGTTTGAGTAATTTTGCATATTCTGTAGGCACGTTGTTATCTTCCAGCTTCCTGATTAAAATCGAGATGCAGTCTTCAATAGGTAAGTATGTGAATAGTGACCGAACAGCAAAACTGATCATAGTTTCATTGACAGCAAGATGTAGGTATTTTATCTCACTAACAAAGTGGTATGAATTCTCAGTCCCCCATGACCATGGGTGCTGTAAAGCACTCGAAACGTCGGGAATTAAAAAGTTAAATTAAACGCGATAAAATCCGTAAAAGTTAGTTTAATTTAATGTGTAGTTTTCGCGTAAATATAAGAAATCATTATACTATTTATCCAATTCCAGAACTTCAATTTAATAAATACCGTATTTTCTACCGAAAAAGAGCCGGTACACAATTCGACTGTATTTTTTTATTTTATAACTCACAACTTTTTACTGGGTGAACCGATTTCGTTGATTCTTTTTTTATTTGAAAGCTGGTGCTTCACATGTGGTCCCATATTGATGATCAAGCTCTGACCAATAGTTTTTGAGTTATTCTTAATAATTTATATTGAAGTCGATTGTGTTGTGATTTTAGAGAACCGGAGACCCTTTTTACTGGCAAAGAGGCATTCCATCTTAGTCCTCACGGGTGACAACGCATCTGCATTGAGGATTTTATTGAGGATAGATGTAGATGTCTATGGGTCACAGTAACCACTTACCATCAGGTAGGCTGTGTGCTCGTTTGTCACCCTATCCTATAAAAAAAAATTAATTTAAAATTATTATAAATAAAGCCTAAAATTAGTTTAAACTCTTTCAAGTTTTTAAACAGTACCATCTATCATAAAATAGAAAAAATTGTATATTTTCTCTTCACCTGCTAATAAATTAATTAATATAAATAATTCTCTCTAAATAGAGATTTAAAATGATTTCGACATTCTAACGTTAATTTTTAAGAATCATTTGAATTGTAAATAACTTAAACAGTTTGAAAAATACAAAAGTGCACAAAAGTGCAATTCACTTATTTTGATGAAAATAATAAATCACCGAAATAAATCAATTACACAAAGTATAAATCAAAATCGATATAGGCTGTATGGTACATTTGTCCTTGGTCTATCAAGGGCTAAATAAGAAAATGAAAGCGCATTTAAATTTTGAATAGCAACAATATTTCTAAAACTTGAAAATAATTTTATTAACAAACGACGCGTACTAGTTTATTAATGTGAAATATGGAACTAGTTGACGTACTTCTGAAGCTAATAAAAAAACCCGATCTCGATGAGTCAATTTTTTCGGGAGTTATCGTGACCATATACAAAATCAACAGCCGGAAGTTCACGTGAAATTTTTTTCAACCCGTTTTTTATCGAAGCAGCAAAATAAAATATTTTTTAGAAAATATAATATGGGTTAATTAGTGTTTTCTTGATCTACGGCTACTCATACTATCGTATAAGTGCAATATGGTTATGATAGAGGTATTTTAAGACCATAAAATTGCTTGACCTTGACGTGTCGAGAGTACTACAATACCTAATAACGCTTCCCGTTATGTGGCGTGCAATAGATAATAGTGATGGCTTTTATTTTAATTACCTACTAACACCAGGGGAACCAGGGGAATTGCAGATGCGTTGCCGGTCTTTTAAAAAGGTGTAAGCTCTTTTCTTGAAGGTTCCTAAGTCGTATCGGTCCGGAAAAATCGCCGGTGGGAAACAATTCCACAGAGAAGTTTTACGAGGAAGAAAACTCCTGGTAAAACGCACAGTCGTGGACCGCCAAACATCCAGATGGTGAGGATGGTATCGTAAATTTTGACGCAATGTGCGTTCGTGAAATTTGGCGGCTGGAATCAATCCGACAATGCCTCAGAGCAGTCCCCGTGGTAAATTCGATAGAAAATGCAAAGGGATGCAACATCCCTACGCAGTGCGAGTGTATCGAGTCGATCAGAAAGAACTCGGTTGTCGACGATTCGAACCGCTCTGCGCTGGATGCGGTCAAGTGGAAGGAGCTGGCACTGGGGTGCCCCGGCCCAGAGTTGAGAACAGTATTCCATGTGAGGCCGAACTTGCGCTTTGTAAAGTTGCAAGCGATGTGCCGGCATGAAATACTGTCTCGCTCTGCTGAGCACGCCAAGCTTTTTAGAGGCCAATTTGGCCTTCCCTTCCAAGTGACCACGAAACTGCACACTATCCGATATGTCGACGCCGAGGATTCCGATGCTAGCTGAGGCAGCAAGGGCAGCTGCCTTGGAAACTGAGGAGATACGACAAAGGGGTTCTTTTGAACGGTAAACGCGCAAACTTGTGTCTTCTGGAGATTGAACTGGACTAGATTTAGTCGCCGCCGTCGTAGTAGAAGACTCTACTTCAGACACAAGTTTGTCCCGGTACTCGGCGACATTTTCCCGAGAAATATTGGCATGGCCGGTATATAAGGCATCACCAGTGCTGTCGTCTGCATAGCAATGAATGCCACTAGTTTGTAACATATTATTGATATGCAGGAGAAACAGCGATGGTGATAGCACGTAGCCTTGTGAAACACCAGCATTGATAGGCTTGATACTGAGGAAATACGACAAAGGGGTTCTTTTTAGGGCGCAAAGGACTAGATTTAGTCGCCTCCAATCCGTGACTTTATTCAGCAAAGACTCGACTTCAGACACAAGTTTGTCCCGGTACTCGGCGACGTTTTCCCGAGAAATATTTGCACGGCCGTTATATAAGGCATCACCAGTGCTGTCGTCTGCATAGCAATGAATGTTACCATTGTATGAAATGTCGAAAGGAGTTAATGAAAAGGAGACCTGTTGCTTGTTCTAGATCTTTAATTATACTGCCTTAACTTATTCTACTTTAACACTAATATATACTATCGTGGGGGCTACACAACACCCCTGCCGTTTCTTGAATTTTGATCTTTTCTCATTATATAAAAAAAATCCACAATTCATTTTCCTCAGTCTTCGTTTGTTGTCTTCATAGTAATATACATTTTTTTTAATTTTCGGACAGCTTCTATAATATAACTATTGTGGCCTCTTCTTGTATTATCTATTATTAATTTGTCGTCACATTTTTTGTCAGTCGTTTCACTAATGCCTTCATTATTTAATTTAGTAATATTTATATTTTACTTTCCATCTTTTAACTAGGCCCGGTGGTGGCTTTTTTTAACTTATTATAATCCAGTGCTTGACCAAATCTCAGCTGGTAGTAAGTGGTGATGGCTTTGGATATTAAATCGCACTGTCTTAGCGTAACAAAAGCATATTCACTCTTCTCTTGAAGATGCCTTGATTGATTCGGATTGATTCGGATTCGGTCTGAAAATAGACGCCGGCAAATTATACCACTCCTTTGCTGTACGCATTACAAAAGACGAAGCAAACCGTTTGGTTCTAATGCGTGGAATATCGACAACAAAGAGATGAAGACCCGCCGACTGCCTGGTTGTTCGATGGTGGAAAGCAGAGGGAGAAATTAAAGCGTATAATTTCAGCGCACACTCACCGAAATGCGTCCTATAGAATACCGAGAGACTGGCTACTCTGCGCCTGTGCTCGAGGCTGACTAATTGTACTTATTAGGTGTATTAATTGCTTAATTTTTTCAAATTTTGTAAAAAATGCAACTTTGTGTAATGAATATACGGTTGACACGCTGCCATAGAGCAACACGGATCGGCGGACAGGAGCGCCGGTGACCTATATTGCTCTATGCACGCTCCTCGACATAGAAACGCGTCTATAGGTAAAATTTACTATCAAAACCAGTGTTCTGTTTGCCCAACACTACGCATACTACGACCAAATTATGGTCTTCATTGCATCGTTTCAATCATAAGTTGCAGCGCCTGTAAGTAAAAGAAATGCAAGATCTTTGGAGAAAGTTGCTGCAGTTCGGAATGCTGCAGTGTGAAAGAGAACTCGAGGCCATTCTGCGTCGTGCGCAAGATTTTAGTATTTCTGCTACACCAGCTTCGAATTATGAGTCGAGACCTGGGCCTTCATCCATACAATATTATACGTGGTAGAGCCGATGATGCAGCTATATTTCAGGTATAGTTGTAGCATGAATGGGTCGGCTCGACCGGGGAAGGACCATGCTCTCACAGAATACCAGCGTAAAATAGCAGCTTGATGCTGCTGTGTTTCGTATGGTGAGTGTAGAGAACCGGAGACCCTTTTTACTGGAAACGAGGCATTCCATCTTAGACCTCACGGGTGACAACGCATCTGCATTTTGATTCGTAATCTAGGATAAATGTAGATGTCTATGGGCCATAGCAACCGCTTACCGTCAGGTAGACTGTGTGCTCGTTTGTCACACTTATCCTATAAAAAAAATACAAAGTTCCATTAACTCAAGAACTAAGGCCCAATGGCCACAGGACAGCGTCGTGTGTTCCCTGATTGGGCTTTTTAGAACATTCGGTGGCTGATCCATTTCGGAAGAAAATCATCTCTTGTAATGCGGCTCATTTCTGATTGAGTAGCCTTGTAAACAAGCAAAATCGATGGAATTGGAATGACGAATATCTATGGGCCAAGGCGTCGAGAACCTCGCTCGCTATCAATGAAAAACGATGTCAGACTATGATATAAAACATTTTATGGCCTTATATGGGTGATATAGCTCTCACAAACATGTGGTTTCAAAAGGATGGCGCCACTTGCCATACTGCACGAGAAACATTGAATGTATTAGTTGAGAAGTTAAAGGACTTCGCCATCTCGTTTTTTTACAAAATCAACTAGCAACCAAGTTCGTGCGACATAATGCCGCTCGACTATTTTATACTGAGAATTGCCGCCCTGTAACCCTCAATTACTTGCGTGGTATGGATTTTAACGATAGATGTAAATATGTTGGTGTAACTTCAAAAGCTTGCAATAAATACGGCTTGAATTTGACCCTTGAGGTCCAACGATTTTGGCTTCGAACAATTTTTGACGAATGTGTAGAATAGAAGGATTGAACGTAAATTACATACACATGGGCGACAATAATATAGGTGGTACCGGCATTTATATTTTTGCCAGGAAAGCAGACCAGGAATTTGACTGAGCACCGATTGATGCTGGTTTAATAACTGGTTATATAATATGTGAACTATTCATAAGTGGAAACAATAGAACAAATATTCCGATGGCGATATAAAACTAAAGTATTTTAAGCTGTTGTGGCGCCTTAAGTTTTGAGAAGTGAGACCCTATCGTCATCGAATAAAAACTTCGCAATGTGACGCATCAACCAATGTGCGTCAACCTAAGGGCCCGTACACACATGGGAGTCCGTTTTACTGGTACGTTTATAACGGATACGTCATATATTTACGCTCTGTTCACACATAGGCACCGTATAACGTTCAACGGCTCCATCATTACTAGATGCGATGTGTGAACAGAAAACTCGCAGTATAGCGCCGCTATTCTACAAGGATGGACGCTGTCGTGTTGTATTGGTACTATCGTCGGAGAAGGAAGATTCGACGTTATTGGCAGCATCCACTTATGGCCCAAAGATCTAGAGAGGGTGCTTACAGTTTACTTATGAGTCAGTTACGAGGTGATGAATCGAAATTTTTCAATTACTTTCGTATGTCAATGTCTACTTTTGATGAACTTCTTAAACTATTGGAAAAGGATTGAAAAAAGCAAGATACTCGTTGGAGGAAAAGTATCTGCCCAGAAGAAAAACTAGCGATATTTTTAAGGTACGTACTTTTATTTTTAAAACTCAGACAGATCTAACGTAGCATCACTGTATACAGATTGTAATGGCGATAGTGCACTATCAGTAGACTGTGGTCTGCTAGCATCACTGTATACAGGTTGTACTGGCGATAGTGCACTATCAGTAGGCTGTGGTCTGATAAAATAGCTCTGGGATTGATAGTGACTAGCACCAGATGTTTGTGTATAGGCTGACAAGTCATAAGTTGACTGGCCAACTCTCCTAAGTTTAATATTTTGTAATAGGTTTAACACCCCTGACTAGAATTCAAAAGTTTAGTCATCATCAAGCAAAGCCAAGGACGGCAAAATACCTTTAAAGAACGATAAATTGCGACCATCCTGCTCAATTTTCTTCGGTTTTATCTGATAGTCAATGTAGGACATCATTTTGGCATCAATTTCATTAAAATTTCTTTTGGCTGGTGCTCTGCGTTTTGGCGGGAGGGCTAGATTTTGTTTGTCCTTTTGACTGTCATTGTCAAGTTGTGTCATTGTAGTTACACTGTCATCTTCGTTTGTAGGTTCATTCGATGTCGTGGTGTCATCTTCGGTGTGTTCTTTAGTTTGTTTAGCAGAGACGCTTTCATGCGTTTCACCAGCAGCAACTACTTTTTTCAAAAACAGCATCTGATTATGCTATTTGTAGGGCTTCGTGTTCGAGACAGCGGAACCAGACGTCTTGCAATTCTTTTTATCTTTTAGTTTTCTCACCCAGGTATCTTTCATCTGTCTCCACTTTTTCATAACAAGTTTTCCTAAAACAAGTAATAAAACATTTAATTTTATTTTCAGGTATGCAGCATCCGGGTGTTCATTTAAAGATCTTCATTACACCTATCGCGTTGGTGTATCGACTGTTAGCAACATTATTAAAGAAGTTTCAAAATGCATATGGAACAATTTAAGTGAAAAATTTATGCGACTTCCTATATCAGTCGACGAATGGGAACAGATAGCAAGTGGATTTAACAAAAAAAGCTAATTTTCCCCGCTGTCTTGATGCTGTCGACGGAAAACATATCCGACTTAAAAAACCACTAAATAGCGGTTCACTGTATATCAATTACAAGGATTTTTTTCCATCATATTATTTGCGATCGTAGACTCCGACTATCGCTTTCTATAACGTCAATGTCGGATCTTATTGAATAGAATGCGCTTCATCAATATTCAAAGAGACAACATTTTGGAAAATGATGCTAAACGGCACACTACAAATACCAGCACCATGCCCATTGACAAGAGACTCAGAAACGCGAGTTCCTTATGTGGTAATTGGAGACGAAGGTTTCGGATTACAAGAAAATTTACTAAGGTCGATTGGCGGAATGCATCTGGACAAAAATAAGCGAATATTCAACTATCGTTTGACTAGAGCTAGGAGATACGTTGAATGTGCCTTCGGTATCTTAGCTAATAACTGGAGAATATTCCATCTGCCTCTAGACATCGATAAAACAACAGCTGTATGGACTGTTAAGGCATGTACTATTCTACACAACTTTATAAAGGACAAGGAGGGCTCAAACAGTGATAATAACGTATCTAAAGAATTTAGTTACGAAAACCTACCCCATGAAGTAAGAACACGAGGTGGTAATACTGCTAATTTAGTTCGAACAGAATTCGTGAACTATTTCATGTCCGAAGCTGGATCAGTTCCATGGCAGGATGAAGCTATTTAGAATGTCATTAAATAATAAAACAGACACTTACCGAACTCCTGTCTTTGTCTTTGTTCCATAGTCTCAAAATCCTCCATTAAAATAATGCATATTTCGCGCCAACCTGCAATACTTGCAGTATTGTCTTTGTATTTATCCAGCGTCTTGTCCCAAAGGACTGGCCTATCTTCCACCAAACTAATTATCATTTCCTTGTCTAGTAACTTCTCCCACTACTTGGTTGACATGGTTGATCAGTGATTATAATAAGTATTACACACAATGCACGCGCGCGTTCTCTAGGAATGTACAATAGAAAATGTGAGTCAAACAAAACCTGTCGCATCACTCCTCCTCCTACACCCCGCACACACCACACGCCACGCACAATAAAATTAAAATTCTACGTATCCGTATATTTTTACTGTTCCGTCGTCCAGTATTCGATGACAAAACGGAATGTCATTTTTTTTTTACGGAACGATATTTTTTACTGTATAAAGAATACTGTGCCATGTGTGAAGTCGCTTATACAATTACATACGCCATCGACGAAAAAAAAACGTACACGATAAAACGGAACAGTAAAACGGAGACATGTGTGAACCGGCCGTAATGCGAAGCAGTTGTTAATGCCGCGACTACAAACATCGCGCTAGCGCAAATATTCGCGTTATCGCAATGTACGTGACCGGCCGGCCCTTCGTGAATACTTCGTCACTTCCTTGGAAATACGTCGCAAACCCTAATTTACTTTGACACATCCGCAATTTACTACTGAAAAAATTAGAAAAATGTGGCATTAGAGGCACTGCTTTAAGTTGGAATAAAACCTACTCGCAAAGTAGACGGCAATCTGTTGAAATAAGCAGACCAGATTGCAATCATGTGGTCCTAGATTACATATCAGATCTTAAAGAAAACAAATATGGGGTTCCACATACGGCAGCGTTTTGGGACCACTGTTGTTCTTAGTCTATATAAATAATCTTCCGGATATAAATAAACACAAATGGATTTTATTCGCTGTAATAGTGAAAACAGATGGTAAACAAGCACTAAAAAACCATATTAATGACATTAACAGTACAGTAAAAACAATAATAGAATGGCTTAAAAATAACAATCTACTTATAAATCTAGACAAAACATTAATTTTGATGGACAAACCTAAAAAGCAAAGAGAATATAATCACTACGCTTAAAAAGTACAAATATGACAAAATTCATAGGAAATGTCAAGTTGAAAATGTTTTAAAAAATATATATATATATATTTTTGTACGCACTTTACAAACTAAGCAAAGTGGCCACGAAAATACAGCACCTACTGCATACTTTGCTTATATGGAATCCGTTCTGCGATACGGACTCATTTTATTATGGGGTAATTGCACAGATGCAAAAAAGGCATTCACTGCCCAAAAAAAAAAATGTATTAGAGCAATATGTGGCACTGCTCCTGATGAGCCGCTATTTATATCTCTGAAAATACTACAACTCCCATGCCTGTACAATTTTGAAATTGTAAAATTTGTAAAACAAAACATGTATTATTTCAGACAAGCTAAAGAGATTTACACGCGCAATACCAGAAATGGCAATAGACCTGCTGCTGAAATTATACCCAAGACTGCTCGAATTAATAAAAAACTGCTACTGGATGTAATTTGACATACTTTCTTATGGCATTTTCTGATATGTACTGTGTCATATTTAATAAAATACCGCAAAATATTAAAGACTTACCCCTTAATAGATTTAAAGGCGCCCTTTACAGGCAGCTAAATAAACATTGTCTAATGTGACTACCTACTCGTAAATTTGACATGATGTGACACAACAGTAGTTCTATATTTTTAACTGAATTTTAATCTTAATTATATTTAAATTTGTATGTATTGGTACTAGTATTGATAATTTATTATGTTCAATATAATTTAAAATGTATTTGCATGCTATTATATTAATAAATGGCTAAAAAAGTTGAAAAGTTTTTCAAAGCAAATAAATCTTTATTTAATTTCATTTCATTATAAGTTATTACGAGTCCGAGTCGATATTATTTATATATTTTTCTTATTTTTTAAAAATTGCCACAATAATAAAAAATAATTATTCGCTGCCATATAATAAAGAGCGACCGTGGCCTCATGTTTAGCGTGTGGTTAGCGCGATAAAATTTACAACGTTCAGTGTGGCCAGGCACCTTAGCGCTAGGCCGAAGGCGAAGTTTTATCGCGATAATTCCATTGCGATGTGTGTGGCCGAAGCATAACAGATAATTTCTTATTACTTGACACTGGCAAAAGTACAAACGTACGAGGGGATACATCATCAGATCCTTTACATGGTACTCTATTATTGCATTGGCATCGAAGATACGTAAGTATGTTAAGTTTCTGTAGAAAAGTGCTTCATAAATAGATTGCAAATTATGAACCGGAAAGACAAACGAAGTAAGGCATTATCACCATCATTACAGCTCTTAAGTCCACTGCTGAACATAGGCTTCCCCCAAGGAATGCAACAAAGCACGGTCCTGAGCCACCTGCATCCATCAACTTCCTGCATTTCTTACCAGGTGGTCACTCCGTCTAGTGGGGCATCGCCCTAAATTTCGCCTACCGGTACGAGGCTGCCACTCGAAAACCTTTTTTCCCCATCGGTTGTCAGTTCTTCCAAGGCTGAGATCTGAGACAGATCTCAGCCTTGGTTTGGTTGCTCCTGTAAGAATTCATTACGCAGTAAGCAGTAGTGCTATCGGGCCTGGGCTGAGCCTTCGGCTGCTCGGGATGTAAACACTAGCATGCTTAAAAAGGAGTATAACTTCGCCTCCAGGTCCTTCAAAAGAGTTATTGCCAAGGCAAAGTCAGAGCACATAGGCAGAATTTGCGAGAAACTAGTTCGACTTCCTTCGGGAACCCGTGCATTCTGGTCTCTCGCTAAGGCTGTCCAACGGCATTTCTCTAAGCCTGTATACGTGGTAGAGCCATGCTGCAGCTATATTAATAGTATAGTTGTAGCACGAATGGGTCGGCTCCACCGGGGAAGGACCACGCTCTCACAGGATACCAGCGTAAAATAGCAGCTTAATGCTGCTGTGTTTCGTATAGTGAGTGTAGAGAACCGGAGACCCTATTTACTGGAAAAGAGGCATTCTATCTTAGTCCTCATGGCTGACAACGCATCTACATTTTAATTCGCAAACGAAGATAGATGTAGATGTCTATGGGCCGCAGCAACCACTTACCATCAGGTGGACTGTGTGCTCGTTTGTCATCCCTATTCTATAAAAAAAAACTACCATCTCTGCATAGGGAGGACGACTCACCGGCCCACACAGCGAAAAAGAAAGCCGACCTTTTAGGCTCCCTTTTTGCGTCCAACTCGACTCTTGATGACGGGGGGAACACACCGCCGACCATCCCACGGTGTGAGTGCTCCATGTCGGACGTGCGGTTCTCACAGCGATCGGTCCGCAAAGCACTCCTCTCCCTGGACATCTACAAGTCGAGTGGGCCTGACAGAATCCCCCCAATTGTGCTGAGGACGTGTGCTCCGGTGTTGGCATCGGTTTTAACGCGTCTTTTCCGGAACTCCTACTGCCTAGGCGTAGGCCGGAAATCACGGAAGACAGCTTTTGTACACCCGATCCCTAAAAAAGGCGACCGCTCAGACCCGTCCAACTACTACAAAATAATGGAATCCGTTATAAACTGCCACCTCATGCGGTACCTTGAAGATCACCAGCTGATTAGTGACTAGTATTTTTGATAAACAATAAAATTCAATAGGGTTGATGAGTTCCTTGTCGATAGTATTTGTAGATGTTTTTTTCTACCTATATCTGTTTACAACAATGAAAGTCACTGAAAACAAATAATATTTATCAACTTACAGGGCTCTATACTAAAACTGAGCAAAATTATCATGATTTGTGATATTTATGTTATTCTTTAATGTAATTTAAAGTTTGTAAAATTCTAATTGTAGAGTTTATAGATATTGTTGAAATAGGCATAATATTTTAGCAGCTTATTGATTTTCTCCTACGAGGACTAAATGAATGGTTAACAATAAATGCTTTGCAATATTTTATATTTTTATATTTTGTAGTTACATTTTTAAACCTCTCGAATGAACCATAGTTCCATAGTTCCATAGTACATATCCAATGGTGAAACCCGAAACAAAACCCGTTCTTTAGTTACGAAGAAAAACGTAGATAGACTAACTTTTGTTTTATATGAGGTATAAAGCTTGTGTTGTGAATTGTGATTAGCTTGCTACATATATATTTATCTATGATTGTGATACATAAAAATAGAATGGTAGGTCGTCTCTGTTATTAGTTCCGTGGACACTCACTTCTGCTACAGCGCCAATATGGCGAAAATCAAGTCGCCTCATTTTGTCACGGTGTATAGTTATTTCAGCGTACTTGTATAATAGAGATCATAGGTATACTATCTGCAAAGCTCTCATAAGGTTCGTCAATATAGCGCATTACCATAAGAATGTAAACCAGTTTAGAATTTAAATAATAATTTCTCATTATTTTACACTGGCAAAAAAACAGTTGTTAAAGTCCGTAACCAAAGGAAAAAAAAAATTCTCAATGACGTTTAATAATGGGTTAGTTTTTGAATGTGTCAAATAAGATAGAAGTAGAACCTAGGACCAACCTAGAACTGCTAATACCTAATTGAATAAAAGGGAAAAGTGAATTGCATTTATTTTCAATTACGAATAACTTGTTTGTGGCAATCGTTGCAAGAAAATGATATTCTATTATAATTGTGAAACCTTTCTGTGGAGGTAGAAAGCTAGGTAAATTGTAATTCATCTAATTTGTTTATCTTTTTTATATTGTCATGGTGCAGTGCAATTTTAAGCGGCTTTAATAATATTTATTGTTATGTTGACACTGCTAGCGTTTTTAGGGGTATATAAATCAAGCAATTGAGCTTAGTTCTGTACCAACTTATTTAATTGCTATTAATTTTGTAAATTTGTAACTAATTACAAAGGAAATGTATTAATGCTGTGCTTTTCATTTACCTATTTTTAATATATTTCATAAAATAGTGCTAATTTTACATCAATACGTTTAGTTATGCCTAGTGCATTATGATATTCAATAATTGCCCTTTGCAGATTTTTATTTTATTTTCAATTGCTTTAAAACTAAATTGATTTTCATTAATTAAACTTTACCAATCTAAAATGATATTTCATCAATTCAACTTTAAAGAGAAAGTAAACAAATAAGAACAAAACAATTTCTTTAATTGCTTACATAATTTTATAGAAGTCTGCCACTCAATAATCTAGAATTTTTATATTTATTCCTCAGATATGAAGGTTCTTTTAATAAGTCTAATTTTTATATTGTGTGTAATTTTGATGCTGTGTATGATGTACTTAATGTGTTTATCTCTTTTTTTATCTTTCATGGAATTAAGTTTCCTTCAAGTTATTTACTATGTTTTTAATAATTTGTAGAATAAATGTTGGAGAGGATTCTTTACCTGAGAGCTCTATGATGTTTTAAGGGTCAACATGCAGATTTACATTGCAAGGCATGGTTACATCATTGCTTTCTAAGCTGAGAATAGAATTTCAATGTATTTTCGTCTAGTTCATGTCCAGTTTTTGTAGTCATTTGTGATATGAAATATATAGAGCAACACAGGAGGGGACTAGCCATTGCATTATTTTCCAATACCAAAATGTCTGTCATTTTTTAACATATAAATAATTGCAGTGGTGGATTTACACATTTGCCGCCAGTAGGCTATTCTAATTTTACCACCCCTACCGATCTTCTCCAATTTGATGCCCTAGTTCACAATCATATCAATTACAATATTTTCACAATGAAATTGTAACTTCATGATTTGTGTATTATCGTTCTAATTACACTACCCTTTTCTCGTCATTAATATAATTATTGTGAACTTTTATTATATGTGTAAGTTCCCAGATTATCTTTACAACTCAACGATTTAGTTAAGATTGCACAAGAAATAGCTTTTGGCTATATTTCTGAGCTAATAAAAGCTCAATCATGATCCCGACATGCCGAGATGTTGACTTTAGGGAGATCTTAGATAATATATCAGCCATTTTTAGTAAAAAAATCAAGAAGCTTTTCTTACTTAAAATTAAACACCCGAAAAATTTGTCACTGGTGTACATAAATCCGTGTGGACTGCTATATCCAAGTATAGATAAACATTTTGAAAATTTTCATTCTGCAGGAACGAAGATAAAATTTTCAATGATCCAGAATTTGGTTTCACCAAAATTCTTTCAGAAGAAAGGTGGCATTGAAAATGTATGAATTCTTGAACTAAGTCAGTATCTAAATCATTAGGATACATTTCTTCCAAGAAAAGGGTTTTTTCTGTAAGGGTTGATCTTGATGATGTTGTTGATTTTGGTCTGAAATCAAAAGTTTTTTTTTGAATCAACACCTACCATTTTACTAATTCAGATACGAGTCTATCAATGAGGACATGAAATGTATTAGCCCTGAAAGTATCACTCGAAGTCATTCTCATTTACTTATCTGGTGTCTCATCATCTATTTTTTTCCTTTCCGGTTGTATTTTCCCTCACGTCTTTTGCATACTGCTTCGACAGGCTTAATTCGATCACTTTTTCTTGGAAATACTTAAAAATTTCTCCTTCAGCTACAAAGAACTGAAGCGACTAGCGACGAACTTTCAGCAGCCGTAGTTGCAACTAAATTTTAAAAGAGGACAGAGCAAGGAACGAAAAAAACAAAAGGTGCTTGGCTTTGAATTTTAGCCATTGTACCCACACCAGACATGTTTGCGGTATTATCATACTACAGCAAGAACCCTCTTCAGAACGTTTTCCAATAAGTAATTTCCTAAAAAATTGTGCCAGAGAAATATTTAAAAATCGCACCAGGATTCAACCGAGACAGCTTTTCCTTTGGTTTTGAAGTAAATACATCTATCTGTTTCGAACTCAATGCAAGGCGCGGCGGCCGCGCTCCGCTCGTTCAGTCAATTCATCAGCATTTCCATAGATATACTACATAGGGCAGGCATTTCTACCAAACACAATTAGCGAACGGCTATGTCACTCGTTTCTGCACCACAGCCAAACGCAAATTGAACGAAAATTTATCAACTAAGTGAAAAATTAAAAAGATTTAGCTTCAAATTCGCCGCCCCTAAAATCTGCCGCCCTAGGCTCCAGCCTATTCAGCCTGCTGGTAAATCCGCCACTGAATAATTGTCTGCCACTACAAAACTCACACATAACAATTAAAATAATACATAAAAAATTTGTGACACAACTACATTGATAAGTCGCATGATGATTGCATGATAATTGAAGGGGAGAAATCTAGCTTCATCTCACAACTATGACTAACCACATACTACACTATACTACATATTCAACATTTTACAGGGCACTACATCTTAGTCCTCAGGGTTGGTGACGTATTTGCAATCTGTAGCAGTTTTTTGGCCTTGAGATCGTAAATGCCCATGGGCCAGTTTACTTACCGTTGATTAGGTTTATTGTACGCTAGTTTGCCTTCTCCATGATGTAAATAAAAGTTTACAGGACAATAATAGTGTGGTATTAAAATTACCTTCTATTGTTAGCCTATACTTGAAATTCTAAGGTCTTGAAATGATTTGAGCAACTTACACTGTTTCTTGTGGGAAGCCAGGTAAGCCTGTTATTACAAAAGTACTTCCATATATCCTTTAAACTCTGATCTTTAGGAAACCTGCAATAAATAAAAAAAGACAATATGGTTGAAGTTTACACTTAGTAAATTTAATATAATCTAATAATACTCGTAAATATTATATTACATTTAATTGATGCAATTTTAATATTCAACTATATTCAATAATAAATCAGAAATCATTCACTAAAAAATGATTATATGCACAAGAGATATAGCTGTATAGAACATAATTGCTATTTGCTGTTTTTATCAAAAAGTATATCAAAACTATCGCTCAGTGAAACCAACAACTCGGATACAGACTCGGATCAGTGGCTTGAGCGAACCGCATATTGTATGAGGGCGAACGGCTTGTTGGTAAACAAATCCAAAACAACACAACCATTACTATGGTAACTATGAACTATTATTATTATAATAAAAATTACCATAATAATATTAAAAAGGAATAAATAGTACTAATGTCATTAAGAATTACTTACGTATGAAAGGTAACGCCATCATTTTGTAAAGTTGACACGGTAAAACTCTTATTGCAGCAAAAAACTGAACAATTTTTGCAGGACATTGATTTAGTCACACAACTAAATTTAGTCTAGTGAGCAGTGTAGTTGTAACTAGTTTTATTGTATGCTTAGAGCCTGTGGACTTATACTTTGGCACAGGAAAATGCCTGCATATGGCCACTCCCGTCCGGTATGTCGACAGCCTGTGTTGCTTTATGTATGAATAATGGTGATGAAAAGCCTGAGTTCTGTGAAGTGTCGCTGTTTTTTTGCATCTGTATCTGCTCATTTGGTATCTATTAATCCATGATGCTTTTTAATCCAGTGAAACAATTCTTCCTGTTTTTACTTTTGCTTGTATGTATTGGTGTATATTGTTTGTATTTTAATGAGTCCTGTTGCCATTTGCAATTTCTTGGAAAGTGAACATAAAGAACAAATAAATGCAAAAATCTGTCAATCTTGTTTTTATGCTATTGTTGCATGCAAAAGGCCTCTCAATTGCTAAGGATATAGCAATTGAAAGATATAGATAAGAGTGTTGTAACAAGTATGCAACACACAACCTTGTTGTACTTGTCGCCATTCATTTATATTTTAATGGTATTCATGAAATGATTTGTCATCTATTTTGTGTATAGGCTATTGTTATATTTTCGGGTGCAATTACCTTTTTGTGTGTCTTCACTGGTCCAGGGTTATATTGTCAACTCCATTTACTTTTAGGTGTAATAGTGTAAGGTCAGCATATGCAATGCTAGCTGTTGTGTGTTGTGTGTCTGAATCCCTTATTAATTTAATTGTAAATCCCCTTTGTACATTGTTTTGTATTTATTTGTGCTGTTCCATACATCATATCTTAGATTATTCTCCTTTACCACCAAGTTCCTGCTTCATTGGTGCGGGTGGGGCTTGACTTGGGTTTGCTTGCATATTCTTCTTCATAGTGAATGCATAACTCTTGAGCTATCACAGTTTATATATATATATTTTTATTTTAACTGCATATTTGCTTATTATTATTTTATTGGGTTTTAAATGTTGAATCTGTTATGTGGGCCATATTTATATTATACCATTCTCTTTACATAAAGTCATAATTCTTGCAATTAGGACATTAGTAACAGATATGGGCATATGGTCATACTATGTACATAAACACACACCTACAACATTGTTATTGAAGATAAAAATTAAAAATAACTATTGTATTTGGGTTCAATTTCATCCAAATCTCTTTTAATTGCTTTACACATAATAATGATATGTAGATTAAGTTGAGCTGAAGGCTATGTTTATGTAAACTTAATAAGTATGATGTATGTAGTATAAAATATGTTATTACAGGTTTATGTTATTGTTTTGAAATCTAGACTTACAATAAACAAGTAGAAAATATTAATTATGCAAAACTTCCTAATTATATTAGTTGTGGTTTAGATAAAAAAGATTTTTCTAAATGAACAAAAAGTTGTCTGTAAATTAATTCTCTTAATTTTTATTTAACAATAAATAAGCAAATTGTTAAAATAATTTACTTTATCTATAAATCTGATTATCCTAGCAAACTTAATATTTGCTGTGCAAGTAGTATTATGTTATAGTTGATAGACAATATTTGATGCAATAGCGACGGTACTTTCTTTTTATGTACATTGTTGGTTAAACTTAAATAAGTGATCTGTTTTTAGGAATTGTAATACAATGTTGATTACACAGAAGTGACTAATGAGAGGTAAGCTTCTACAACTATCATTATATATAAATTAATGACAGACCATTATATTGAAAACTTACCATTATTGCTTAGTCACATAAAGGATATTCATACTGTGATAAGCCAGGTTCCAAACAAAAAGCGCTTTAATTATTTTTGAAACAGGTATGACTCATTTATTTTAATATGTTGTTAAAAATTCAGGCTTAGGTTAGGTTAAATTTTTATTAAAGACTAGCGATCCGCTCCGGCTTTGCACGGGTGATTTCTGGATCTCGCCAGCGCTACCTATGTTTTTATGTTTTTGCGCGGTACCCTAATTTTTTTTCGAAAATAAAAGTAGCCTAAGTTACTCCTTATAACATCAGCTACCTGCCAGTGAAAGTCCCGTCAAAATCGGTCCAGCCGTTTCAGTGATTAGCCGGAACAAACAGACAGACAGACAAAAACTTTAAAAATTGTGTTTTTGTTATAAGTACCGTATATACTTTCATAAGCGATTGGTAAAAAGCTGTAATTTTGACATTACAAACAGACACTTCGATTTTATTTATTTGTATAGATTAGACATGCGCGCCGAGCAAGAATTCGGCGGCGGCGGCGCGCCGACCCATTGTGGTCGGCGTGGCGACGCCGCGCCGGCGCGGCCGTATTTTATTTTAATTTTTATAAACATTTATTTAAAATAAGGTAGTAACAAGTGAAACATAGACCTGGATAGGAATTCAAATTTAATTTCTCAAAATAAAAACAAACCAAACAAGTTCTAATTAATTATACCTTATAATTTGTGCAAAAACGAAAAAGCACATTTTTTTGTTTCTTGCACAAACTATAGGAAATTAAAATTGTGTTTTTTGCACAATGTATAATTATCATTAATAAAAATAATTTTATTAACGTGTACTGGGCTTAGTCTAGATCTTTTAGCAGTCACAGTTAGTCCCACTATAGAAAAAACGCGCTCACTAGGCGTGCTAGTAGCAAATGTTCTGATCACAGAGTACTTTTTATATACATACTGAAAGTTCTGATACGCGCTCCAGAGACTGTAAAAATTTAATTTGTTCTATTTCCGCCGCTCGCTTCAATTCCGGTAAGCGATACCGAACGATTTTTACGATCTTTTTACATTTTTTTTATTGATTTTTGAATTTTTAAATAATTGCATGGTTTTATTGACCCCGCGCCCACGCGCCCGTCCCGCGTTGGTTCACGGCGCGCCGATCGGATTTGTCGGCGCGGCGCGGCGTGGGCAGGGCGCGGCGTGGCGCGGCGGCGCCGGCGCGGCGCGCATGTCTAGTATAGATTAGCCGTTTCCGATTTATTATCTGCATTCGCTCCGTAATTATTTTTTCAGTATAAATAAAAAAAAATTGGCAACCCTACTCTAAACTAACAATGAAAATGAGTAATTTTGATTGATAATTATAGAATTTGTTAATACTTTGACTACAGCACCGTCTTTCGGATCGCGATGCTTTATAACAAAGCTAAATAACTATAAACCATGGACTCGACAAGTGTAAAATTGTATTGTATGAAATTGGTATGACCTGAGGCCAATTTTTTGGATATTAAAATAAACTGTACTTTTACAAAACAGACTTTGTCATTGTTAAATCATTATTAATCGTTTATTTTTACAATTGATCACTGTATGAGTTCAGCTAATTCATCCTACACTAACGAGTCTGCCAGTTTTCACTGCCCCAACGTACACATGATTTAAGAAACATCCTCACAGAAGCCTTGATAACAGGTCAGACGTATACTGCTCACAATCATGATCAGTCTTAACCCAAAGAAATTTTTCTATTCAACAATGGAAGCATCACCAAATCCAAATTGTCACCTGAAATATATCTCCCAGCACACAAATAACATGGATATTTACTTTTTTTCATTTTTTTTATGTACAATACTATTTCTTAATATTTGTGTAGTAATGAATTACAGTTCCTTGTATCTAGACAATTTCTAATTATTTTCATTTGTTAAATTGTATCTAGTCCCTCTGCCGGTCATATCAGTTTAGATACATAAAATGTCTGAGTTTTAATTGCTATTTGTAAAATAATTTAAATTATATTTGATTTATATTTTTGAGTATTGTTATTAGTAAATAATTTTGTGTGTTGTTCCAGTTTCACTGTAAACATAAATAAATACAAGACATTACAATGATAACCTCGGAAGAATCTGATTCCCTGAGTACTGTGCCATCGGATGGACATCCCGAAGATGTGTCTGGTATTTTCCTTTATATACCTATAGATTAGTGTAAATGTATTAAAAATGATAAACATTTTATGTTAATGGGGGCAGGCCACGCTCTCACAGAATACCATCGTAAAATAGCAGCTTAATGCTGCTGTGTTTCATATGGTGAGTCATCTACAGAGTTCTCTACAGAACCGGAGACCCTTTTTACTGGAAACGAGGCATTCCATCTTAGTCCTCAGTGGTGACTACGCATCTGCATTTTGATTCGTAATGGGGTAGATGTAGATGTGTATGGGCAACAGCAACCACTTACCATTAGGCGGACTGTGTGCTCGTTTGTCACCCTTAGGGAGTAACTAAATTTATTCAGCTCTATTCGCGTTTCACTGGATGATTTTGGTTACGCTTATACAGTTCCGCTTCTATCAGCCACTTACAGCAAGGCCGTCATAGTGTGCTATCTCCGCTAAAACGCTTTTATCTGCCGCGTACAGCGCGGGATGACTGAGAACCGATTACATGCTCAAGGTAAACTACCTTCATTTAGTATTTTGCACTCAACATGGACAGAACCATGTGCGATATTATTATCGTTATGCTTCTTTCAGAAGAAATAGAAAAACTGAACGGTAATAAACGCAAACGTAAAAGACAGTGGGTCGACTCCCTTTGGAGAAACAGAAATTTGGTTAGAGAATACGCGACATTGATACCCGTATTAAAAGAAAACAATATAAAATTTAAAAAGCATTTTCGGAAGAATATTAAAAATTTTACAAAATTGCAGGGCTATTGCGAGCAGGGTCAAAAGCAAAATACAACATAATTTCTGTTTACGCATTCTCTCGGCGATTGTATGCGAAATGATTGGGAATAAAATGTATTAACTAATGCAAGTCGCAACATATTATCGTCGAGGACAGCCCGCGTACAGCGCTGAACGCGGCGGAACAGCGCTGAAATTAGCAGAACAGCGCTAACGCAGCTAATCAGCGCTGAATGTGTGAGGTCGTGTGTATTATAGAAACACACTTGTCCTCATTTTATGCCTGTTTGCCACGAAAGCTCAATAGACGCTGAAAGCTGAAAAGATTCTTACGCGTCCCTATATAAAACTGATGTTTTCTATGGACAAAAGCTGAATTGAGCTGAATAAGTGTGGTTACTTATTATTCTTATTCTATTAAAATATATCTCATGTCTGTGCATAAAAATAAAGTTATACCATATATACATCTTACTACAGACTACAGGCCCTTCATAATATGTTCATAAGTGTCCAGGACACAGTATTACATTATATAAAAACTAATTGATGCATTATATCATTTATTCTACGGATTTAAAAAAAAGATCCAATTTTTTATGGTTTTTTAAATTCTATTTACCGGTGTACTTTCCAATTTCGTTTTATGTAATATATAATTTTGCAGGAACAGAAGAGGCTCCATCGTCGATGGTGTCTAGTGAGTGTGATTCAGAGGGTAGCGTAATATCGGAACATAGACCACATGACAGTGAACCGCCCCTTACTTTTACCAATGACATTAGTCCCATTGAAACTCACACATTACAAGATAGATCTGCACCAACACCCACTACAACAGACTGGCGTAATGTAGGCAATTCTTTAGTATCGATTGTTTCTACCAGAGGTTTGTACTTCAATACTTATATATTTGATTATTGTGTCTATTTTAGAAGAAATTATAGCGTTTTTAAGATTTGTATAGTTATATCATAGATTTTATTAATTATTTTTCAGGCTCCATGCTACCTTGGGGTCCTCACAAAGGACCTATTATAGCTTCTACGGATTCAGATTTGCGCCCTGGAGAGTTCGTCATGAGGCTGTTGTTTACTGAGTTTACTGTCCAAGCTGAGAGAAAAATGGAAGCTGTAATGGCTGAACCAATTGTATGTTATTATTAAGTCATATTTAAGCTCATTATATGTTGTATTTGAACACCGGTACTAAAAATTATTGTTATTACAGGAAAAGCCTTTGAATAAAACCCTACAGCGTGGTGAGGATCCACAACTTGATCAAATTCTGTCAGCTTTTGGCACAGTTGCCGAACATTGCCTTCCTTCATTGCTTCGTGCTCTTTTTGGTTGGTTGGAGCGTCAAATGGCTGATTCGCCGCAACTAAATGAACAGGCTAAGAAACCACACCAGGATCTTCGTAATAAAAGGTAATTTGAAGCAATGAGTTAAAAAATAATTTATAGCGGCTTAGAACTTTATTATATCCTTATATCCCACCAAAACCATAAATATGAAAAGGGTGCCAAGTTCGGAACAAATGACGTACTGTTTGGTTTCAGAAATGTTGTACTACATTCCTATCCTATGATTAAGGCGACTGCTATGAAGCTTGGCCCAATTCAGATAGCAAATCATTTATGATTTATGATAATGAATAATATGAAATTAATTTATGATAATAAAATGCTGACAGTAATTTGTTTCTTTCAGTATAATTTACATAGTGTCAGGCAGCGGCGCCGGTACAGAGACAGTAGAACGCAGCTGCGAAGAGCTGCAAGCGGAGAGACGTGACCTTGCTGTAGAGTTCCTATTTTGCCTTGCATTGATCGAAGTGCTTCGTCAGCTTCCTTTTCACCCCGGTCACGAGGATCTTGTGCACTATATAGAAACACTGGCCTTCAAACGCTTTAATTACAAGGAGGGGTAAGTAAAACTTGATAAGTTAAATGAAATGTTGTTGTCAGTATCTGTAAAAAATCTCTAAATCATACACAGAGGGTCACATTTATTCTTACCATTCTAAACATAACATAATATCTGTCATCTAGAAGATTGATAAAGGATAAAGCATGAAAGGAATGCATAGTTACAGCTGTAACAAATTGTGTGGGTTTTATATTTTTTTTATAGGATAGGGTGACAAACAAGCACGCAGGCTACCTGATGGTAAGTGGTTGCTGTGACCCATAGACATCTACATCTATCTTCAATAAAGAATCAAAATGCAGGTAAGTTGTCACCCGTGAGTAAGTAAGTTTCACAGCTTAGCTCACCGGCGCTAAGTTTCTTGTTTGTATTTATTAAGACCGCTTCTACAGATTGTATTTCGGAGAGTGTGCCCATGAGCTTTATAAGCTCATACCGCTATCTCCATTCTCCTATCGGAGTACCATATGTATTGCAGGTTACCATCCACACTTGGTTGATATTCCGAATATTCCCACTAAGCGCTATAAGTAAAGTAACCTTTCATAATGCGCACAGCCAAGGTGTGGAACGCCCTGCCAACGTCTGTTTTTCCGAGTGCATATAACCTTAACCTCTTCAAGGTGCGTGTTAACAGCCTTCTGGGCAAACTCGCTCCATCGTAGACCTCATCTTTGCCTTGCTCAGGAAGTCAAGAGTGTGCCTAGTTTAATAATAAAAAAAACCGAACATAAAGTTTTCTTTGGACTGGTATTATGACTATAATAAACATGTATGATATTATTTACTCGTTGATTTGAATATTATTGTAATTTTATTGTGAAATTCCTGAGTTTTCATAAGTGAATGTAAATAAATCTCTGTAAACGAAATAAATAAATGATCAATTGTACATCTACAGCCTGCAGTCGAACCCGAATGCAGCAAATGTGCACATAATCGCTGACCTGTATGCAGAAGTAATAGGTGTTCTAGCACAGTCACGTTTTGCATCTGTCAGGAAACGATTCACGGCAGAGCTCAAGGTCAGTGTTTACTAAAGTTACTCATCATTTAGCTGTATTTGTTTGTAATACAATTATTGTCACTTATATTTATGTTACGTATAATAGTGTATGGGATTTCTGCCTCCGGAAGCTAACACGATGTAATCTATACAAATAAATAAAATTGAAGTGTCTGTTTGTAATGTCAAATTTACAGTTTCTTACTAAATAGGTACATATGAAAGTAAACACGGTACTTATAACTAAAATACAATTTTTAAAATTTTTGTCTGTCTGTCTGTCTGTTTGTTCCGGCTAATCTCCGAAACGACTGGACCGATTTTGACGGCACTTTCACTGGCAGATAGCTGATTTCATAAGGAGTAACTTAGGCTACTAGGAAGTCGCGGGGAACACCTAGTATTTTTATAAAAGGCTTTTATTTTTCTTAAGTAATCTATCCCATAATTATCCCATGGATGTAGTAAGAGGCGACAGAGGGAATCAAACTTGGCCATGGTGAGCCGCTTCTTTTTAATAACAACTAGAAAATAAAAAACTGCGGTTACTGACCCGCCTGCCAAGCGTGGCAGCTATGGCAAATATCCCCCTTATGAGGCAATCTGTAGGGGACCATTCAGCGGTGGATTTTGACAGGCTGTAATATGTAGATTAGAGTAACTTAAAAAAAAATGTTTATAAGCCAGAAAATAGAGAAAGGTAGAAAGTAATAACTAAATATAAATGAAAAGTAGAAATAAGTAATCAATAGTAATATTGGTTCAAATAAAGAAATAATTGTCTTAGGAACAGTTGGTACTTACACTATAGTTGTACTTATATATAGTTAAAAAATCCGGGTTGCTGTACTAAAATACTCAGAAGCAAATGATAACTCGAAACATAAATAGGAAGTATTTAATAGTTCTAATTATTATATCTATAATATGTTAATGTTCACAGGAGCTTAAGAGTCGAGAGCCATCCCCGCACACAACGCAGAGCATAATATCATTACTCATGGGAATGAAGTTTTTCCGTGTGAAGATGGTTCCCATAGAGGAGTTCGAGGCGTCCTTTCAGTTCTTGCAGGAGTGTGCTCAGTATTTTCTCGAAGTAAAGGACAAGGATATACGGCACGCTTTAGCTGGGCTTTTTGTCGAAATACTAGTACCTGTCGCTGCAGTAAGTTGAGAACTACGTTTTTTTTCTGACAGTTTAAGTTAACGTCAATTTAGAAAACGCATAAAGTTTCCCTCTCTCTTTTTACGAAATGACAATAGAAAGAGAGAGGTATGGAGATATTAATACTTTTTTTATAGAATAAGGGTGACAAGCGAGCACAGTTCACCTGAATGTATTATATATCTATATTTGTCCTCGATTTATACTCAAAATGCAGATTCGTTCACCCGTGAGGACTAAGATGGGATGCCTCGTTACCAGTAAAAATGGTCTCCAGTTCTCTACAGTCACCATAAGAAACACAGCAGCATTAATCTGCTATTTTACGCTGATATTCGGTGCGATTGTGGTCCTTTCCCAGTCAAGCAGACCCAGTCGTGTCCTTAAACATTTATAGTTGCAGCGTGGCTCTACCACGTTTTTTTAAAACTTGTTATGTTGACTCTACATGTTAACTTAAGTAAGCGATTATCAACGATTATAAGTAATGTCGTATATATTTATAAATTATGTTAAAAAAACATATGTAAATATTCAAATTGCAATATATTTTTTCAAATTTCAGACAGTGAAGAATGAAGTAAATGTGCCCTGCCTAAAAAATTTTGTTGAAATGCTGTACAGCCATACACTTGACGCAAGCACAAAGTCTAAGCATCGGCTGGCGCTGTTTCCTTTGGTTACTTGCCTACTCTGTGTCTCGCAGAAACAATTTTTCCTCGCAAACTGGCATTGCTTCCTTGCCATGTGTTTGTCTCATCTGAAGAATCGGGATCCGAAGATGTGTAGGGTGGCCTTAGGTAATCCTTAATTTTGTTTAATTTTAAACATTGCATTTTCCGGATGTAAATTTAGTTTTTTTTATCTCTTTTTTCTTTTAAAAAAAGCAGTTTACAAACATATTAATTGCACGAGGACAAACATCCAGATCCGGAACAATTATTTGTAGGCCATACAAATACTTGATCCGTGCGTGATTGGAACCCGCGGCACCCAACGCAACAACTCATTGCTAAGCCACTGCGCCACGGAGCCGTCAAATGTAATATTGTTAATGTTTTAAAAATAATGTTTGTTTGTTCATCAGATAAAACTTCTCTGTCAACTTATTGCTTACAATTGCGTGAAGGTTATATGGGCATAGTACAATTAACTTACGAGGGTGACACTGAAAGTTTTTAGAAGATCAAAAACTGAGCATATTAACCAGTTATTAGTTTTGTTATATCTTTTCAAAATAGTGTCCACATACATCGCTGCATCCGATGGCACCACTGAGAAAACCACTTTGCCCACTCCTCTCTGGGGGTCTCTTCGACGGCATTTTGAAATGCAGCCACTGTATACACCTTCCTCGGCATCCATAAAACGTTTTCCTCGAAGTTTTTCTTTTATTTTCGGAAATAAATAAAAATCGCATGGTGCGAGGTCGGGGCTATAGGGTGGGTGACCCAGTAATTGCACGTCTAACGTCGCCAAGTAGTCGGTTGTTTGATTGGCGGTGTGCGACGAGGCGTTGTCGTGGTGAAGGAGGATCCTACTGCGAGGTCGTTTCTCTCGAACTTTTTCCAAGACAAGTGGCAAATAATTGTTAGTGTACCACTCTGCAGTAACTGTTTTTCGATCCTCTAAAACAATTGTTGCGTAATGTCCTGTCCTTCCGAAGAACGAGGCCACCATCTTCTATCCCACGCTTCGACCTCTCTTCACTTTAGTTGGCAACTCTTCGGAAGGAAAAACCCAGACAGCAGACTGTCCCTTAGTTTCAGGATCATAACAATAAATACAGCTTTCGTCACCCGGAAGTATGTCGAACACAGGATATGAGTCACCTCCGTTAAATCTTTGAATCATTTCACGACACCAATCAACACGACGGAGTTTTGGACCTCTGTAAAATTATGAGCTTCCTGACCGCTAAATGTTCATGGATGATCTTGTGCACTTGACTCATACCGATGAGTAAGCTTGTCCAAATCTGCTGATAAGTCATTTAACCAGTTGTAAACAGTGGCACGAGATGGGGCTTCATCGTGAAAGGCCAATTGTAGCCTATCATAACTTAAATGACATCGAAAGTCATAAAAAATCATTGTACGAACATTTCCTTGCGTTAAATTCATGCTGACTTGACACAGACAATTTTCAATTTGTCGTCAAATCGTAAACAAATGATAAATTAATAAAATACATACACAATAATATTGGCAAAGAGTTCCATTTTCAAAATATGTACTTATTTTTTTATTATATCGTTTACAAGTGGCCAGTACTAAATACTTTCAGTGTCGCCATCGTACTCTAAGTGACGCGCGTGTCGTAACGACAATTTCTTTGAGAGTTATAGATCATTCTATGTCAATGAATGTATTATCATTCCTAATGAAAAAAATACTACTCTTCCTAATTTAAAACGATATTTCCACAATTAAGTGTCTCCCACACACAAGCGGATTGCGGTGGCGGCCAGTTGTATTCGCTTGCAATGGAAGTGAGTTTTAAAACACGTGCGGTAACCGCATAGGAGTACCGTATACATTTCCACTAGATCTAATGATAATTAAGGTTGGTCAATATTTTTTTATGTAATCTTTCAAATAATTATATTATTTATATTACAGAGGCGCTGTATCGCCTTCTTTGGGTATACATGATAAGAATCAAATGCGAGAGTAATTCAGCAACCCAGTCTAGACTCCAAAGCATAGTGAATTCGTTATTCCCCAAAGGGTCTAAAGGAGTAGTGCCACGTGATACGCCGTTAAACATCTTCGTGAAAATCATTCAGTTCATCGCACAAGAAAGGCTGGACTTCGCCATGAGAGAAATAGTATTTGATTTGCTCATGGTGGGGCGGCCGATCAAGATAATAATGACTCCAGAGAGAATGTCCATCGGGCTGCGTGCGTTTTTAGTTGTAGCTGACAGCTTACAGCAAAAGGAAGGCGAACCACCGATGCCAAGGACATCAGGGACTTTACCTTCTGGCAATACCTTAAGAGTCAAAAAGACCTTCCTTAATAAAATGTTGACTGACGAGACTGCAAGGTCAATCGGGATGAGTGCTTATTTTCCATATGTGAGACGGGTGTTGGTGGAGATATTGAGGGCATTAGATGCACATTATGGAAGACCGTTAATGTTGACTAACACTCAAAATGTAACTAAGGAGCAGGAGATCAATACAGGGGAAAGGAAACCGAGAATAGATCTGTTTAGAACTTGTGTTGCTGCCATACCGAGGTAAGTGCATAAAAATCTTACAGTATACATCATCATCATCATCATTACAGCCTTTCATAAGTCCATTGCTGAACATAGGCCTCCCCCAAAGAATGCCACAAAGCACGGTCCTGAGCCACCTGCATCCATCGACTTCCTGCATGTCTTACCAGGTCGTCACTCCATCTAGTGGGGGGTCGCCTACCGGTACGAGGCTGCCACTCGAGAACCATTCTTCCCCATCGGTTGTCGGTTCTTCGAGCTATATGGCCGGCCCACTGCCACTTCAGTATAAATAACAACCAGGTTATTAGGTTTACTAGGTTACCTAGAAAGACCAACTAGTCTAGGTGCCTGTGTAGGTGTAACAGCAGTGCATGCACTACAGTGTTCTACTGTGTGCATGCAATGCTGTGAAGGCTAAGCCAGTACAAGCACAGGGTGAGAGGATTTCCATCTTAGACCTCAGAGATGACAACGCGTCTGTAGCCTCCTTGTGTGTCCAAGTTTGTTGCAGGTCACCTGTTTGTTTCCTTGTCACATGAATTTTATCAAAAAAAAAACTTATTGTACTTTAACGTTTATTTTCGTCTTCAGATTAATACCCGAAGGCATGAGCTCCGGTGAATTAGTAGATCTTCTGTGTAGATTGACTGTACACATGGATGAGGAACTTCGTGGTCTCTCATTCCAAAGCCTTCAGACTCTTATAGTTGATTTCCCGGAATGGAGGCAGGATGTCCTTGCTGGTTTCACACAGTTTCTTGCTAAAGAAGTCCAGGTATGTTGATTCACAATCACTCCATTGAATACAATATTATGTTATAAGCCTTAGAAAAGATATATGTTGAGACCAATAGCACTTCTTAAATTAATCTCTTAATTAGTTATTAGGGTTCAGTGTTTTCGAAGTATGTGGCCAATAGATATTTAGAATAACATAATCTTTGTTTTGAAATAGATGTAATATAGTTAAATCATTACAAACTTTAAACAAGTCTTAATAACTTTCAGGACACTTCACCTCAGCTAGTGGAGAATGGTTTAAGGATGCTTTTACAACTGATAACGAGTTGGAAGAATGGTGAACCCGTTGTGGTAGCTCCAGCACCTCTAAAGCAAGAACCTTTGGCTTCAGTGGTCAGAGGGGCTGAGGCTTTGGGTCTGGTGATGTTGTGCCAGTGCAAATCGTATCCTAGAAGATTGGCTGTGCACGTACTAAGGTAAGATTCAATATTAATTAGATAAAGAATTGAAACAAACTTTCAAAGGTGCTTAGGTGTTTTTATTGGAGGTTATGCAATAAATTAGAATTATGATAATTAATTATATATATATAATAAAATTAAAAAAGAGAAAACTTTCTCCCATCTAAACATTCAGTAGTCTGCAAGAATCACTTCACTTCTGAAGACTACATTACCAAAGGATTCAAAGTGCCAAAATCGTTAGTATTAAACATCTATTTGAGTAAATCAATGTACTAATCCTATTTCATTGAAAATCGTTTTTACTGTCATGATCTCGTTCATTATTAGCAACTCCTCGCTTGAAAAAAGAGGCAGTGCCAAGTGTGTTTTTATGGAATATTCTTCATCTTAAAGATCAAAAAAGAGAAGAACAAGAAAAGAAAGTTGCATATAATCTTGACCAAAGGTATCACAACCGTAGTATAGAAGAAAATATAGGACGTGTTGAAGTAGAAATTGAAACAATGTTCAAAAACATATGGATACTGAGTACTCCACAGGTGATCCATGTAGTAGTAAGAATATTATGATACCTGAAAATCAATCACATATTTATTCGGAAAAATGCTGTAGAAATATGGATTCGTTATGTATACAAAATTTAAGTGGACCTAAGGAAGTACATTTCTATACAGGATGTGACGATTATGAGTATTTTATGTTCATATTATTTTATTTTGTGAGGAAGTAAATGAATTTACATATTATCCTACAATGAAACCATCGCACGGCGCTCGTGTACTCACTCCTTTCAATGAGTGTTTTCTCACAGTTATGAAACTCATCAAACATAGAATTATCTTTTCGCTTTAAAATCAGTGAGTCATCAGTGAGTAATATTTTATAACGTGGGTTAACTACCTGTACAGTAAACTGAAAGACCTAAATTTGTGGGTTTCTAAACCCCCGTTTACACTCTCGCGCGAGCAGCATGGCTCGCCACGCAGCTCGCCTCGCCACTCGCGGCGCCCGCGTCGGAGGCGGTTTTTTGGGCACGAGGCAAATGGCCTCGCGAGAGAAGCGAGCGTGGTGTTTACACTCGCGCTCTCGTTTCAGTTTGTTTACGGCGCCCTTCCATAATAACATTCGAATTGCTTTTGTTTTAAAATTACAATTTTAATAAAATAATATTATTTAATCTTGCACAATAGGTACTAGCAACATATATATATATATATATATATATATATATATATATATATATATATATATATATATATATATATAATTATGAAACTGAAAAGGTTCTGTTTCGATGAATAGATATCATCCACCATATTCTCCGTCAACGACGTATTTTATTTAATTTCTTTCTTTTTAAAATGGTCAAGCATCGATTAATACTTATTAAGGCAAGAGTTGATGCCGCTATTATTTCGACGTCTTCCTTCGTTGCTAGCTCAACGTAAACTGAACGCATCGCGAGAGTGTAAACAGGCACTCGTTACCTCGCAACAACACGCGAGCTGCGAGGTACAAGGCGAGGCGTGAGGCGAGAGTCTAAACGCGGTGTGTGTCACAAAAACATTACAGTAAACATGCCTGAATTTTTAAATAAAACTAGTGGACAGTTTGAAGCACACCAAACTAGACACAACACAACAACACACAACAAAAAAGAATCCTCGTATAGAATACATGTAGAAAGAGTAATAGGTTTGAGCAAGACATAAAATGTTGTCTTGTAAATTCACATCCACTTTAGTACCTCTCGGTAGCAGGATTATTTTTGTTTGTTTTATGTTGGCAAATCTTAGGTCAAATATTATACAATGACTCATATTAAATAAACACAAAAAATATAAGTTCTTTTAATTTAAAACTTCAAAAGTTAAGAGTTAAAGATGTTAAAGAAAAAAATGGTTTTGACTGTTTATTATGTTCTTAACAATAATATAAATAAAAATGAAAATGTAATTAAATTAATAGTAACTAAAATAAAGTAAGTATAATAAAGTTAAATAAAAATGAAAAAAGTAAATTAATAAAATCTATTTCATATTTTTGCCTAATCTATATCATAAAATTTTTTGGCAATAAGAGGTGACATATTATAAGTGAAATAAAATTCTGTTGTCTTGGCGATTATAATGTTGTTAATAATAATGCCATTCATGTGCATTACAATTTTTTTTCATTACAATAAGTCCATATGACAAAAAGCAGACTTCCTGCTGCCAAATAACTGGGTTTGTATCTGATAAAAATAATTACTGTTCTCATTAAACTGTAGCTCGTTATCTATATACAAATAAATCTTTTTACTAAATGCATATGAAAGTATATACAGTATAACAAAAACACAATTTTAAAATTTTTGTTTGTCTGTCGGTCTGTCTTTCTGTCTGTCTGTTCGTTCCGGCTAATCTCCGAAACGGCTGGACCCATTTCGATGGGACTTTCACTGGTAGATAGCTGATGTTATAAGGAGTAACTTGGGCTACTTATATTTTAGAAAAAGAATTAGGGTTCCGCGCAACATAATTAAAACCCTAAATTACATTAATAAATATATGCGGTAAATTTTTAGGTGTTATAAAAACAATTTTTTATTGAATAGGAACCTTTTACTTCTAGTACTGCATCATTATCTGTTATTCCATCTGGGGATGCTCCAATGAAGAGGTGTTCACTAGAAATAATTAAACCGCTATGTGTCACAACTTTCCCCGACATGGCCTCATAACACTGAATAGCTAAATTTTCTTAGGACTTTTCCCACTGAACTGCTTCATTTTTTAAAGTTTTAGGAAATACTAAACCCTCTGCATATTTTGTTTTATCTTTTTTACCAGCGAATTTACATATTTCCCCAACATGTGACGTAGTAACACGTAGTGCCCTTTCTGCATGCCAGATTTTGTTTTTATTTTGACTTCTCTAGGTTTTTCTATAGAAAATACGGCTTGCTCCGGAGATGCCTGAAATCAATAGTGATAAGATATTACTATAGTAATTAAGCTTAAGTAATGCATCGAGGATAAGTTAAAGCCTCACTTTAATTTTATTCAAAATGATTTGATAGTGGAGAGGTTTATCAAGTTAGAAATGATCATACACCAGTGCACCCATACATGCAATTTCAAATATTCCATTAAAACCCAACCGTTTTTTCTTTAAACTGCAATAATTTATAATCTTACTTTTAATTGAGTCACTTGAACACTCTTCAGTCTTTCTATTCCTTGGTCGTGGATGTTAACACAAACTAGTTTTCTTTTTTTTTGAAACATTATATTCTTGAATTTAAAATGAGATATGACATGTTTTTTTTTTGGTTCATGCCATTTTTATTTTATTTGTGATGGAGTTTGCCTGATATGCCAATAACAAAGTTCTTTGAACTTAAGAATTGCATAGCATATTACACAAACATGCTTACAAACCGCCACACTCACAATCTGATTGCAATATACTTCCACTTTCAGAAAATGCAACAGACACAAAATAAGATAGTGATTTTGTATTTTCAGATTGTACTTGACCTTTAAAAAACAAATGTTGATCACAAGTTGCGCTCACTTATGCTATTTATTAGATATTTGTTGATTATAATTAATGTTGATTATAACCCTTACGATGAACTGATGCATGTTCTGTAAGACCAGCATTATCTTTGTAACTTTCTAAGAAGTGTGTGTGTGTGTGTATGTGTTGGTGTGTACTGTATCAATATCGGGTATTGCTGTAGATTGGGTAACACTATGATAGTTACAATCTGTCGGCCTTTCAATGCAATAGATTTCTCTTGATGAAATATCGTTTTCTTCGCCTCTTGAGCAACTATTATTATTACGATCGTAATCTTCAAGCCTCCGTAAAGATCAAATTATTTAGTTAACAGTAAATTAGAAAATACAGTTACATCAATTTTAAAGAAACACACATATTAAAGAGAACAAACATAAAATAATTTCATCGAGTAGAAATAAAACATTAACATGATAAATAATAATTGTTACTACATACCTTTCAATGAATTGGGATTTAGTGCCACTTACTCTTGCACCTCTATTTTTCTAGTTCTTTTTTTAATTTTTCTACTTTTAGGAATCCATAGTTTGGTTTATCCATTTTTAATTTAATTTAATAAAAATATATTAATCTTGTAGACTATTTTTAAACAATTTAAATTCCCCGCTATGAAATCTGTGTAATGATTTATCTCAGTGTAAAGTGGCGCCGCCCTGGTGGCAGAAAAAGTCGGGGACCCTCATTAAAACATAATTTATTTTACATCTTCCAATGCTTACATCAAGCTATTGATTGTGAGAGAATGCCAAAAGGCATTAAGTCCACCCTTTGTAATCTGTTATTTTTATTTGCATTTTTGCTGCTATCGTAGTACTTACTGTTCTTTTATATTTCAATGATATACAAAAATGATGCTTCATTTACAGGGAAATTAAATGTCTCCTAGACAAGTTGCAACTAACACGTGACGAGCCGGCCCTGATCGACGCGGCAGATGCGCACGTGCCATATTTCGCGGAGAAATGTCTGCCACTATTGCCACCCACAGAAAAGCAGGCAATCCTAGCAGCTGGTCAGCCCGACCTTGTATGGATCGCAGATAGGAGCCACGCTGTGTGGACTGCTGGTGAGTTTACTTGTATTGTGTACACTATTGGCTTTCGTGCCAGTCATTATTTACAATTAAAAATAATCACAATCTAAAATAAATTTTATAATAATATTCGAACCCAATACCGAAAAAGTTACATATATTTTATAAAATGTTTAAAGATATTTGTTTAATAAAGAATTTCTATTTTCAAATGCGATTTAAACTTTACCCAATTAAAGTTCGGGTCTTTATTTTTACTTAATTTTGTTTTCCACCTTCTGTTGCCCATGAAAATGCGTTGCCATTTTATTTTTACCACAGTTGAAATTCTAATTTTATTGACAAATCTAACTATATTTGAAACGTGAATAAAAAAACCTGTTACAGGTATTCAACATGATGAAACGTCCACTAAAAACAGCTGGAGTGGAAGTGCTTCAAATGGCGCTGATCCTTGGGAGGTGAGCATTTTTAGTATAAATTGTAGTATAGAAAAGAACAAAGAAAAAAATTGCTATAGTGATTCAAGCCGAGGTTCGTACCTCCTGATTCTGAGGGCCCTTGAATCGCATCGAGCCTCCCCCCCCCCCCCAGCTCGATCAGCCTCACTCCGAAAGCAGGGGTAGGGGTGCCTCGGGACTGCAGTCGGCGAAGCAGCGCTTCGCGCCTCCTCGCCGTCGCAGAATCGTTGCACTCAATAGTTCGTAAGTCCTCACTTACGAGCCTAATTAGATGAAGCTGTCAAGGCCGTAGGGCCAACAGCGTAGACTTTCAGAAAAAAAAACAGAGAAAAAGATAAAGAATATGATTCACCATATACTTGTATGTGATATATCACGTATGTTATTGATTTGCTCGTAACGATTTGAATTAAATTTCATATGTATATAATATTTTATTTCCCAAGTTTATCTAGACAGATATCCTGAGAATATTATAGATTTTGGAGTTTACTCCTTAATTCTCGTTTCATATATAGCGCGTGATATGAAAAATAGATGGGTAGTAAAATCAAGCGTTAACAAAAAGTGAAGCCGTTAAGTTTTTCTTCTGCGCAATATAATCGCGCATCTCTTAACGCGGAATGAAGAATGTAAAATAAATCATATATTTTTATGTAATATAATTTACGTAATATATTTTATCAAATAAATATAAACAAATATATAGGTTCATTTAATTTTTTGCCTGTTGTATGTATTTTAAGACAATAGTTTTTCAGGAGTAAACTCCAGTCACTCGTCGAAGCTGACACGCACATTTTTTTTTAAACGAGTAAAGCTTAGTCTGTATCTTTATTTATCTATACTTGAGTGACTTGTAGCTTGAATGGCTTTACAGATTTTGAAGTGCAAGATTGTTTTAGATTTGCCTATATCAGGAGTGTTATATTTTACAATCCAATACAACGCTTGTTAATATAATACGAGGCCTGCTTGGAGTAAAACTGACTAGTTTTTTTTTAACGTTATAAGTTGGTCATAGATTGTCACAAACGATTTTTAATGATATATTTTGTTGCGAATTCATTGTTTGAATTAGTGATGTAAAAATTTAATGTTTTCAGGTAATACTGTATGGTTTATTAGAGCGCAGCCGTGTGCCCGCCAAATGTCCCGCCACAATACTGCAAGCGTGGCCAATACTTCACGCGAGGATACATGCTCTCTACACGATCATTGAACCTGCGTGAGTATAAGAAGTTGATTACCTTCGGTTAGCCTAGTTATTGCAATTCGCACACGTAATAGTGAGTCATTCTCGGTAAAGAATCGTACCGAGATCATTAGAAAAACTTATAAACTCAGTTAGATTTAAAAACGACCATTCAAGACCGCCCGATAAGACCAGAGCGACCTTTTTATTTTACTGCAGTGCGATATTTTATTGTGATTCTGATATAAAATATAATAATAATAAGGAGACTAATGCCCAAATACTCAAACATTACTTAATTTTAAGATGCCGTTAAGTCTTGTGCTCTCTGTATCACTTTAAGTCAAAGTGAGTGTGACAGCACGAGACTTAACGACATCTTAAAATTGAGTAGCGTTTGAGTAATCCGCCATTATACATTCACTAAATACCTGAAATAAACAAAAATAGTGGTGAAATCCACTGAATTTAATATATTATATGTACATAGGTAGAGATCACATCATTATTTTATTGCTTCGGACGTGAAAAAAGTTTTTTTTGCGCTATTAATAATCATTAATGTCCCAATGTCACTTTTAAATTAAAATTGATTGCTTTTTAAGAGCTATATTGATAAAATATTTTTATGATTGATTTTAAGAACTAGTCAACGAATGGATACACGATTTCAATAAAAAATATAATTTTTATTGAATAAAACAGAGTTTTTATCGAGCGAATTCTGCGAACAAATTGACAGTAAAAATGTAACATAACGTATATATAGTTGGAAACGACTGGGAACAAAAATTATTCTCATGAAAGTCAGCATAATTTGTTCCAGAGAATTATTATTATGTATTTTATAATATTCAACATAATTTCTAAATTTAGTTGGAAACAACAGGAAACAAAGGGTGTCGTATAACTTCTCATGAATGTCAGCATAATTTGTTCTAGTACATTTTATAATGTATTTTGCAATATTTTATACACATGTAAAGTAAATGCTGAGTCAACCTCTTCAACTTGTTGCTATGCTTTGATATGTGCTGACAAAGCTTATATCTAGATTTTTATTTATTCTTTAGTTCTTACCTATTACATTCTAGTATTGTTACGCGCCACTATTAATGTCTTGTACATGGCAACACTAGTTACACTAGCGCCCTCTAGTGTCGAATAAAAGAAAGTGTTGCGCGCCACTATTAATGTCTTGTACATGGCAACACTAGTTACACTAGCGCCCTCTAGTGTCGAGTAGCAGAACTAGGAGAGTCGAGATCCTTCCAGAAATTTCGGGACCGATATGTACTCGAACATTCTAGATGTCGCTACAGTGGAAGGTTCTGGAAACTGTCTGAGGCCCTATATAAGGCCGGTATGGACCACGACCAAGGCAGTATTGAATTGGCGATACAAGAGAATACTTCGAAGCGAAATAACTGCGAACTAAAGTGATTGTGTTTTATTATTAGTGTGGTTTTAGATTGTAATTAGTGTTTTGTAATTAATGTGTCAATTTTGGTAATTCAATCGGCAGTTTTTAATTGTCTCGAATCCCAAGCTCGTAACAGTATCAAACTTTTCAAAGTATTGTATTCTCAATGAACTCTATGCTACACCACTACACGGTCATATTTCTTCGTATTTGCACCTAAAGCTTATTGTTGAAAAGTACAATGTTAATTTCAGACCTGTGAATGACAATCGCGCCTCACTCCTTTCTCGTGGGCCAGCATTACCTAGAAAGCCTGAGAAAGAAAGAGATGGGTACATGCAGGTATGTGTAACTCCAAAGATACTATTGTAATTAAATTCCAAAATGCGGGTATAAGCACAAACAAGATAGCAGCAATTTAAGAACTTATTATCATGCTCTAAATGGAAATGAAGGAATTAATTTAATAGAACTTTCGTAAAATCAATAACAGTATCGTTATTATTTTCTTTAGTAGGCTTGAATTCAGCTTTTTTATTTTACTTTATTTTATAGGACATTCGTGAAGTAACTGTAACAAAACAATCTCATCGAGGCAACAAGGGCTGAGAAATGTTTTTCGCTTGGTACCGCTGTTATTTACAACAATTCATATGAAATAAACATACACATATTAAACATAAACACTCAAGTCTGTCACCGGAGATATAGGCAAGGATTACGGACTTCCATTTGGCACGATCCTGACACACCTCTCTCGCCTCCTCCCCATCCAATATACCTACGCATACATGCTCATCGGTTAAGGGTACTTTGGCCCATTCTCAATATATCGCCAATTTAATCGATAAACTTTCGCCTAGAGCGTCCCTTCCCTACCCTGCCGTTCAATATACTGCAACATAATTTTCCTTTGTCACTTTTTCCTCGTTCATTCTTTCTACATGACCAAGCCACCAAAACATTCCTTTCTTAATCACAGTCACATCATCTTGGAAACCAGGACTCTTCTCTTATCTTATCATACAATTTCTGACCCTGTCATTAAGTGCAGTCCTAACATACTCCTTAATAACCGCATTTCTACAGTATGTATTCTACTCTCGGGCTTCTTCTGCCACACCCAACTTTCACTATCATACAGTATATACGTACATTGAAACAGTTTTCCGCTATATTTTATATGTTATACCTAACTAAACTTGATACTTGCTCAGACCAACAAAGGAAGAAAGACAGAGAGCTGCGTACATTTTAAGTGAAGCTGAAACCATGCTCAACTTCTTGACACGCACTCTCACATAAATCTTTTTCATTACCAGCCCGTAAAAGTTTACTGATGGATGCACCAAAATCAAGTTAACGGTTGCAAATGACTTTAGATACATACATGTACGTAAGTGCGTGTTCTTGCAATAAGGTGAGCATGGTTTTGGCTTGGATTTTGCATCTCTTGAAATGTACGCAGCGCTCCGTTTTTCTTTCTCTGTTGGCTTAAGGAAGGTTAAGGAAGTTTCCGTTTTTCTTTCTTTGAAGGTTTGAAGTATTTTAATTTTACAAGTATTAGTAAAGTTAGCTGGCGAAACTTTGGAATCGAATTTGGTATCTGGCATGATAATATTTTTTAATGTTTTCATTTGAGAGAGGGGTGCGGCTTCAGAATTATTACAAAATAATTTTTAGACGCCACTAGCACGAGTGGACTGTATTACCGTACATGTACCGATTGTATGTGTATATGTGAGCAGGGAATCTATTTTCTTTAAAAATACAAAAAATAAAACAGTAAAGAACAATGGCAGAAAAATAGTTGACAAAAATGATTCCGTCTAAAAATAAAATATTATATAAAACGAGTTTAATTATTTTTCTATGATTTTTCAAATAAAATGTATTTTAATTAAAGCCACAGAAAAAAAACATATTTTTGGGAATATCAAATGACTATGATCATTTTACACTATTAAAATGTTGCCATTTACTATATTCATACTATTTTCGTATACACTTTGTAAGACTACCAACATAACACACAAACACAAAATATTTTGTATAAGAAGTTATTGTAAGTAATAACTATACTATTAGTAATAATAAAAATAAAAGTGATATGGTTGAAAATAACTTTCTTACAAAGAACTTCCTGCAATAATACATTATCTCAATCGCAGAACTATGTAACAATTCCATTTAATGTTATGGCAACTATGGCGCAAAAGCCATAACGCATACCAGAAATATTATTTAAAAAATGTCACTGTCACGAAAAGCGCGGTTGTCTGTGATCTGTCAATGATGCTCCTGCGCTTTTCGTGTCGGTTGTGTTCGTGTTGTTTTTGCTATTTTCTTATTTTTTTTTTGACTTGGTGAACATATACGTTTCCATGGCGGATACCGAATTGAAGTTAGTATTGAACACATTCGTTCTTCTGAATACGGTCTTAGTATTTATATAAGGAGTGATTTGACAACATAAAATCACGTTACGTCTATATTTTAATAGAAAGCGATATACGAAGATATTGGTTGGTCGGCGCACTTTGGAGTGCTGCGCCCATGTAATGGCATTTGATGGGGTCTCTGGGATGGGCCAGACATCAACAAAGTATCGCAGCGCCAGCAGAAATTTTAGATTGTATAATTGTAAGAGAAGATGATGATGAGGAATAAAATTGCAAAAAAATTGTTTCATTTTTTATTTCTTACAATAAATCGCGTTTTTTTACGTGGTAGAGCCATGCTGCAGCTATATTAGTAGTATAGTTGTACACGCCGCTAGCTGCCCCAACAAAGGTTGACGGGACTAGGGCCCATGAATAATCCCATCGACGGGCAACAAGGGACGGGGCCCAACGGCCTGTGGAGACTTATTATTCTACACAATGGATGTAAGGCTAGGTAATTAATTCGACTTACTTGGTTCAGAAGCGAAGACTGGCCACAAGGGTCGGTCAGGCGGGAGGTGTAGTGTATGTAAGTGGTATTTAGTGGTGTGTAAAATGTGAAACCTGACTTAACCCTTTTAAGCGGCAGCAGCCCTGACTCCGGCACCGCCACACGGTGTGGTATCCTCCAGCGGCGTCACCTCGATGTCACTCTAAAGTCTAGCATCCCTTAGCACAAATCTATAATCTAATACGAACACTGTTTCTCGCGGGTCACAAAGTTTAGCTTTTTTAACCGACACAGGAAAATATCTCCGAGTTACATCAAATGCCACAAGGCAACTCGTCCACGCAAAATAATATTATCAAGCACTTCAACCGGCAATCACTATACAATTTACGTAAATTACTTGCCTACGAATTTAGGTTAATCAATCAAAATATTACTGCTTCGTTATCGCGTGAATGCACTAAAGATAACCAAAACTAGAAGCGAAAAACTCCAATAGTAAATTCTACACGTCCTATCGACCGGCAGTCGTTCACACATCATCTCTCGACGCGTCTCGAACGACCCGACCACGAGTGGAATGCGGCCGGGGAGGGGTCGGCCGTGACCTTCGTACCGTGCTATGCACGCGCCTAGTCGCGAGTTATGAATTCAATTTTCAAAAGGTTAATTTTTGGCCTAAACAATAGTTGTAGCACGAATGGGTCGGCTCGACCGGGGAAGGACCACGCTCTCACAGAATACCAGCGTAGAATAGCAACTTAACACTGCTGTGTTCCGTATGGTGAGTGTAGAGAACCGGAGATCCTTTTTACTGGAAAAGAGGCATTTCATCTTAGTCCTCACAGGTGACAACGCATCTGCATTTTGGTTCTTTATGGGGATAGATGTGGATGTCTATGGGTCACAGCAACTACTTACCATCAGGTGGATTGTGTGTTCGTTTGTCACCCTATCCTATAAAAAAAACCGCTTGTAATCCCCAAAGGGTAAGGCAGAGGTGTACCTAATAGAACACCCACGTATGTTGATTTATATAATAGGGGCAAGCTTATTGCCATCAACAGGGCACAAATCTAGACTCCATGGCTGCTACTGAGAAATTCCTAATGGAAAAACCCAGTAATACTGCCCGATCCGGGAATCGAACCTGGCACCTCATGCTCAGCAGTCGCGCTTGCAACCACTAGACAAACGAGGTAGATATTTATGAAAAGAATGATGAATGCTATATATATATATACACACCTACCCAAATCACGCCTTTTCTCCTTATAGGTAGGCAGAGAAAACATCCTTCGTTTTGCTACGATACTCGCAAACCTTTTTCGCTTTTTTATA
Organism: Parnassius mnemosyne; assembly: GCA_963668995.1. Classification (NCBI taxonomy): domain Eukaryota; kingdom Metazoa; phylum Arthropoda; class Insecta; order Lepidoptera; family Papilionidae; genus Parnassius; species Parnassius mnemosyne. The sequence goes on along the minus strand of CAVLGL010000082.1, from coordinate 27,928,189 downwards.
TGCGTCAACGTTTAAGGCATCCATTGACTGTTAGAGAAACCTTCCAGACCTACTTTTGAATAATAAAGGTAGAACCCTAGCGATGTACTTATGTATAAATGTCTTGTTAGTACCCAATATCTGCAGGTTCATTGACTTCTAAATAGCCAGGTTCAAATTTGCCGTTTGGACTTACACCTAGAAATGAAAATTTGTGGTATATATTATGTAAACTACAGTCATGTATGTTAACATTCAAAACGCTTTCTAATTCTCGAGAAGCTTTACGCTCGTTGTTCTTGCTATTTTTAGTAGACGGCACATTGCTTAAATCGTAGCTACTCAGTTATTGCTTAGCAAGGAGAATACAGGTATTTTCAAGCCGCTTTCTTCAAAATTATTCCTTTGGGGGTTTGTCAAATAGATTGTATTTTTTACTTTCGTAAAATTGACAGCCATTTCAGACATTTTAAGCATTGAAATTGACGCTAAAAGGGAAATTAACAAAACCTCTCTTTAGTTTTCTTGATAGCATCCACAAACGCTGTATCTAAAAAAAAACTATTTAGACCATAAAATTCCCTAAAGTTGTGATTAATTAACATTTGTTTAAGATAAGCGGTTGATGGATATTAACAGGTTTGAAAAGTACTGTTTACAGCTAATCAGTGCTTGGAACGTGAATACGTCTTTAAGGTAGGGACTAACACAGCACTTTGAATTACCATACGTGCCTTTTTGACACATTCTGACTTTCCATAATAGAGGGTAGAGTCCCATTTTCTCTATTTACTGCGTTCATTCCTCCTTCATCCCTATCATATCTACTATCCCTGCTAAATACACAAACTATCTACTTGCTCGACCAACTCCCCGTCTATTCTTATTTCACATATCGTTTTACTTTCTTCTCTTTCAAAAATCATAACTTTCATTTCCCTTTTTTTTTCAATGACCTGCCGGCTGCCGACGACACAAGTATGACTTGATCATCGGCGTACAATTAACTTTTAACTTAATTTAATAGATTTCACTATCATTGGAACATTACCTTAAAAGTTGTTTTATATTTAAATTTGTATTTTTTTTTGGTTAAATTGGGCCAAAACAAATTATGGTAGTTAATGTTTGTCTCTTCAACTAGGTTTGGAAATACTACATGACAATGGCGTATTTGGTAGTGCCGGCTGTGCCTAGTCCAGTAATACGCTGCGCTAGCCCAGATCTCAGCCTCAGGTAAGTGAACAACAATAATAAACAAACATATTATAACACAACAACACGTTGAGTGTGACGAAACTTTTAACCGTTATCAATATATACATAATTTATATAAAATTTTAGAATAAGGCAGTGTTTTTTTTATAGATTCGAAACTATGCTTTCCGTCGCAATCAACGTACTGTTACGGAGTAACAGAATTTACACTACCAGATATTTAAATATTGTAACCAGCTTCATAAGTAATAATTATTTGTTGAAATATTATTTGATTGGCAGTAAATCATTTATTTGTGTAAAATTCTAATATTGGTTTGTTGTGCTGAGACAAGTAGCGATCTTATGTTGCTGTTATTGTCACGTGTGAAGATTGAACTCGTTTGCGTGTTAACAATTGATATTAGAGGTATAGTTATTAAAATAATAATTTAAGAAATAAAACAAGCGCCTGTTTAACTGTATCTAAATGTTCAACGCCGCATGCGTTTGTGACGCATGTCTGGTGTGCGACTAGGTTTCGTACGTAAAGATAATATGCACATATTTTTTTCCCGGCACTAATAGTCATTTTGGTAATTTACAGTCGTTGTAATATTAGGTCCCTATTACACTCATAAAGATCGGGTACTGTAATATCTTTATAAAGATTGAGTGTCTCTAAAAAATAATCCGTAGGTAATGATAATATTAAAACAATAATGAAGCTCTTTGTGCGTGTAACAGGGGCGCGGTAAAATTTCATAAAATTTAAATCGCAAGATAATATTTCCAAATCGAATTAAGATTTTCAATTTTAGTGTTCAAATAGATGTTACCTATGTAGGTATTATTATATTTATGTGCCTAGTTAGCAAATGTCTCAATTATATAGAATAAATGTGGTCAATATTAAACGATATATTGCATATAGCTGTAAATGTTTCTTGGTATCATAATGCGGTGCCTGGCTATTGTGACATTGTGGGGACAATGTGGCGCAACCTGACCCTCTGTCCAGTAACACGGAGCCGGAGGGATGGCTCGGCCTGCCCGCCCTCAGTTCCTCGAGCGAGAGCCTCAACGCGCCCGGCGGCTTCTTCACGCTGCCCTTGAGCTATGCCCGTGCGCATAGGCATCACAAACGGACGAGGTGGCCAATTGTCGCTCGCTATGTGCACGTCTCATTTGATTTAAATCATTGTCTTCATCGTGTTTCGGTTCCATCACGCTTATTACTCATTTTTGTTTCGTTTGTTTATGTCGTCTATCGGCTTGAGCCGTGCCATTTTCATCTTAGCAAGGCCAGCGAGACCAGGTAAAGAAAGTAACGAATATTTTACGTTCAGGTAAATTTTAGTCGACGATTATTATTAATTAAAGTTACTAAATAATTACAAAACTGCTCTGCTTATAGTGACACTAAATAAATTGGAGTGAGAATCGGTCACATTTACTATGAACCATGGTATCAAACTGTAAAAATTATAATAAATTAACAATATTTATAAAGACTTTATTACAGTTGTCTATGTAATGACGGCAACACAAAGCAAGTCAAGTAAATTTCAGGCTAGTGGAAAATTAAGTGCAATAAATAGTGCCAAAAACGATACTTGAACCGATTATTCCCTACGAATTTTATAGCCAGCCAGCTGATTTTCTTGACAACAAGGGAAATCATTGATTAACTTATCTCGCTTATATATCCTTTATCTTATTTCGTTGGTCTTACTATAGCAGGGTTGTTTCAGGTCATATTTGGATGGAATCGACAGCACAAATCACTGTGGGTTATTGCCTTTAAAAATTCTAGCGTAGGTAAAGTGCACAGCTAGCGCATATCATGGAGAATCGAACGCTAATGTTGTGATCATAAAATCAATTTTACGACGGTGATAGAGCGATCAGTAGAAGCCTGTGTTTTCGTTTTGACAAAGATGTAATTAATTAATTATATCAACATGTATCATATCATATTCATTTAATGTGAACGCTCATAACGTAGTCGCATCGCATTATTTACGTGTTTCCTTTGTTTGTGAATGACAAAATTTATGGCCAATATTGTGAACTAATGGGATTATTGTATACATTTTTTACTTTGAAAGTGAAAGATTGCTTACTTAAAAATAAAATTATTAAATACTTTTTAAAGGCATAATTATAAGTTACACGGTTACTTTATCTTTCAGTTTCAATGTTGGTTTAAATGTAATACAACGTTAAACTTATCTATGTGATGTCGTAGTCGTACATTTACTTGGAATGTGTAGTTAGTGGTATGCACTTTAAAATGCATGCAGGTAATTGATATGTCAGACAAACAGTTTTCACTACTGTTGTGATAAATTGTGAAAAATAATTATCAGGACGGATTTGTTTTTTTAAGTACCATTTATCGAATTTTACGGTCGTTAAGATGAAACCTAAACTTGAAGTTCAAGAAAATGTATTAAATACTTTTTGGCCCCTAATTTAATTTACTTACCATCGGTAAATTTATATTGTTTGTCATATTTCTTTTAAGTTTTGTGCTAAAGTTAGCATTATAATATGAAACTTATAGTCCAAGATCCCAGGGCCATCAAAGAGAGAGAAAGGGAGGCCTACTACTACATGTCTCACTCACGCTCGTGCGCGTGTATAATGCCCTTGTATATCACAGAGGCAATAAAATTGGGTCTAAGGGATGATTGCCCTCTTGGATCGGTCTACCTACTTGTAAAACGTTTTAAAATAGTTTTCTGGCTAACATATATATAAAAATGGAGTTTCAGAATGTAAGTGAACTTGAGTAATTTGTTTGAGAGCTTTAAAGCGTCTGCAAAGCGATACTGCTGACAGAAAGTGTCTCGGAGTATTGATGACTGATTTTTAACGATATTATCTAACATATACGTAAACATCAGCTAGGAGAATTAACGTGAGGTGAGTAAGGTGGCCGCCTGACCAAGCTAACAGGTAGGCATGCGATCACAGTACATACTAACCTTACTCAATCTTACATATTTCGTTTGTCAGAAAATAAGTGACGTCTGGTGGCCCTGGGAATTTGGTCTATTAGAGCTTAGTCGTTAACGTCGCGTGATTCGATCGGAATAACCCGCAGCGATGTACAGCGGCGAAATAAAGTGATTAAAGTGTCACTCACAGTTAACCGGTGAATAGCGAGCAATTTGTCTATACTATCGTACTAGATGCGGCAAGTCTAAATATTATTTGTTTAATAGAAACCAGCTCACATGCTGTCATTATTCTGTCCACTAATGGCTGTCGTCGATGGAATCGTGTGTCAGTTGATCGCCAGACAAAAATAGTAATTATTGAAAGTTTAGAATATAGACAAGTTATGTCGATTTTAGAAGAATTACGACGGATGTTAATGCAAATGATGGTTTATTGAATCATTAAAATCCAACATGCATTTTTTAAAACATTCTTCGGAAGAAACAATCTTCTGCCCCTCCCCCACTTTAATCTAAAAGATTGTCTCTAAGCATCTTGAATGAAAAAGAAATAGGTAAAGACTGCTTCTGAAAACGTTATTTTTTATAGAATAAGGGTGACAAACAATGACCACACAGTTAACCCGGTGATAAGTGGATGCTGTGGCCCATAGTCCTCTACATTTATACTCGATTAAGAATCAAAATGCAGATACGTTGTCATCCCTGACGACTAAGGCTGAGATCTATAGAATGTACTTTGACTTTGCTCAGACTTACCTTAAGAAAAACTTAGCTGAGTATATGCTTAGCATAATCTTTGATTCTGAATTTATAGTTGTATATGGCTAAGATTAAGCTTAGCTTATGCTAAGGCCAGACAGTCATACTTTACTGTATAAAATATATGATTTCATGTAATAATAACTTATTTATGGTATACAATTTGGACTGATTTCGATTTTATATATATATATAATAACTTATTTATGATTTAAAATCGAAATCAGTCCAAATTGTATATCATAAATAAGTTATTATTACATGAAATCATATGAGAACGGAAACAAATGAGATGAATGCAAAATCAGAAAAATATAGAAAAAAAATAAGCTTTTAAGAAATTCGAAATAAGATTGAAATTACGTAAATAGAAAATAGATTATTGCTATTTAAAACTAGAAGACGGCTTAAAACTACCTGTTTGTTGTTATAATTAATTAGAGTAACATAAAACCAACTTTTTAAAATTAATACGGTGGTTTTGAATAATATCCTGAGTTTTACGTAAGTCGTCGATATCGTTGACTTAGGCTTTGCTGAGCGCGCACTCAGCACGACTTCGAAGTTAGCTCTATAAATACCGACATCGTCTTAGCTCGAAAGTAAAGTCTGAACAATGTCAAAGTACGGTTTATAGATCTCAGCCTAAGTCTCAGGTTCTCTACACTCACCACACCACACGCTTACACAGCACACACACACACACACACACACACAAAAACACTCACGCCTGTAACCCAGAGGGGTAAGCAGAGACTACGGACTTCCATTTTGCGCGATCCTGACACACCATTCTCGCCTCCTTTACATCCATATATCTACGCATACACGCTCGTCGGTTAAGGGAATCCTAATCTGCTCCATTTTCAATGTATCGCCGATTTGGTCGATAAACCTTCGTCTAGGGCATTTCCCGACTCCGCCGTTCACTTCTGCAACATAAATTTGCTTTGTCACCCTTTCCTCGTTCATTCTTTCTACATGACCAAACCACCGAAGCATTCCTTTCTTAATCCTGGTCACAACGTCATCTTGCAAACCACACTTATCACACTATTTCTCACCCTGTCATTCAGATTCAGCCGTAGCATACTCCTTAATGACCGCATTTCTACAGCATTTATTCTACTCTCATGCTTCTTCTGCCAGACCCAACTTTCACTACCATACATTAAAGTAGGGACTAACACAGCATTATGGATTGCCATTCGTGCCTTATTTGACTCTATTCATATTTCACAACGTTTTACTTTCTTCTCTTTCAAAAACCATCACTTTCGTCTTACTTGCGTTAACTTTCGTACCCCTTTCTTTTAATGAACAGTTCATTAAAGTAACCATCATTTGCAACTCGGCCGCCGACGATGCAAATATGACGTGATCATGGGCGTACAAAAGGCATTTGACGGTTAACTCACCCATTCTCAACCCACATTCTTCAACTTTGAAAGTTTGCAAACAACTGTCCATAAATAGGTTAAACAGCCACAGGGAAGCCACACAGCCCTGTCTGACACCTTTTTGAATGCCAAACTTGTCCGAGTGGACCCCGTTGATCCTGACACAAGCACTAGAGTCCCTATAAAGAGACCTTAATGCCTGTATCAAACCAGCGCTCAACCCAAATGAGTTCAGTGTTTGCCATAACACGTTCCTGTTCACTCTGTCATAAGCCTTTTTTCAGCCAATATATGTATAGTTTTAACAAATAACGTTTTTGAGGTATTACGCACATCAAAAATGTGCGCCGATGCCGTCACTTTTGTTTAGTGACCTTACTTTTGCATTATAATTAATAATCCAAGTGGCATGGTGATGATGGTACGGAACTCTATTTGTGGAAATATATTTAGCACTTACTGATTTTACTTTTGTGATTCATCAGTACCAACTGTGTGAGTTTGTCTTATGCGCGAATCAACGTTTGTGTATTTGTGTCGTGTTTTATGCGAACGGTTAGAGATGTTGTTGTTGCATGTTTCTCCTTATAGCTGGTTTGTACACAATATTAGAATTACTCAACTAAGCATTTTTTTAAAATTTATGGTAATATTATGTTAATAAGTTTGTATTGCGCTCAATAACACCCAAGAGGTATTTTCAAAATAATTGGATTGCAATAAATTTTCCCTACAATTTCCTGGTGACCGTTTCGTTTGTGGGTGTTTGTGGAGGTATGTGCAATGTTGATCTTAAAGTATATACTAAAATATGTTACAGATACCGATATACAAGATACGATTATTTTTTAATGTTCGTAAAGATTAAATACACATTCGCAACTACCAATAAAAATATTTAAACTAAGTGTCAAGGTCCTTGCTGCTCACACCTCACAGTTTATAAAAATATTTTCATCTTATATGATAACAATAGTAAAAATTTCATTGATGTAATTCTATCATTATTAATAAACATATTATCTTTATATATAAAAATTACGTGTCACATTGTTTGTCTGCGATGAACTCTTAAACTACTAAACTGATTGCAATGAAATTTTGCAGTTTGGTCCAACTCGAGAGATAGGATAGTTTGTATCCCTATAAGTGACCCTCAATATTTTTTATTACGAATTTAAGAATTTTTATCGGACACAGGGTTGTCGGAGAGGGCAGAACAACGACTGTCTGGTCAGCTAGTATTTAATAAAATATAATAATACAATTATTATACGGACCATGTATTGATTTTAATTTATAAAAAAAATATTACAGGTTGCTTTATCAATTAATCATATCTTTATAATACTCTGTTGGGTAATACATTCTATTTTCAATAAAAACAAAAAAATTAAGAAAATGTTTATATCTTGTAGTTTTTGTGCTAACTAATTATAAAAATAGTTATAGTACACATGATTTTATCTAGTCAGAATTATGATGATCAAAAGGCGCAATCCTTTTAACACTTGAACAGGTTTGCTTTGATTGGTGTTTAATATAGTTTGACTTAGTATTTATGTTTACTTGTGCCCTTTTTGTAACTTTGTTTAACGCTAGTTTCTGTAGCAGCTTTTGCTAAGTGTTATTGTTTAATTCATACGCTTGTTGTACAGTCATTCCGTGTATTTGCTTTGTTGTTTGATTAAATGTAGGTCTTTCATTTTGTATGTTGTCAACTAAACTATACCTATAAAACTATACCTTGTTTCTTACTGCCTTTCGCTTATACATGTTTATGATTATAATAAAGTACTCGCTTCCTTTGTCAGAAAATGTTGATCTAACTACATTCGTTATAGTAACTCCTCGCTACGCTCAGAATATTTAGTTACATTCGAGTCTTTCGTGTAAAACATTGTGGTGTGCGTATATTGTTTTGATCAGATGAGTCATTCACTCCCCCGCTAAAAAGTACCGACGACGATAAATAATAAATACAAATATATGTTTTTATTTATATCTGAGTAATTATAATATACTCGCTGTAGTTATAAAAAAAAAAAAACAATTGGTGTTTTTATGACACAATGTGTATTCTGTGATCTACTTCCCGTTTGTGTAGCGAGCGAGTGGTTGGTAGGATTTTTGTTTATAAATTATGTAACACTAACGTCCGCCCAAATAGCATGGGAAGCACTAAGTATTTTCGGCCAAGTGATCTGTGGTGACCTAACGGGCATAGTGGTAATCCAGCTGCGTAATGCTCCTAGAATTGATTTACTTGATTTCTATACTACTATCATTTACACTCTAACTCATTATAACTCCTATGATTAAGGTGTTTTACAATTTTGGATAGAAACTGTTATAAAATGCATGAAACGATAAATACTAAGTTTGATAAGGATTACACTTTGTTACACAAAATACTCACATAAACTAAAGTTTGTATTTAAAGGCTTTTTTTCTTTGTTATCATTAGCTAGACATGTCGCGAACTTTTTTTAGAACTCTGAGCAAAACCATTTTAACATACATTATTTTTATATAACTATCGATTTACTGATCTGATCAAAACATTAGCTAATTTGCACAAAACCACCATAAATGATATATCTTAACTTTCCTCGTAAATCAGTTTGTCTATTAGTGAAAACCGCATGAAAATCAACATAGTGGTTTTTGAGATAAGCGCGAACATACGTAAAGACACGCGACGGCGGACTTCAATTTTAAAATTGTTGATTTGGATGTACTTTTCATAATAAAGCTAGAGGAATTTCAATTGTTTGCTTAGAAGGAAAAATATATTAGGAGTATGTAAAATGTGATAGCTATTAAATTAATATTGCTATTTGATCATATTGCAAAAGTTTTTTGTTATTAATGACCACGTACATATTATTTTCATGAAGAACTTGTTTTGTTAATTAAAATAAAAAGTAAATAATATTATTAAGCATACAGTGGTGGCGATTGCAGAGGTTTGTTAATTAAATATTTTAATATTTTCAGACAAAGGAAGTATACATGTTTTTACTATTCAAATAAATTTTTGGAATTTATAAGAAATTATATAAAATAACTACATGTGTTAATAGATAAATAATATTTAATTTTAAATGTTCATTTCATGGACTGCAGAAGAATAATTGGTTACAACAAGAGATCTGTTCTTATAAAAATTCTTAATAATAACAAATATATATAAAAAAAAATATTTATAGATTTCAAAAGTGTAAATATATAATATGTCAATATTTGTGTACTAAAATGCACAATGACACGATAATAATAATAGTGCCTATACGCTTTCCCTTGTCATACCAAATAAATTTACGAAAACTTCTTTGATCTTTGGTATATTGTGATTAGAAAGGAATTTGAATTGGAATTGTTAAAGTTTACGGGTACAATGACACTATATTATCGTTATAGTTCGTCTCCGGATTCGCTTAGCGAGCGTAGCGGTGGCGAAGCTCGAAGTTCGCAGGCATCGCCAGGATCATTGCATAAGCTTGCGGTGCCTCTGGTGCGATGCGAGGTGCCCGAAGTGCGCGATGCTGCCGTATCAGCTTGTGGACACATCAACGCGGATGCTCTTAAGTAAATTATGTTTCCTAATATAATTATTTAAATTATATAAAAGTTTGTTGGCATCTTACTACATCCGATCCATATTTTAATTTGCAGAGACTTATTCGAAGAGCTTCTGCCCATACTGCGCGAAGCGGTGGATCGCAAGCAGGAGAACATGCGTCGACGTCGTCGTAGGGATGCTTTGCGTCTCCATCTTAACAAGATGCTGCTCATCATAGCGCAGCGAAACACGTTTTCTAGCAGGTAAATAACAATGCACTTCGTTTTACTTAACTTCGTACAACTCATAGCTGCCGCAAAGAATGAATTTTTTAGATGAGGGTGACCAAAACACTACTTCCTTAACAAATTTACATTTAAAAAAAATATGATACATAAAAAAACCTTCACGTGCTTCATTTGTGTACATCATCACTTATCTTGTAAAATTATGTGTAGTTAAATTTTATAAATTGCAATAAAGATAAGAAATGTCCAATTGTGTTAGGGTTGTCAACATTTTTATATGAAATTAGTATAGTAAGTAGTTTCGAGGCTGTTGTCTGTAAAATATATAAGATGGTGAAAAAATTTAAACAAGATATAGATTTTTTTATAGGATAGGGCACAAACGAGCACACAGTCCACCTAGTGGTAAGTGGTTGCTGTGACCCATATACATCGACATCTATCCTCAATAAAGAATCAAATGCAGATGCAGATGCGTGTTCACCCGTGAGGACTAAGATGGAATGCCTCTTTTTCAGTAAAAGGGGTCTCCGGTTCTCTACACTCACCATACGAAACACAGCAGTATTAAGCTGCCATTTCATTCTGGTATTAAAATATAGTAGTTTTAAATATAATTTTACCACGCTGCAGCAATTTTGTGATTGTAACACGAATGGGTAGACTCGACCGGGGAAGTACCACACTCTCACAGAATACTACCAGCGTAAAATAGCAGCTTAACACTGCTGTGTTTCGTATGGTGAGTGTAAAGATTTGGAGACCTTTTTTACTCGAAACGAGGCATACCATCTTAGTCCTCAGGTATGACAACGCATTTGCATTTTGATTCTTAATCTAGGATGAGTGTAGATGTCTATGGGCGACAGAATCCACTTACAATCAGGTGGACTGCGTGCTCGTTTGTCACCCTTATTCTATAAAAGAAAAATGATATAATGACAATTATATTATTCGGAACCCGATGTTTTAAATTAACAATTATTTTTAAAGGAACAATTCTAGCCGTGTGGTGGCGCTTAAGAATATCCACTACCCCATATCTTCCCGTGGGTGTCGTCAAGGGCCACAAAGGGAAACAGGCAGGAGATGGGCAGCAGCATCTTCCTGATAACAACAAACATACAATAAAAAACTGCGGTTGCCAACCCGCTCGCCAAGCGTGGCAACTATGGCAAATAATCCCCCCCCCCTATGACGAGAGTAACAAAGAAACGGCCCCCAGTCCCCGGCGGCCCCGCTATTTCTGGCTACGGTGGTGACCATGGTAACCGCGGGGCAGGGGGTGCTAAGAATCTCCGGTGGAGGTTCGGTTGCCACCTAAGACGACTCGACCTGGCAACATACAACGCACTCACCCTGAGGACTGACGAGAAGATCGTGGAGCTGGAAGAAGAGATAGACAAGTTACGTTGGCATATTATAGGATTATCCGAAATCCGAAGAGAGGGGGAGGACACGGTAATCCTCGAATCCGGCAACTTGCTCTATCACCGGGAGGGCGACCATCTGTCCCAAGGAGGTGTCGGATTTATCGTCCACAAGTCTCTCGTTAACAACGTTGTAAAGATTGAGAGTGTGTCGACGAGGGTTGCGTACCTTATACTCAGAATCACCAAACGGTATTCGCTGAAGGTCATACAGGTTTACGCACCAATCTCGGCACACCCCGATGAGGAGGTGGAGGAAATGTATGAGGATATCTCTAGAGCCATGCATTCCTCCAAAACCCAATATACGGTGTTAATGGGAGACTTCAATGCAAACCTAGGCACAAGAGAGAACGGTGAGCTGAAAGTAGGGACATTTGGAATAGGGCAACGGAACCCAAGGGGCCAGCAGCTGGCCGACTTCATGGAGAAAGAGGGACTCTTTATGATGAACTCTTTCTTCCAGAAGTGGCCCCACAGGAAGTGGACCTGATCGAGCCCCGACGGTTCGACAAAAAATGAGATTGACTTCATTATGACGACCAGACGACAACTGTTCAGTGATGTCTCATTGATCGCGAGGGTGAAAACTGGTAGCGATCACAGAATGGTCAGAGGCACACTGAACCAAAACGTTAAGTTGGAGAGGTCTCGTCTAATGAAGTCAACGCTCCGTCCCCCTCGTGCTCTGTTCCAAAGTCCCGAAACCTTTCAGTTACAAAACCGTTTTCAGTGCCTAGAAGACTGCAATGAAGTGGACGATATGAATGACAAGCTCGTGGAACCTGTCCATGCGGTCGGAGCTAAGTTCTGCAAGACCCGCCGCAGAAGAACACAAAAACTCTCCGATCACACTCTCAATCTCATGGCTGTTAGACGGGAGATGAAGCTATATTCTTCAACAGATTTGGCAGCATACAGGCAACTGACAGACAGATCTCCAAATGCATGCGGCGGGAATAACGCAACTTCAATACAGCTTGTATTGAAGAAGCGATCGAGCGGAACCAAGGCTCCAATTTCTTTGCCAGAGATCTGTCTGCCAGAAAGAGCCAACTGTCAAAGCTGAACACCGATTGTGGCAGCATCGTTTCCGGGACACCTGAGATTTTGAGTGAGATTGAGAGGTTCTATGGGCAGCTGTATACGTCATCGTTGGAGCCACACGCTAGAGTGAGTAACGATCCAAGAGCGAGTCTTATTCGACACTATTCCGAAGATATCCCAGATGTTAGTCTGAGCGAGATTAGAATGGCTCTCCAGCACCTTAAAAACGGCAAGGCCCCAGACGAGGATGGATAACAGCGGAGCTTCTGAAAGCGGGTGGAAGACCGGTACTTGAAGTCCTTCAGAAGCTCTTTAATTCCGTCCTCCATGGTGGCATTACACCGGAGGCGTGGAGCAGAAGTGCGGTGGTCTTGTTCTTCAAGAAAGGTGACAACTCTCTCTTGAAGAACTACAGACCGATTTCCCTTCTGAGCCGCGTCTACGTGTTGTTTTCGAGAGTCATTACGAATCGTCTTGCGCGCAGACTTGACGACTTCCAGCCTCCCGAACAAGCCGGTTTCTGAAAGGGCTTTAGCACCATAGACCACATACATACCCTTCGGCAAATTGTGCAGAACTCCGAAGAGTACAATTTGCCAGACATAGTCTGGCGTATGTGGACTATGAGAAAGCCTTTGATTCCGTCGAAATTTGGGCGGTGCTGCAGTCCCTTCAGCGGTGCCAAGTTGACTGTCGGTATATCGAAGTGCTGAAGTGTTTGTACAGTAGAGCTACGATGGCTATCCGAGTACAGAACCAGAGTACAAAACCTATCCAATCAATGGCGAGTACATCACTCATCTTCGATTTGCCGACGATATAGTCCTTATGGCAGAATCGCTGGAGGACCTAAGCACCATGCTCAATGACCTCAATAGTGTCTCCCAACGAATAGGTCTTAGGATGAACATGGACAAAACAAAGATCATGTTTAATGTCCATGTCACACCTATGCCGGTAGTTGTTGGGAGCACTAAGCTCGAAGTTGTTGACGAGTATGTTTACCTGGGACAAAGAGTCCAACTAGGTAAGTCCAACTTCGACCGAGAGGTCAATCGACGGATTCAACTCGGCTGGGCAGCGTTCGGGAAACTACGACACATCTTTTCGTCAGACATACCTCAAAACCTTAAAACGAAATTGTACAACCAGTGCGTGTTACCAGTCACTTACGGATCTGAGACGTGGTCCTTCACTGCTGGCCGTATGAGGAAGCTCAAGGTCATTCAGCGAGCTATGGAGAGGGCTATGCTCGGGGTTTCTCTGCGTAATAAACTTAGAAATGAGTATATCCGCAGTAGAACCAGAGTAACCGACATAGCCCAACGGATTAGTAAGCTGAAGTGGCAGTGGGCCGGCCATATAGCTAGACGAACCGACAACCGATGGGGAAGAAAGGTTCTTGAGTGGCAGCCTCGTACCGGTAGGCGAAGTGTAGGGCGACCCCCTACGAGATGGAGTGACGACCTGGTAAAACATGCAGGAAATCGATGGATGCAGGTGGCTCAGGACCGTGCTTTGTGACATTCCGTGGGGGAAGCCTATGTTCAGCAGTGGACTTATGAAAGGCTGTAATGATGAATGATAAACAATTCTGCTACTTTAAGCTCTTATGAACAACCTCATGGTATAGTCAGCATTTATTAAAATATAGTAGTTTTAAATATAGTGGTAATTATATTATTCCGACTACGTATAATTTACTTGTTTATTATTTTATGTATAGTGTATAGTAGGGTGGGCAACTCGAAACTGTAGACTCCTTTCTCTTTACCTTATGAAAAAACGTTTACGTATGTAAATTTTCTTTAAAGATTTGAGGATAGGTCTTAGAAGTTTTCGACCTATGTAATATGCTAAAATTAACAGCTATTATTACGTGTCGTACTTTTATATCAACGTAACATAAACTATCGGTATCTTTTAAATACGTTTTTTAGATGTTTATTAAAAATATAAGCCCTTTCACGTTGACAATTTAATAAACTCACCTCAATTATGCATTTTTTTATTTTTAGTTCATTCGCACTGGAAGGCGGTACTTTGCACGCGACAATTACCGAGTATTTGGACGGAGTACGACAATGTCTTGAGGTAGAGGCGGAAAAAGACGCGCCAGCGGCCAGGGAGCAGCGCCTTACCTTCGCCGACTTCGTCACCGAGCTCGTTAAGAGTTTCCCGCGTAAGTTATCACTTTTTATATTTATTTTCTTCGATTAAAATGTGGGTGTATTCATGTGGATTTTCTTGTCTCTAAAATTTGCTATTTTATATACAAAAATTAATCATAGTACTAACTATTATTGTCGATGCTCTTTTGCTATTTTAAGTGAAGTCAATTGATGCCACGACGGCAATCGACGAATTCTCTGAATTTAATTTTTACCACTTCATTGAAATTAAAATTTATCTGTAAAGAGTTATTAAAATCAGTACCGATATTGATATCAAGAAGCTATTAAAGCGATATTATACGCAATTATACGGTTTTATGTTTACTGTATAATTTCTATAAATGTTTGAATCAAATGAAAGCAAACTGCTTCTCGATGAAAGTATTTTAACCGAACTCTTACATCGGCATCTTCTAATATTTAATGAAAACTAACCAGTGCAATTTCTGGATTTAGATTGCTTTTGTTTATTTTTCTTTGAACTTCATTCTATTTTCCCCTCACGATTATCATTTTACATTGATATTTTTCTAAATCATTCCATCACAAACACTGTAATATTTAAAAATATTGGAGAAGAACAAATTAATAAACGATTATTTTTGGGAAGTGTCATAACTGTAGCATATGTTATTAATTTGAATTTGGAATCCATATCGAATGTGAGATATTGAATTACATTAGGCAGTGCTAGAAGACTGCATTCTCATGGTCAAGGTAAGATACCTAAAAGTTTAAAAATGTGCGCGTATACTCTTATATACTAGCGTTAGTAGTTTCATTTCTGAGAATAAAAGCTATAGTATATTGGTTGATAGAAGGAACCATCTCGTGTATTTTATTTGTTTAGTTCATCGCTTATCAAAGAATCTCAAAAAACCACATACATGGATGAACCGATTTTCGATAGCGAAGAAATGATCTCGAACGACAACTTCATACATATCTTCAAGCGCAGTGTAACCACTAGACATCAGAAAGATCTCATGGTTATTGAAACCCAGTTGGAGGAACAATTATGATTATATACCAGATGTGTTGATTCGCAATTGGCGTGAAATGTCTGATACTACGATAGACAATCCGTAACACTCATACCTGGCAAGCGTGGCGACTTCGGTAATGGGAGAGATTTATGGTCAACATAAGATTTTTACGGGTCGACGTGATGTAAAAAATTATTTAAAGCAATGTTGTTTTGGCTTACATGATAAAAGTTCTAAGGTAATACCATTCTGATGATGATAACGTACTTCTAACTTATTTGCCATGTGATGGTGGTAAAAGATTTCCGTTAAACCATTTCATCCAATGAGTGTAGTCAGGGGCGACTATAGAGAATAATATTTTTCTAAATATTTTATTTTTATTTGATCGCGTAGTGGCGTTGTAAGCGTCGTTATAATGACAACTAAAAAGTGTAAAACTGGGGTTGCCAATCCGCATGCCAAGCCTGACAACTACGGCAAATATCCCTCCTATGGGTTAATCCATGGAAGAAGTGGACTTTTGATAGTATGTAACAGTAATATATTTTATAAATGCCAAAAATGCCAGAGTAATCTTATGACTTCTGTTAGATGTCTGTATAGCATCACGTTTGTGCCAGACCTAAAATACACTGGCCGGCGATGACGAGGAGCGTTAAAAGTGTGAGATAACTGGCACTGCGATCGTCAGTCCATATGACAAGCGTGAGGATTGAAAGAAGTCTATTAAAATCAAATGTATAATAATCTCGAACTTCAGATGAACGATAAAAGAAATTGAAATATTTCGTGAATATACTATCTGTACCACAACATTTGAAGTTAAAGTATAAACCTTTAATTTTCGAAATTCGTGTTTAAGAATAGAGAAGTTCCATGTTTTTTGATTTTATTTTTATGAAAGTCTACTAAAAATTATTCAGAAAAATTAAAAAAAATTAACAATTGATTTTTCATGTAACCACACGGTGAAATGATAAAACACTCATGTTTACGTTGTCAAATGTTTACGTTGTCAAAAAAAAATGTCCTTGCATAATACAGGTTTATATAGTATTATGTTTTGTTATGACACATGTTGATCCGAATATAGAAAATACAAAAGCATAGCATTATTGCGATTGAATCACAGCCTCAACGGATATAATGACGTCACTACCAATAACAAGTCGTTTTTTTTCATGCAATAATTTAACTATTTTTATTAATGCAAATATTAGACGAACTATCGGACAGGAATGAAATAAATGTACATAAAATTAAACTCTTGATCTACTACAACTGTATATTATTTTATATGGCGTTAGTCTTCACGACATATAATTACTTATCACACACCGAGACACTTTTTACTTTTTTCACATTATAGAAAATATACAAACTGTCAACATTAATAATTACTAAAAAAATGAAATTGTTAATAAAAAAATATTTAAATGTACTATGAATTATTCTTTCATTTATATATAAATTAATGGCTAAAAAATTGTGCAACTTCTCTATTGTATAAAATATTATATAGTAAATTAATATTTAAAACAAGTTCGCTGGGTTTCTTGCAGGTTCTTCCCAGAACAGAGGTTTTTCCGAGCCAGTAGTAAAGCTTAAATTATTTTCAATTCTTATATAGGAAGAAATTGTTGTCTATAAAATTTACCCTTATATAAAAAATACTTAATTTTTTATATAACTAAATCAGCGCTCTCCCTAAATAATAATACGAATTTTAGTTATTTAAAACAAGATTGAAGTACACTGCGCCTGTAGTTGAAAGGCATACCCGTGGTATCAACTTTGACGACTACGTTGTTATACTTTGATTATATTGTTTAATATTATGAGTTTGTATGTAATATATAGTTATGTGTTTAGTAGAAATGTACGGATCCCTGATGAAGAAGGAGCTTTGCAAGGGTTTGTTCTCGCTGTTCGCGGGCTGGTGTGGACCCCTAGCGAAACACCTCGGCTCTCTTGTAACGCAGCCGCAGCAATCGCCGATAGAGGTCGACGAACGCTTAAATCTCTCTGCGCTCCGAGTAAGTTTTTTTTTATTAAAAAAGAATACTAGTAATGCTATTAACATTACCGATATTCCCTTTAACCACTCCTGGTAAGCTTTAAATGGTTGTGTTAGGAGTGGATTACGACAGTAATCGAATGGCGGTTTCGAACCCGCGACCTTTTAAGTTCGCCGTCCATTAGACTACTGCCGCTTTATTATAGTTGCTGGTACAGTTATAGGTTTTTAGTGATAAAATAATAAAGATATAATAAGTAGGTATGTAATGTTTTTAATGAATTCACTTCCAATAGGCTGGTCTTTTGATATAGTTTGATGATTATGTCCCCTTAACTAATTTTAACCACGGTGGCAATGGCGATGATAATATAGTTTATGAGATGGTAACTCGTCTAGTTAATTTTTTTTTCTAAAATTTCTTATAAAAAATAAAATGTTTTTTTGAATAAACTATATAGCATTTATCTGTTCGTGAAGTTTCATCGCAAACGGTTCAGCTATTCCCAGATTTAGACAGATAAAATTATAGAAAAGGTTATCAATGTCTTTGTAGCTTGTAAATAACGCCCTCAGCGTAATAAAAATATGTTACAGACTTATTTTACATATATTATACGCGTTAGCTTCATGCTGCAGCTATATTATAAGTATAGTTGTAACACGAATGGGCCGGCTCGACCGGGATAAGACCACGTTCTCACAGAATACCAGCGCAAAATAGTAGCTCAATGCTGCTGTGTTTCGTATAGTGAGTGTAGGGAACCGGATACCCTTTTTACTGGAAACGAGGCTTTTCATCTTATTCCTCACGGGTGACAACGCATCTGCATTTTGATTCATAGTCGAGGATAGATGTAGATGTCTATGGGCCACAGCAACCACTTTCCATCAGGTGGACTGTGTGCTCCTTTGTTACACTTATCTTTTTAAAAAGAATGTTATTTATATGTAACAATTGTTATAGGCAATGAGTGCGCTCGTGTGTTGCGGGCCGTGTTTCGCACCGACCGCTCTGGCTGAAGATGGCTCTCTGTATCCATGGCTAAGCGAAATGCTTTCTTCTACTAACGATAAAGTAAGTTCCCTTGGCTTGGTAAACTTATTTACTGTTTAACATTTTTTTTAATACTTTTCCAGTGATCTAAATCCATTGATAAGACAATTTACATTTGTATTCACACAGCAAATAAAGTATCGTGAGAGAAATATTTTGAAATAATTATGAAGTTCTAAAAATCTGGTAACATCTAATGAAAGAAAAAATAAAATATTTGCTTTTTGTCATTTTTATGGTAAGTTATATTTGTAAAAAAAGGGAATTAACCCACGACTACTGAATAAGTCATGCAAAATAAAAACAAAATAAAGTCGGTCAGTGTTTATTTTTTACTCTGTGTTGCCATTATCTTCTTTTCTTTATCAGTCCGTAATAGTCGACTGGACATTAGGTTTAATGAGGAACAGGATGCTGGTAAGTATTTGTTAGAAGTGCATTGCGAAGATGTAGATGAGCATGATGATATGAGTAGGAAGAAGAAAATACGACAGAAGAAAACCGATTATATGTTTAAAATTTGATTTTCAAATTAACTTTATACTCGTAAACGCTAGGGAATCTTGAAGGCTGGACATGAAGGATATTGGCGCACAGCTCTATAAAGTTCAAATATTTGCGGCTTAATTTTCACTTTTATAAAACCTATTGTCTTCGCCTTAATGCATTCAGTTATTAGTGACTTCAGGATAACAAATCTGTCGGTAGATATAATCAAATTACTTCATCGTCACCGCTTGCTACTGACGCTGCTAGAAACAATAGTTTGTATAAATTCCTCTTAAAAATGACAAAGCAGAAGAGACAGGAATTATTAAAACATATTTTTGTGGATGTGAAAGAGTATGAGGTTACGCATAAAATAAGGAACTTCCGCATTATGACGATCCCCGTCAACCTTTTACATCGGTGTATTTTGATGGTTTTCTAGTATATAAAGTATAATGCGTGTTGCGCTAAGCTGAAGTTGCAATGGGTCGGCGATATATCTCGAAGAACTGACAACCGATGTTAAAGAAAAGTTCGCCAGTGGCAGCCCTCGTATCGGCAGGCGATGTGTAGGGCGTCACTCCACTAGATGGAGTGACGACCTCGTAAGACATGTGGCAAGTCAATGGATGCAGGTAGCTCGGGACCGTGCTTTGTGGCATTCCTTGGGGGAGGCCTATGTTCAGCAGTGGACTTGTGATGGGCTGTAATGATCATGATGGTAATGAATGCGTGATCTTGGAATATACATGCTTACGAAAATTTTTGTTTTATTTCTTAGCATATAGGTTTCTACACAATATTTTATTTCACCGCCGAGAACGTTATAATGATGTCCTCCAAACCGCATTTCGGTCACCGCGGCATGTCTCAATAGACACTAGCTGCTATTATCTACACAGGACAAGATTATAGTGTGTACTGTGTTTGCGTAAACACAGGTACACTCTATTCCCTCACTCGCATATCCATCCGATGGGACGCAACCTCAAAATCTTTAGTCGCGTTTACGACCGCTAGAGCAATGAGGCATAGTATGTTATAAGTACATACTTCAAATTACGAACTAAGGTTACTCGCGTGAATTTAAAGCCCACGACTGTCATATAATAATTTTAACCAAAGTAGCTACCGCGTCAAAAGTTGTGGAGTTGTTTTGTTTAATTTAGATTTATACATACATGTGTATTTTCTACCCGTGTAGGTATATGAACTGGCTCGTGAGACAATAGTGCTTCTGCTGGACTGCAATCCAGATATTGGACCATTGTTAGACTGGACAGTGGACAAGTGCTTCACGGGTCCCCCGCGAGTAGCTGACGGCTGCTTCATGGCACTCGCAACTATATTCAGCGCGAGGTGAGTACTTTATTTTATTAATAACTATAAGTCTGAGCCTTATAAGTATCGGATGATAATGTAGCTGTAGAACGTAAAGCGGCTGGCTTAATTTAACCAAGGCCTAATTAGATTCAAGCCATGAGGATAGGATATCAGTTAGAAATAGGTGGAAATGCAGACGCTGGCAAATTAAGCCACTCCATCGCTATATGCCTTGTCAGCTGTAATTCCCACACTTGGTGATAGATTATATAAAGGATGCTATGATTTTTTTATAGGATAGGGTGACAAACGAGCAAACAGTCCACTTGATGGTACGTGGTTGCTGTAGCCCTTAGACATCTACAACTATCCTCGTTTGTGAATCAAAATGCAGATGCGTTGTCACCCGTGAGGACTAAGATGGAACGCCTCTTTTCCAGTAAAACGGGTCTCCGGTTCTCTACACTCACCATACGAAACACAGCAGTGTTAAGCTGCTATTTTACGCTGGTATTCTATGAGAGCGTGGTCCTTCCCCGGTCGAGCCGACCCATTCGTGCTACAACTATACTACTAATATAGCTGCAGCATGGCTCTACCACGTAAAAAATGATTAGATAATTGATATGATATTAGAATGATAAGAAAACGACCGCTTGATCTAAATGCCTGCAATGCACTGATCGATGATTTATAGCGCATAAAAGTGCTGTGTTAGTAATGGCCAAATACTTAAATGCTACTCAATTTTAATATGTCGTTGTCTTGTGGTGGCACAGTGTTCAGTAATAAACCGCAACTCGCAAATTTTATACCGAGGCACTATGATCTACTGCGATCTGAGGGATGAGCATGCCTTGTAATAATCTCTGGAGTAAAAAAAAGAAGAGGGTAAGAAGCGTGAGAAGTCATATATATGCATATATTTATATACATATATTTATATATACATATATTTATATACACATATATTTATATACACATATATTTATATACACATATATTTATATACACATCTTTAAAATGGACTACTCTAAAGTAGTGTACTGTGTACAATCTAATTACTAGAGTACTCTACCGTGTAGAAGTAGCTACCACGAGCTGTCAACGTTTGCTGATTTTGAGAGGCTGGCTAGTAAGACCGTGGGTAGTTGGTGCTGTTTTGGTGTAATTTTGTGATTGCGGTAATCAGTTACCGCAATGAACCTTTCACTGAACCTTTCAGGGCATTCAATCTCGATACAGTCCGCTATTCATCTTTTGAATATAATCCCAATCCGCCACATTTCTAACGTACATTTATACATTTTCTATCCTTAATTATCGCTCCGTGGACGTCATATAATTACTTGAGTAAAACCATAATATGTGTAATAAATACTAATAGTGTTATACCGCGAAATACCTACAAGGCTGTCTCGACGTCAAGTCGCTAAAAATATGCAAGGGTTGTCACACAAACATTTCCTTAGATAATAATATCATAACATTATATTTTATCAGTGTTCCTAGTAATATTTTATTTTTCTATACAAAGATAGAAACTAATTACTACTTTACAAAACTAGTTGCGTTCTGCAGCTTCCACCTGATTCGTCGTGATGGAAACAAATGCCCGTGCTGGTAGGTGTCTACCTGCACGGGCATAGAGCATAACAGAATAAATAAAACAGGTTAAATTATACGTTGGTTTTGTTTATTAAATCGCCTCGTTTACAGATGTGCAATCGACAAATATTTACGACGTCTTTTGTTGAATTTTATAATATAATGAGTTCTCATCCTTATATATAATTCAATAAAAATCATGATGAAAAGCAATCACATGGTTATTATTATATATATATTCAATTCATGGTTATATATATATTCAATTTTACTTAAAGCGTCCTATAATCTTTCCCAATATTTAAAAATAATACCGAGTAATATCATGTTGTTGGGTGAACATCGAACGCGTGTAACTGATTCCGTGTATGTGACTTTCCTAAACGGGCGTACCCGTAAGCAAAGCCGACCGCTATTACCGCAGACGTCGTGGGCAGGGGGAGGGGCCTCCGCTTTTCTTCATACCG
The DNA here is from genome assembly GCA_963668995.1 of Parnassius mnemosyne. Classification (NCBI taxonomy): domain Eukaryota; kingdom Metazoa; phylum Arthropoda; class Insecta; order Lepidoptera; family Papilionidae; genus Parnassius; species Parnassius mnemosyne. The sequence goes on along the minus strand of CAVLGL010000082.1, from coordinate 27,905,468 downwards.
TGCCCCATAGTTGCTCCGTCTAGTTGTCGAGTTGAATCACTATTAGTATTTATTACACATACGGTAAAACTTTACTCATTTAATTTATTTAATAACACTTATTTAATTCGCCTCTTTTTTACCTATATATATATATATATATTTTTTTTGTTTTTATAGTATAGGGTGACAAACGAGCACACAGTCCACCTGATGGTAAGTGGTTGCTGTAGCCCATAGACATCCACATCTATCCTCAATAAAGACTCAAGATGCAGATGCGTTGTCACCCGTGAGGACTAAGATGGAATGCCTCTTTGCCAGTAAAAAGGGTCTCCGGTTCTCTACACTTACCATACGAAACACAGCAGCGTTAAGCTGCTATTTTACGCTGGTTTTCTGTGAGAGCGTGGTCCTTCCCCGGGCGAGCCGACCCATTCGTACTACAACTATACTTCTAATATAGCTGCAGCATGGCTCTACCACGTAAAAATTACAAAAAATATACATAATTTTTTGTAATTTGTTCATAATGTCGGACAAATTACAGATTATAAGGCAAACACTAATTTTTAAAAAGGAATACCTATTTGCTAAATTACAAAATCCCACACAAATTCAGAATTTCTTAACGGATTATTCAGAACTAGAAAGAGTACGCTCTACGTTTGAAGAAACAGTGTTAAATATTATTGTAATAGATATATTATTAAAACCAGAAACTAGATTGTTAACCCGTGAATTAGACACATTCGATAAACTTTATAAGGCATGTAGGTTGCAATGTTTAAGATGAAAACTGGGCGACCAGGCACCCCTCAGTCGGAAACATAGGATTGATGTAAGGCCGTCATTACCTAAATTGCGTTTATCCGAATTCGATGGCGATATTGAGATGAGTCTGCAATCGAGATTTCGACGAAATAGATAAGTTTCACTATTTACTTTCATGTGTCATACTACAATAACCGCTAATTATACTCTCGTAAGGCAGTTTATGTAATAAATATCAAAATGATCTAATTCTCGTGGGTAGGTACACCGACAAAATATAATATATAAATATATAAATTTTACGCCGTTAATAAAGGACACTACCCCAAGTCTAACTTTATTTATCGAATCTTTCGATCACTCCTTTAAAGCCATCGAGGCGATAAAAAAATATATGACTATTTATTTTGTCGTTAAGCCTTACGTGGGTTTGGATGCGCATACTAGGAGGCTTTTTGAAGAAAATTGGGATCAAAATTGATTTCCATGGTTTCCGGAATTAATTAGTTTTGTAAATAAACAAATTAAAGTACTGGAACATTCATCTAATATAAGTACTATGTCGCTACAATCAAGAAATAAGCCTATTAGGTAACAATTACAAAAGCAACAATAATAGCCTTAATCGGAGCCTTAAGAAAGTTAATCTCTATTTGTGAGAAATATGCAGCAAACCATGACTTAGTTTATAATGCAGACAAATCTGTGGCAATGGTGTTTGGAGCGCATTATAAAGATGATTGTCAACCGTTATATCTGAACGGCAACATTTGAAGTTTGTTACGAAGTTTTGATATTTAAGACATATCGTATCGAGTGACCTATGGGATGATCAGGACGTGGACAGGGAAAGGCGGTCCCTTGCTGCACGTGCTAATATGATTGGCAGGAAATTTAACAAATACATTTTTATTATATTTGTTAAATTTATTTTATTATATATTTTATTTATTAAATATAATTTAAATATTTATAACCTATTGTCGCTTTACACGCCGCATCTCTAGTCTCAATTTAGAAAGGAAAATTATGGAATTCTCAAAGTTCAGTATAACGATTCGTTCAGAATATTATTTCGTTTTCCGAGGTACTGTAGTGCACCTACAATGTTCGCTGAGGCACACGGGCCGGCGCTCGATGTTTTGATAAGACATCATGCGGTCAGATTTACAAGTAATCTGCTCAAATCTGGAATCGCGAATATACAAACTTTAACGCAACATTTTAATGAATTATTTAAATATTGGTTTAGCACGTTAAGATGTAAGTTTTAATTTCTTTGATAGCATTTTTTATTTTTTATTATTTATTGTATTTTATTATTTTAACTTATCTAAATATTTTTGTGTAAACCTATACCTTTTTTACGGGCCTTTGTTCTCTGTCAATAAATGATGATGATTATTATTATATTATTATAATAACCACAATAAAAGTTATTCAAAGACATTTTTAAATACTATTGTGTCGAATTATAATTAATAAAATATTCCGCTCATTGCAATCAAAATCACGTGATTTATAGGCGCGGTAGAAGGGGTGTCAATACTTTAAAATTGTGTCATTATTGCCTAAAAAGAAATCATGCTACCCCAACTTGTAAATGTGAGATATCTTGTGGTGTATGTGCGTTACTACATCATTATCTATTGCATAGGGAGCCAGTGCGCGATACGGTCGTGCCAACATCCACCGTTCCATTGTGCTCTGACTCTCAAATGCAACAAGCACTCGTGTTCTCAGACTGTGAGCGATTTGAAGCGATATTTATATATATGTATTCCAACAACATTCACTCGGATTACCGTGTCGTATTAGGAACGGCTCGTGTGTTAGTAATTGATAGTAGATGTCAGTATCAATACTACCGTGCAGTTATTGACTCTGGAGATCAGAGCTCATTTATTACAACTGAGTGCGCTCAACGTTTGGGCTTACATTTAAATAATTAATAAATATAAGAATTTATAATCTAGCTGATCTATTATTTTATAAGTGCTCGCGTATCTACATATTTTTGGGTAATGATAGATATAGTTTCGGAACTTATTAATGATAAACTTTATATTATTTCATCGGAAATACTAAGCGTGATCGATGCCGCCTTCGGGTTTGTTGTAAGTGGTAAATTTTATTTCAATAAAGGGGACAATTCAATGGGGAAAATATAATTTAGTAGTCTCGTTTAATAAACAAGCGTCTTTAGAACTAACGTTGCGTAAGTTTTGGGAAATCGAAGAATTTCCAAGCAAAATAAATTCTTTGGAACAATTAGCGGAAGATATTTTCGATGCTCGTTATAGCCGCGCTGGGGATGGTAGCTATTCAGTGCCGTTACCATTCATACGAGGGTGACACTGAAAGTTTTTAGAACTGGCCACTTGTAAACGATATAATAAAAAAATAAGTTCAAATTTTGAAAATGTTACTTTTTGCCAGCATTATTGTGTATGTATTTTACTAATATGTCATTTGTTTACGATCTGGCGGCAAACATTGAGTTATTATGTACTACGAACACATTATACTTCAATGGCGGCAAATTTAAAATTGTCTGTGTCACGTCAGCATGAATTAAACGCGAGAAAATTTTCGTACAATGGTTTTTTATGACTTTCAATGTCATCTAAGTTAACAAGAAAGTTATGATAGACTTCGATTGATCTTTCACGATGAAGCCCCATCTCGTGCCACTGTTTACAACTGGTTTAATGAGTTGAACGTGGTCGCACTAATCTCACCGATGATCTGCGTGAGGGACGGCCTTCTACGGCGACGACTGAAGATAACATCAGTATTATGAGGCGTATGATAGAGACAGACAAAAGAGTAACTTATTTACAGATTCGGACAAGCTTAGGCATCGGTATGATTCAAGTGTACAAAATCCTTCATGATCATTTAGCGGTCAGGAAGCTTTGTGCCCGGTGGATACCTCATAATTTGACAGAGGCCCAAAAACTCCATTGTGTTGATTGTTGTCGTGAAATGGTTCAAAGATTTAACGGAGGTACTCAAATGTTGTGTTGGACATACTTACGGGTGACGAAAGCTGGATTTTTTATTGTTATGATCCTGAAACTAAGAGACAGTTTGCTGTCTTGGTGTTTCCTTCCAAGGAGTTGCCAACTAAAGTGAAGAGAGGTCGAAGCGTGGGAAAAAAGATGGTGGCCTCGTTCTTCGAAAGGACAGGTCAATACGCAACAATTCTATTAGAGGATTAAAAACAGTTACTGCAAAGTTTTACAATGCGTTCCGTTAGCAAAACGAGCGTCCTGTTGTTACTTTTATGGAAAGATGGTAACGAATATTCAGTCAAAGTGCTAGTTCTGAAATGGTTCCCTTTGACTTACTGTTTTTATTTCACAGTAGATAAGACTGATAAAGTAACAACTAAATGTTCTGTTTTGTGTTTTTTATTAGTTTCTATTTACGACCCGTAGGTTTTATTTCGTCGTGCATTTTTATCGCGATAGAAATAATGCAAGATTTATGGAAGATGGGTATAGGATGGGATGAGCAACTGCCAACCGACGTAACTAAGCGCTGGTTTAATTACGTTGATGATCTCCCGCGTGTGACGGAAATGGACATAGATTGGCACAGGTTGCTACCAGAACAGACCGAATGTGAATTGGTCGTCTTTTGCGATGCGAGTTCTCGCGGTTATGCTATTTGCGTGTATGTGATCCACTGACATCTATATATACAAGTTCGCTGGACAGGCTATACTCTACAAAATGTTTGTGCAGATTTGAAGCGCCGCCATTGTTCGCACCGAGAACTAAAATTGACAAAATATGCCAAAACTTTTAAACGAAAAAATAAAAGTATTTTGGGTAGTTTCATTATTTTTGATTTTAATGATAAAAATAGTAAGAATTATTTTAGTAATAATAAGAGTGTGCGTAATTTGTAAAACTCATCACCAAAAGGAAAGTGCTATAATATTCCACAACTGAATTTACAGCTAATATAAAAAAATGTCTATTTGATAATATAGGTACTTAAAAATTCGTTACTAATCTTAATATCGTAATTACCGACAAGTTTGGCGTTATATTCCTGAGTTTTGGATAACTAGTAAAATTCAATAGGGTCGTCGAATTCCGTTTCTATAATACATATCGATTGTCCTTTTCTACCCATATTTGTTAACAACCAAAGTCGCCGACAACAGACAATTATCAAATGTCTATTAATTAACAGGTTTCCAACTGATCCTAAACTATTAAGCATTTATTTATTGTATGGAATTATATTAATATGATACATAAATAAAATTGACGTTAGGCCTGGGTATAGAATTTTTATCGATATATTTTATCACATTGTCTTCTGTATTATTAGTTCTGTGGACGTTCTCTTCCGATGTCAGCGCCAAAATGGCGAATATCATATTGCCCCATTATGTCATGATGTCATAGCCAGTGCATTATAGAGGTCAGTGATATGATCAGTCGTAACGACAGAAGTCAGACTAAAGTACGCTTGGTAACAGCAAAATCTAAAGTAGCCCCCGTCAAACCAGTCTATTCCGAAGTTGGAATTAATGGCATCAGTTTTAGCAAATTAAATAAATATGTCCGTGACATTTTATCATCATCATCATCATTACATCCCATCACAAGTCCCCTGCTAAACATAGGCTTCCCCCAAGAAATGCCATAAAGCACGGTCCCGAGCCACTTGCATTCATTGACTTCCTGCATGTCTTACCAGGTCGTCACCCCATCTAGTAGGGGGCTGCCCTACACTTAACTGGGACTTAACACTGAATAAGGTGATCGCCACCATGCTGGTTCTACGAAAAATTATTTAAAATTGTATAAACGAAATTATGTTTGAAAAAAAAGTCCCGCTGGGTTTCTTGCTGGTTCTTCCCAGGACGGAGGTATTTTCCGAACCAGTGGTAGATAAAAAATGACTTTCAATAAGAATTATGTAATAATTGATATTGAATAAAAAATTATTCTATTCTATTCTTCGCCTGCCGGTATGAGGCTGCCACTCGAGAACCTTCTTTCCCCACCAGTTGTCGGTTCTTCGAGCTATATGGCCGGCTCATTGCCACTTCAGCTTACTAATCCGTTGTGCTATGTCGGTTACTCTGGTTCTACTGCGAATATCCTAGTTTTTAAGTCGACGAGCTCGAAGTTGTTGTCGAGTGACATTTTAACTCGCTTAAAAATTATTCGCGTCACTGCGTTAACCGATTCGACTATCGTGTTGGCGTGGCTTCAGACGGAAGCTTACAAATTAAAGCAGTTTGTTAGTAAGCGTGTTACTCAGGTATGTGAAATGTTACCCGCAATGTTGGCGTCACATGAGTAGCGAGTCTCCGTCCCAGATCTTGGAGTGCAGTGACCAGTGGCTGAAGGGCGCATCTTGGTTGTACGACGACTATTTGCAGTAGGTATTAAGAACATTTATCAACCAAGGTGAAAGTAATACATCTGAAGTAAAATCAAATAATACATTACGCTCCTTCCATTTAATCACGAATGAAAATAATTTAATAGAAGAGACCAAGTTAGAGTTCAGTGCACAACGTACGTTGGCTCGAATATTGAGATGGTTCTGGTTCCAACTCAAACCCGAACACAATAAGCACTCAATACGGACGACTAACGAATTGAATACTGTTCAAGATGTTTTAATTAAACTAGTACAGAGTGCATACATTGCAATTGAAATAAACAGTTTGTCAAAGGGCACAAAGTACGTACCGTAGTTGAAAAAATTATCTCCATTTATTGACGATTGCTGATACCTCGAAGGAGGGTCGAATAAATTATTCGAAAAGAGCGTTACCTTATAACGCGAAGAATTCCCGTTTATTACTTAAAATAGTAGATTTACCCTATTACTTATTGAACATTTACATAAAAAATATTTACATGTTTTTTTTTATTAGGATAGGGTGACAAACGAGCACACAGTTCATCTGATTGCAAATGGTTGCTGTGACCCATAGACATCTACATCTATCCTCAATAAAGAATCAAATGCCTCTACCACGTTAAAATGCTTTATGTTTATTTGAACGCCAGAGAATTATTTGGTATTAGTCATTATTATTTTATCGAATAACTACTTACTTAATAGGATATGGAAATGGCGTTTACAAGACGAAGGTAATTCCAAAAACTTATGGGTGGAATTGAAAGTTTCTTAAAAATAGTAAAAGTCAAACCAAATGGTAAATTGTTAAAGTTGGGAGAAGTATAGTCTACTTGTGAGTTTCTTGCCGCTTCTTCTTAAAAGGTCTCCCGCAGTAGGGACTTGTTGAAGCGATGGCATAACTCTTTAAACTACCTAAAGTGCTTTGTAAAGCCCAATTTCGGAAAATTCTGACTTTGAACTTTTATCAATGTAGTCATTTTATCTTTAAATGAACAAAATGATGCACGTAAAGTATCTTAATGTTGCTTAATTAATGACAAACTTTGCTAGAATAGCTCTTCTGGCTTTAAATATCAGTTAACATTAAAAGAAAATTGATTCGCGGCGACATATAGAATTGATAGAATTGAACCAACTGAAAGAACCAAATGAAAAGTTAAATCGTTATATATGTACATAGGTAAATTAATTATTTGAAATAAAAGAAAGAGTTAAGTCGGCATAGTATCGATTTTAAGGGCCTTTACGCTATGACTTTTGTAAGTTGATCCTTTTTTATTTATTTATTTAATTTTTCATGCACAAAGTTGTACACATGCTGGACTTAATGCCATAGGGCATTCTCTCTTTTTTATATTTTAAAGTGCTGTTTTATTTTATGTATTTAATATCTTTACTTAACTTACATTTTTAGATTTTTACGAATATTTTTTATATTTTTTTTTATTTACTGCGAAGTTTATAATTAAAATTCATTTTACTATTAGAATACGCGAGGTCTTAACCGCACCCTTTGTGGTTTTCTCTTTGCTACATTTTATTTATACCACATTCATCATCATTAAATTAGCATAGCTTAAAATGTCCGTGGGTAGGCCATAAAATGACAAATTGCGTGTGGTTTTTGGAAATGATGAAATCTCATACTTAATGTATGTTTCAATTTCCCATCAATATTTCATTAAAGCATGCTCTGTTACTGTTTAATTTAGAAGTGCGGTCACAATGACAAGTAGAAATCCTCGTTCATTTGTCCAGTTGAAGGTTCCAATGTTGATTCAAGTTAATCAAATAGTAATTAAAACTTGAATTTTACCTGATTATTAAAAATAGTAGTTAAAATATTATTTTTTTATGAATTGAATAGTCTTCCTGTTATCGAGTCGATGTGAGTATTTTAAAAACCACGTTCTCCCTTCATGTCCATCAGCCCGTAAAAGTCTACTGCTGCACAGTTGGTTACTGAGATGGTAACTTACTGCCGTAAGCAATAAAATCCATCTAGCATTTATCAACTAACACATCAAACCAAGTTATTATGTTAGAATCTTAATAAAATAACTCTCCTAGTGTGAAAAATATAGTTATCCCAGCAATACGATTTTCATGAAAAATAGCTCTTATTAAAGTTATAGCCTGAGGCGTGTTTTTATTGGCACTTAAACATTTGCACAAAGCATGGCCCTAAGTCACCTTGCATCGATAGGCATGTGTCCGTTTCTCTGTGGAACTTGCGGCAAAACATATTTTAAACAACCGCCAGTGTCGCTGCCACCGCCACCACCACTATAGTCCCGGCACGTGCCCGCCACCGCCTGGCACGCTGCGATGTCGCCGCCCGACGTGTCCGCTCGACCTTCCACTGCTGCCGCGTCTTTCCGCCGCTTCCATACTGACCGCCAGGGCGTATGCTTTTCCAAAATCGATTTTATCTTCCGTGAACAGCCGTTGTCGTATGGACTCACTGCTGACGCCGCATACCAGTTGGTCCCGCAAACTTTCCTCTAGCCAGTTACCGAATTCACAGGTCTGACATTTTTTACAAAATGGCTACGTATTCCGAGATTGATTCGTTGCTATTTTGCTTCCGATGGCGGAATTTGTATCTCTCCGAAAGTATACTGGGTTTGGGCTGTAAATATCTTTCGAGAATTTCTGTTAATTGTTTGAACGATTTATTCGACGGTTTCTCCGGTGTACAAAGGTTAACACTGTAATAAGTGTCGGTTTATCTTGCCTTTCCGGTTTAATTTCTTTTACTACGAAATATTGTTCGAGGCTTTCTACGTACAATTTCCAATTGTCGGAATTAACATTGAACTCGGTTATTCGGCCGATCGACATCTTGTATGCACTTCACTGAACTGGATTCGAATTAACTCGTCGCCACTGAGAAATAAACACGTCCTTGCGTAACGGCATTTATCGCAATCTAACGTGGCAGATGCAACTGCCTACCTACATAGAAAAATATATATATGCACATACTTATATTGTACGATCTACCGACATACAACACAATTACCATCGGTTCAGCCATTCCGAATAATAGCCCGGACAGACGAACAAACAGACAAAAATGGTTATTCATATCACACTAGCAGCAAAACCCCCCTGAGCCTAATAGAAGCCAGTTATTTCGATATTACTAACCGACACATTTGTTTTATTTATATATGTATAGATGTATAAATACGATGGAGTGGACTCTAGAGAATTAGAAAAGACAAATTTAATGATATCAATTCCAAGTCCGTCCAATACCAAAAGCTATTTACGGTATGGGATATCACAAAGACGTATATATGAGTTATACACGTCGTTGTGATATCCCTGTGAGTATACCTATACATCCTAAAAACATCACATACGTCCATTTAAAATATACATAATATGTCTGAAGGTTTTCTGTAATGGTTTCGTTGTATATGGTATATTGTTTAACTATATGTAGTTTCTTGTTTACAAACTGCGTAATATCTAAACTATTGATGTAGATTATTACATCATGGAACAATTAACTGCAGCAGAATAGCTATAAAGTGAAGCTTCGCTGTACACTGCCCTTTCTAGTTAGGCGATGTATAGGCGTGTAGGAAGCTATCTCATTTGATGCGGTTTGGAGCTCCGTAAAACAATCTACACGACATACATGTCGATGTCATCACATGGATGAAAATAACATTCGACGGTCAAGTATTATACTGAAATTGTCTATAGCTTCCTATCGGGTTGATTTTTGAATCGTCAGATAAAGGTTATAAAATAATAACCAGACTGAATATAAAAGTGAAACGATTGAACTATTTTATTCAATTTTATTCAACTATTTCATTTGTTGTTATAGTATGAACAAGCTCAAAGCTTCTTTTATGTTCACTTTTATTTTAGTGAATTGTCAAACTAAGTGTTACGTCAGTAGAACAATTGTTTAATTACATAGCGCGTACAAACTGATTGTTTTTGCTATATGAATATGGTATGCAACAGTTAATATTTACTTAAATTCCAATTTCTTCTGTTTTTGAGAATTAAGTTTTGAATCAGTTAATAATGTACCTGTCGAGTGGAAATGACGAGGGTTGTGTTACACAAGATGTCAGGACAACAAGGATTTCTATCGTTACTTTTGATACTTTGTCACTTAAGCATTAATATTATTCTATGTTCCGTTAAATTTGTTTAAGGATATATTTGTATGATAATATTTTTATAAAACTGAAGCAACATACAAGCTTACATGTTCATCTGCTGCCAACTTCAAAATAGAATGCGCTACTGTTGCGTTGTCACCTCTGAGTTCTAATTTGAAATGCCCCCGCCTATAATTATACTGAAATAATTTTTGAGACCGGAACACAGCAAGCACTGCTATTTTGTAATAATAGGTAACAGGGTACACTGCCTCCCTAGTCAGACTCCCAGGCAGAAAAAGCCTCACCACTAAATATGTCTATGAAAGTAATACATTATCATTTCCTTTTTTAGTCTTTTTCGACCCTGATGACAAATATCAAATCGTATCGGATCAGTTGGTCGGTCTATTATATTATTGGATCGTCGTAACTTACATAAATGTAAATTTTTGTCACGATTCTGATTGTGACTAAAGGGGGAATTTTGAAGACTATCCTTGCTGGCTCAGAACATGGTTGTTGTCAGTTTATAGCCATTCATGTCGAGAACACTATACTTATGTGAGTTTTATAAATGTTCATCAAGTAATTTACTGATCACTGTGACCTATTCAAAAATGTTTTTTTTTTATATAAGAGGGAGCATACGAGCGTGCGGCGCACCTGATGGTAAGTGATATTTGAACCAGTGGTTTAACAGTCCATACATTAATATTTTGTAGTGGTACATATTAAAACGTCATAAATAATGTATACCACAATATATAACGTGCTCTGTGATTTGAAGTAGTTTCGTGAATATACAAACGTGAACTAATAGTGTAAATACGTTCCACTGCTGGCCACAAGCTTGCTCTCATTTATAAGTTTTATAGATGCCCATAGCGCTCCCTGCTACTCAAATTGGTGGATTTCAAGTGTTCTTTAAATATTTTAAAATTTCCAAGATTTTTGAGTTTTCCTCCGTTTCCTTCTTCACCCCGAACACGTGGTCAATAAAAAATCTAAATTGTAAATAATAATTTTAGTGATGCAAGCGACAATCGAATTTGGATTTTTCAATTAAAATATCTTGGTTTTTAAAAGATTCGGTGTGTTCTTTTCTTTAAAAAGTACCTACTCATATATATGAAACGTCTTGATATAGGTACACCATAATTTTTTATTATCTGATAATTTTTAAGTAAATGTTTAATTTAATGACGTAAAAAAACATGCATATAAGTAAGACAATAAAAAGAAGATTCAATTATAATTTTTTTATAAAACATAATTACAGTTTTCTTATTTTATTTTGTTACCTTATCATAAATTATAATATTATTATTTACGTGGTAGAGCCATGCTGCAGCTATATTAGTAGTATAGTTGTAGCACGAATGCGTCGGCTCGACCGGGGAAGGACCACGCTCTCACAGAATATCAGCGTAAAATGGCAGTTTAACACTGCTGTGTTTCTTATGGTAAGTGTAACTGGAGACCCACCCATCTTAGTCCTCACGGGTGACAACGCATCTGCATTTTGATTCGCAAACGAGGATAGATGTAGATGTCTATGGGCCACAGCAACCACTTACCATCAGGTGGACTGTGTGCTCGTTTGTCACCCTATCCTATAAAAAAAAATCAACAGTATTTTGTATTGCAAATAATTAATTATAAATTAACTAAATTTTATATAATTTTAAAAATTGAATAAAACTATTTTTACGGATTTTATCGCGTTTAATTTACTTATTTTATATTCCCGACGTTTCGGTTGCTTTCCAGCAACCGTGGTCACGGGGGACTGAGGTGATTGACGTCCCGATGTCAAAGTTAACCCGGAGTACCTTCAGCTTTTTAATTATTAATCTTGGTCCGATCTACGCAGAATGAACTAACTGTGTCTTGAAGTCTTACAGTGGTATGCTTGGGTTTAGTTTTAATTTTATGAATTACAGGATCCCAAGCAGGTGGTAGTACCCAGCCTCCCTCTCTATTGAAATTAGGATGTTTTTTAATTTCAATAGCCTCACGTATCATCCTTGGCAGGAATCGATGTTCTTTCGCGAGGACTTGTGGTTTATCAAATCTAATGTAATGACGGGGGCCGTCTAGGATATGATCACAAACTGCAGACTTCCCGGAACGTTGGTGCTTCACGTCAGCTATTTGTTCTTTTACGCGGGTTTTTATTGATCGTTTTGTTTGCCCTATATATGAGAGACCACACTCACAATCAAGCTTGTATACTCCTGCATCTTGTAGAGGAATATTGCACTTGACGGATGGTAAGAACTGACTAATCTTCTTCGGCGGCTTGAAGAATGTTCTAATAGAAGCTCGCTTCAAGATGTAGCCAATCTTGTCTGTGACACCTCTGACATATGGTAGTACAGCAGGCACACGCTCGACTGTGGCCGGCTTCACTCGGTCACTGTGACGTAGGCGCGGAACCCGAAGCTTGTTGTCGTGCAGAACCTGCTTGACGTGCTGAAGCTCGGCGGCCAGGTGTTTGCTGTCACAGATCCCTCGTGCTCTCTGCAACAAAGATTTGCCCACGGTAGCTAACTGTGAAGGGTGATGGTGGGATTCACCGTTTAAGTATCGGTTTGTATGGGTCTTTTTTCTATACACAGTGTGACCTACGGTGTTATTAGGATTTCGAATGACTAACACATCTAGGAAAGCTAAAGAATTATTTGCCTCTAACTCCATAGTAAATTGAATTTTAGAGTTTATGGAATTAAGATGTTCTAAAAATGCAGTTACTTTGTCTGATGGTAAAATTGTGAAAGTATCGTCTACGTACCGCTTGTAGAAACTTGGAGTTACTGGTGCAGTAAGCAGGGCTTTCTCCTCAAAGTCCTCCATGAAAATATCGGCGACAATGGGAGATACCGGTGAGCCCATCGCAACACCATCTACTTGCTACCTATTGTGGAAGGAACAGTTTTTAGTTAGTTGCTGGAAAGCAACCGAAACGTCGGGAATATAAAATAAGTAAATTAAACGCGATAAAATCCGTAAAAAAATAGTTTTATTCAATGTGTAGTGTTCGCGTAAATATAAGAAATCATTAATTTTAAAAATGTCACGTGACGACTGAACGCACCACGAACGGCTGCTATATTTGTGACGATCCATCGACAACAAAGCTTCCTCACTCCGAGATGTTGATGTAGGATGGTATGAATGCTCCCCGAACTAATGCCTACAATCTTTTCGATGTCCGTATATGTGATTCGTGGGTCTTCTCGCACCAACATTACAGTAGTCCATACATTTTCTGCCTTTACTGCTGTTTGCGGGGCCCCTGTTCTTCGGACATCTTTAAGATTAATTTTACCACTTTTGAATTCAGAACCACATAAAAATTGTTGCGCGTGATGGAGCCTGGAGTCCTATAATGCTGATTGTAACCGTTGTAACCTTAATTGTTCAGTTAAACCAAATTTAAAATCATAATATATCATAGCGCTCAAATATTTTACGCAAATTATATATATATATATATACACTAGCTGGCCAGGCAGACGTTGTTCTGTCCTTTCCAACGAAATTATAATAAATGAGCAAAAAAAAATTTTGATGCTCATTTATCGGGATAAAACTATCCTATCTCTCAAGTTGGACCAAAATGGACACAGCGTGCAAAATTTCATTTATTTAAAAACTCGACCATATTTATTTTATTATTTTTTTTTTAATTTTACGTGGTTTTATTATTTACAAATACGGCATTTGAATCTACTTTTGAATTCAAATTGGATTCTAATAAGAAAAGATAAAAATATATTTACTATATGAAAGACCCGTGGGGGCTCAGGGGGCTTACTGCTCTCTTTAAATTTCACTATAGGTACGCGAGCACGGGCAACCCTTGTTTAAACCCCAATAGAAACGCACCGATTTTTTTAAATTTATATTCTTAGTGCGCATGGATTGTTAGTTAGTGGATTGTTATTGCTAGTCATATATGGAGCAAATAGCGATTTGCTCCATATATGACTAGCTTTTAATATCATAAATTTAAAATGCATAATAATTATGTTCTCCTAGCCTGTTAACGGCGATAACTTTAGTATATATTTAGAAGCTATCATCTACGCAGAAATATATTGGCAAAAATGCATGCATTCATGTAAAAGCAAAAAAGGAAAGTAACACCTTATATACGCCTAACTGCTGAACACGGGCTTCCTCTCATTTCTGAGAGGGTTTTAGAGCAAGGAAATTTCCGCTGCATTGTCAGTTCACGACGTTCACGCTTACGAGAAATACAGGAATGTTTCACAACACAAACAGGGCACTAGCTATATACCAATAAATTATTTCGCTAAAACAGATCGAATTCGGATTCGTACTCTGATTGCGTGGTGTAGAATCACAATTAAATGCTTAAACAATACGCTTAACAGTAAAGTGTGCTTCAATAAATATTTATATTTATACGTATAAAATTTTATCTCTGCAAAGTTCAAAAACTTTACTAAACAAAGTTTGTATAAAAAGGTTTATTAGGGTTATAAGGTAATAACTGCAAATGAGGTGATCGGTACTAGTCTATTTCTAATTTGTTTTGTTTTGCGAATTGTGTAACATCATAGAGCAACATGGGCCACCGGCGCGTCGGAAGGGTGTAGCCATAGAGATTTCCCCGATACAGAGCTGTCTGTCATTTTTTGCGATGGGAAATCTACACACACACACAAAAACAATCGTCTGTCACTACGAAAGTCACACATAACAATTTAAACAATATACTAACTATTTCTCACACAAACATGTATTATAATAAAGATGTAATATACCAGTATCACTCGGTGACAGAGACAACTCGGACGCAGAGTCGGATCAATCTCTACGGATCTGCATTTGTATGAGGGCTAGCGGCCTGTGTTTGTAAACAAATTCGAATTAAAAAAAATCTCGAAGATTCTGTCTGTTATATCTTTTAAATTCAAAATGCGTGGTAATGCATTATTTGAATTAATTGTCATTCATAAACATCAAATGCCTACTATATTACTATGCACGCAAGGGTCGATCTGTCGGCAAAACCTTTGTGAATTGAATCGCACACAGTCACCGTGAATTGAGGCGCGTGTACGCGTTGTTGTTGCCCATAAATCACATTCAATTTGGTATAATTTTAAATTAAAGTAGAAGCCTTATTTACTCGATATTTAAAAAAAATGCAATAACGGTATATCATTAGTTATATATTTGAACTTAAGTTTAAAATTTGTCTACTCTTAAAAAAAACTAAAAACACCCCTGTATATTGATATACCCTTAGAAAATAGAAATTGCCACGTTTGGTCCAGTGAGTCACCTGTATCAAATAAGCATTTATCTTGTGGTGTGGTGTGTATGACCAGGATCAGACGAACAAACACATTAAACCAACAATCCTTATAAAGCTCGCCAAGTTTGATTTTCAATTAACTCGTCGTTTATCGTCCGTAATCGTGAACGACAAAATATTGACGGAAGTTCCGACCCCCAGGTCGCCACTATGTGCTCCGGCTGCTTTTGAATATGCACCGTAGTGCTTTGTGTAAACATCGGCGTGCCTGCTTTAAAGCGGATTATCGCGACCCGTTCAGTTACGAAAGGGTTAGGTATTTAATTTTTACCTTTTGTTTGAAGTCCACGCTTTATTTCAAGTTTTATTATTTTTTATATTACAAATCGAGCGGCTGCATATTTGCTTCAATTTTGAATTACTTTTATGGAAAATTTCGTAATATGTTATACAATTTTGGTGTTTATTTTATTTTACCCGATTATGGTATAGTATAAGCTTGTTTAAATAAATTGTTAATCTCTTGAATAAAAAAATATATTTTATGGAATGACTAGCCTGGCTTGGTCGACGTTGTTCTGCCCTTTCAAGTAGATGGCGCGTTAAGTTTCACTCCAAATTCACTCCGGACTTTTCACAGTGATATTTACCTTATACAATTTATTAATAATTCGACCACAGACCAATGGGTTTAGATTTTGTGATTTTATTTTTTTGCTACTTATAAGTACCTATATTTATTTAGTGATTATTGCAAGTGATGTTGGTCCATAGATAAAGTAATATCTTCCTTAATATAGTGCCACCTTTCGAATCCAAGAATAGTTTTAGTTTTAGACCATCGTCTTTACAAAACAAATATAACATTTTATGAATATAACTAACACGCACCAACGTTAAATACACTAGCGAATGTGGGAGTCATTTAGATTTTTTAAAATTATCATGACCATTTATTTTATATATACTTTTTCGAATATAGAAAAAAATACTCAAAGTTTTTCAGATAAAATATATCGTAGATCACTCCTGGCAATTCTGAAGTTTCATCGCAACCGATTCAGCCATTCCGAAGATTAGCCTGGACAGTCAGACTGATAGTCAGACAGTAATTTTACAAATTGCTGTACATGTCTTAATGGCATGCAAATAATCTCGATAAAAAAAAAAGCTCGATAAAAGTCAGTTATTTCGATGTTATAGACAGACTTCAATATTATTTATAAGTAGATAAGTATATTATTTTAGGAAAATTCATTCATCATGTAATCAATGTGTTATATTTTATGACTAGATTTCATTTCTTCGTAAGCCACAATTAATTTTGGTTTATTAGTTTTAAAACATTTTTTCTGTAAAAGCTATAATTTATTGTAATATAATTAATTGTTTTATGACTGTTACAATAAATTATTCTTGTAACAGTCATAAAATAATTAATTTTTTTTGTGTATATATACAAAAATGAAATACTAGAATATTAGTTTTCGTAAAGAATAGTTTCATAAGGGTTATATATACAACTATAAATGCTACATCATTTGACTTACAGCTGTAGAAGTCTTGAAAAGTGCTTATTATATATTGCTTAGCTTAGTTTGTATTTGTAAAACATATGTTTAGCTTTATTAGGATATACCTACCCTTGTTTTAATGCATAATGTTGTTTTATAAAGCCATTGCAGTATCTTTTTTTATAGGATAAGGGTGACAAACGAGCACACAGTCCACCTGATGGTAAGTGGTCGCTGTGGCCCATAGACATATACATCTATCTTCGATTAAGAGTCAAAATGCAGATGCGTTGTCACCCGTGAGGACTAAGATGGAATGCCTCGTTTCCAGTAAAAAGGGTCTCCGGTTCGCTACACTCACCATACGAAACACAGCAGCGTTAAGCTGCTATTATACGCTGGTATTCTGTGAGAGCGTGGTTCTTCCCCGGTCGAGCCGACCCATTCGTGCTACAACCATAATATAGATGCAGCATGGCTCTACCACGTACCACGTAGCCATTGCAGTATAATTGTTATGCTCATACAAATACATATCAATTACGTAAACACAATTTTATGTAAGAGATGTAAGGAGAATATCATGCCAATAATATGTTTTATTTATTAAAAGTCGCTTGAACGCGGTAGACGGCATAGCTAATGACCAGACATTGGTGCCGATGGCGATCAGCTAATAGCGGAAATTCATCTGAGGACCTAAGAGCGGATGAAATGCCTAAATTCTTGGATATTTAATTAAAAATATTATAATAACTGTTAATTTATTTCAACAGTTTTGGCAACACCTTTTTTAAAAAAGCCAAATTTTCCAAATCATGACCAAAATTTCATGACTGATTTTTGTCATGATTGGCAAAATTTTTTCAAAATAGCACAAGCTCCTTAGTTCATTTTTACACCAAAAAAAAGTTTTAAATCCGCATTTTACTCTCCCCGAAATTGAATGCATCCGCGCGAGCGTGCCTGCTCCGTCGTCCTGTAATCTATAAGACACACAAGTGCGAGAGAGTATTAGCTAATACACACGTCAACCCTCAATGTGGTGAGCTGAGGCTAAAATTGCTTGCGCCAAAAATGCCGCCTCTCTCTCTCTTCATATTCGCTCCTTAAAGATATGAAAACGGTAAGTCTGCTATGATCTACGTATATTATATGAAAATGAATTAAATAATGTCTCTGTTCTTAGCAAGTCAGTGTGCGTACGATATATATGTGAATGTAATTACATTTTATAACTCAGTTTTTACCAACTGCCAGACGTCTGAATTATCTGA
Organism: Parnassius mnemosyne; assembly: GCA_963668995.1. NCBI lineage: Eukaryota > Metazoa > Arthropoda > Insecta > Lepidoptera > Papilionidae > Parnassius > Parnassius mnemosyne. The sequence goes on along the minus strand of CAVLGL010000082.1, from coordinate 27,887,089 downwards.
AATTTGCAGACGTATTAAGAACTGATGAATACACAATATTTTCATGACTGATAACCTTGTATTCTTACTGGGATTATTTCTGCTCATGATCAATGTTGCTTGAAGCGTATCACACTATGCAGATACGATAATATCTTAGCTGCGTGTAAAATCTTATTTATCTGAAAGTATCACACACTACGAAGATACGATAATATACGAAATTGTACGTTCACTCGAAATCCTTCAAACTTACTAGACGTGTCTTTTGGAGTGGATTGTTTATACAGAGTGTTATCTACAATGAGTTGGCGTATATTGCTTCTAGATTTGTGGCAGAATTTGGGTTGGAAAAATTTAATTAGGATTCAGATTTTGATTTTGTGGCAGGTGTTGCATTTACTATAATTATAACTTTTAACAAAAAATAAAAAACGACTTCAAATTGCTAGAAAAGAATTTATTCATATGGGTAGCATATGAATAAATTCTTTTCTAGCAATTTGGGGTAGATTTTTTCATGCAATTAGGTATACCCTTGAAATATAATCTATTTAATACAAAAAGAATCATCAAAATTGGTTGACAATCTGCGAAGATATCGCGTAATATATTATGTACATACAAAAAAATAAACGCGAATAGAGGACCTCCTCCTTTTTGAAGTCGGTTAAAAAGACGAATAATTTAGATAGAACGTCATATTAAGCTTGAAAAACCGTGGTGAATTTTCATTTTTGCACCGACCATACTATAATTTATCTGCAGGTAAAATCCTGTGCCATATTTGTATCTGCAGATGTTATCTGTAGATATATTTGTACCCCTGGTATATTTGTACACTGAAATGATCGGGAATAAGAAAAACCACATAGCTAAATTGTATTTTGTTATTTTTCGAAGTATTCTCCCTTCAAGTTAATGCACTTTTCCATTCATCCAAACCAATTATTAAAACAGTAATTCCAGTCTGAAGTTGATGTTGACAAAATGGCTGATTTGTAAGCTTCCACAGCTGATTCGGGGTCTTCAAACCGTTGACCGCGTAATAAATTTTTCACTCTAGGGAATGTAAAGAAATCGTTTGCGCTCAGTTCAGGACTGTACAGAGCATGGCTCATCAGCTCAACGTTTTCCTGCTTCTAAAAATTATTTGCCTTCTGAGCCGTATGGGAGCTCGCATTATCATCATGTAAGATGATGCGACGTTTCGGTTTATTTTTTCGGAGTTCGGCTATCATTTCTGGCAAATAAACCGTGATATACCACTCAGCGGTAACCGTTCTGCGTTCCTGTAAAGGTAATTATAGCAACATGCCCCTTTTTCGAGACAAACGTAGCGACCATTTTCTTTGACACGCTGCGAGAGCGAACCACTTTCGTTGGTTTGACCTCGTCTTCGAAGACCCAGACTGCTGACTGACGTTTTCTTTCAGGTTCGTATGAATAAATCCATGATTCGTCACCTGAGACGATATTATAAACGGCATTTGACTTCCCTCCGTTGAAGCGTTGGAGAGTATTCCGGCACCAATCTACACGAGCCGCCTTTTGCTCTTCGGACAAATTGTGGAGAACCCAGCGGGAAACTAGCTTTCTTACACACAGCTCATTATGTAATATCGACTGAATTGCAGTCATTCCGATCCTGATAACAGCCCGAATCTGCTCATATGTCACTTGACGGTCATCTAATATAATAGTTCGCACAGCTGCGATGTTTTCAGACGTGACCGCTGTTCTTGGTCGACCTGCAGAAGAAACAGTACTGAGCGACACACGACCGCGTCGGAACTCTGCCTACCAGCGGTATATTGTCGCTTGACTCGGTGCTTCAACATCATAAATCGAAACAAGTTCGCTGAGACATTTATCTTGAGATAAGCCGCGACGAAAATTGTGATAAATTATGACACGGAAATGTTCACGCTTGAGCTCCATTTCCGTTAACGACGTGTCAACTTTAAACCAACATAGTTTTTGTTTTTAAACATTTTTTTTAATGTTTGAATGTCATTAAGATTCTAAGAGGCCAGTATTCAAATTCTAAAAAAAGTTTTATTGTAACTCAATCCGAAATATTCTATTCCCGATCATTTCAGTGAGCCCCTCGTATCTGCAGATAACATCGATATATGTCGGTGTTTAGAGATACTTAATGATAATATATAAATTATCTGAACTGTATGTGTGTTAGTTCATTGAATTTCATAGCGAGCGATATCGAAAGATATGCCCTCAGATACAGATATTTTATCGTACCTGTGTAGTGTGTGACACGTATAAGTTTTTACAAGCATTATATTAGCTTTTGTCTACATCTATATATGAACCTATGCATGCATGAATTTAATGGAATTTCATAACTTGGTTTTCACCCACTTCCAAAGGTCTGAATAGTCTGAAATTCTGCAGATTGCCTACCCCTAGAAGTGCCACATTAATATATATATATATATATATATATATATATATATATATATATATATATATATATATATATATATATATACTAGCTGTTCCCCGCGACTTCGCCCGCGTTGAGTTATTTGACAAATATTGACATTCATATTTATACGATACTAACGTCACTCAATTGTTTTGCCTTCCCGGAACCCTCCACTAAAACTTAAACTTTACGATATCAAAGTTCAAATTGACTTTTAAGTATTATTACGAATGTTTTGTATGGGAATATAGAAAAGACTGGTAAGATATGCAGGAAGTCGATGGATGCAGGTGGCTCAGGACCGTGCTTTGTGACATTCTTTGGAGGAGGCCTATGTTCAGCAGTGGACTTGTGAAGGGCTGTAATGATGATAATGATGATAGAAAAGTGTTGTTTTTAGACTTGTTCAGGAAATTTTTGAAATTTTTCTCTCCATAAGAATCCATCTTCGTACTTCAAGGAATATTATAAAGAAAGAATTAGCGAAATCGGTGCAGCCGCTTTCGAGATTTGCGCTTAGCAACACATTCAGCCATTCATTATATATATATATAATTTTAAACTAATATTTTTCACAACTTTAGCAGTGTTGGTTAAATTTTAATGGATATTATTCAGCAAAAGATATTGCATTTTTCATATTAAAAATTTAAGGCGAGGAGCTGACTTTTCTTTCCCAATATTCTTTGTTTTCAAATAGGGTTTATATTAAAGTTACAAGTATGCTTCATTCCTTCCATAGTAATAAAAGGGAACAAATTGAAAACTTGCTTACCACAACATTTGATGGTAAAAATCTTTTCAGCGTGTCTAAGGCGCGACGAAAAGTTTATTCAATTTTATGTAATCTAAGCTGTGCCTTCAAAAATATTCTTGCCTGCTGGGACGTAAAGAATCTGTTAGGTTGGTCTCGGTTTAACCGGATACGTTTGTCTCGGCTATAAATTTAGTAAAAACATATTTTCAGTTTGGTAAAAAAGGTAGGAACGTAAATAAACACACTTATTAAATAAGATATTTATTTAATGTGTCCAGTGCTGGACATCGTTCTTCCGTGGAACCTTTCCGAAAGGAAGGATTTGCCTTAATCGTCACGTTTGGGTGGAGGACTGACATTCGCCATACTTGATAAGGAGTCTTGCACATTGGGTAGCAGCCCGTTAGGTATTTTGTTTTTGGCTGTCTGGCGGTGCGTAGGGTGTCTATTTTTTATAGAATAAGGATAACAAAACGAACAAAGGCCACCTGATGGTAAGTGGATGCTGTGGCCCATAGACGTCTACATCTATCTTCGATTAAACATCAAAATGCAGGTGCGTTGTCACTTGTCAACCTGGGGACTTGAGGACTATGACAGAACGCCATCGTTTCCAGTAAAAAGGGTGTTCGGTTCTCTCCAATTAATATACGAAACACAGTAGCATTAAGTTCCTATTTTACGCTGGTGTTCTGTGTGAGCGTGGTCCTTCCCCGGCCGAAGTCGACCCATTCGAGCTACTACCATAATACAGCTGCAGCATGGCTCTACCACGTGTAAAATCGATCTATATGGAAGCCATATTATTTTTCTAGTGTTTCCTTTAGTCATTGCTTACGACACCCACTGAAAGAAATTGGACAATGGAAAAACCTAAAAGTCATAATTGTTTTCATTATTTATCTATTTTTTTTAGTTACTTATTTATTCACATAATAATTTATACAATATTTATAAAAATAAAACTACATTCATACGATGTATCATTTTAATTTAATCCACATAAGACAAAAAGATAAAAAAATACATAAAATTATCAATTTTATTAACACATACAAGAGGGAGAGTTAATAAAATTAACTCTCCTTCGCTCTTGATCGTAAGCGATCGTGAGCTGATCATAAGGTCCGGTTTCGAAAACTGGGTCGGGTCAAAAGTGGACTTTCTGGGGTTTTCTTCGAGAAATTCTGAGTAACGGTCAGGGGTCAGGAATTTTTTATTTTAACCCCACACACGCACACTTGTGCACTATAATCTTGTCCTGCGCAAATGGCTAGTTGCCGTTGTGATTGGCCGCCATGATTGAAAGTAATTATTATTATTCTTGTCTTGTCTGTTCTGTACAATTTTCGAATTTAATCTAAGTTTCTGATAAACAAAAGACTTGAATTTTCGATATACATAGTTCTGAACTGGATGACAATGCAACATCAGCTTACATTATTGTTTTTCTTATTGAACTTTATGCAGCTCAAAACTGGTTGTAAGATTAAAAACTTCCAATATTTTTAATATCATGTTTTTAAAACGGAATAAAAAGTATAAAATTCTAATCCCATTCAGATTTATAATCGGCTTGAAAAGTTAAAATAGCTAGAATGTTGTCTAAATAGTTACGTTAAATACTTCATTCCCTATTTTACCACCCTTAGGGGTGTAATTCTTTTCCTGAAATGAAAGTGATTCACTTAAATCGTTTAAGCCACAAAGTGAACATACCAAAGTAGTAGCAAATTAAATAGAACTTTCTCGGTTTTTGAACTCGGAGTAAAACGTGGAGCGTATGCAATCGATAATTGATGCATAAATTCACTTATGACGCTAATAATTATTTTAAGCTCTAAATGGATTTAAATTCCAAGCACGTATTTGAAGTCGGACTTCCTTACGCCCCAGAATTTCTGATAATTAAATGTTAGAGTGCCTTGTCGAATCCTGTTCTGTGGTTTGTTAGTGATGGTCTGTTAGAATTGTGTTTCCAGCTACCGGTTCTCCCTCAGTGAACACTAGTTCCTGCAAAATTTAATTTTATTAATGAGGCTAATTGGATTCCGTTTGGCATCCCCTTTAAGCTTTTTACTAAAAAAATAATAATTTGATGCTATGGAAAACAAATATGAGTTCAAAAAAACTTAAACAACACGCATTGATCATGAGCTGTGATGATCCTGATAATTATTTTATTTAATCCTGGTGATCCTGATCAGGATTCTAGGATAGAGTTATGAAATTATTGTATTGTTATCGGTCTTTAATAGGAGTGCTAATTTTCAAGTCAATCGTTGCGTAGATATACATAAGCGAAGCAAATAAAAGAGTGTTAAAAACGGAATCGATATTACAATACATTTTAAAAAGTGCTTTATAGGTATATAATATTTCTGATATTACTACCTAGTCTTTTTTGTGTTTCTGTATTGGCGATTTCCGTATTTCGTACATAATTCTCGAAATATACCGTCACTATTGTTATAATAACTGCTCTTTAATTGTGAAATTTCTGCACTGCTGTATAATAAGGAATGATGACAATATTCCAACTCACTTGTAAAAAAACTCCATTGTATTAGGTAGTACAGCTAAGTTACATTTGAACCGTGCATTTAATTGTGTATTTAAAAAAAATTAAAACAAATGTTGCAAACACCTGAGGAAAAGATGTGTAGTAAGATCTCGAATGCTGTCGAGACGAGGTGCAACTCTCGTTTGAAGTTGGATTTACCTACTTTAATTAACAACACAACGTTAGGATGGTTAGGGGGCCGCGTTCGCTTTACATATGGAGATCCTGTTACCCCTCGTTCAACGCTGGGGGCGACCATCGTATTGTTTGGGTCGACAAGAGAGTGTCATATGTCCCAATGTTAGTTAGATAGGTATAATTATAACAAATTAAAGGTCTGTGTTAGCAAAACCTTTTTTATCTATTTCTACCGCCAAGTAGCAGTGCACACTTTGTTGTGTTTTGTTTGAATGGTATGAGAACTAGGTATAGCCTTGGAGGATTTTTATAGTCCTTAGTGATAACAACACATGGACAGAAGCCCATTAAATAAGTCTACTCCACTGTCTATGCGTACTGCGGGAAAGTAGGCTATTATTACAACTGGATGGTTAAAATTTTCGGATTTTTCATTCTTTCAAGTGCCGCTACCACAATGAAACAATTTAATGCACTTGCATCCTCGAACGAAGCCATATCTTAACTGTAAAGGAGTACAGGTGCTCTGAAAATGTTATGATTTAATTATTTCAATATTGCATGATGTTCGAAATGTATTTTGAAGTTGTGACATAATCTTTCTGCCATTGAACGATAAAGTTGTAGAGTCCACTGAAAACATTTTATTCCGTTTGAGAATTAGGAAACGCAGATTTCATGATAAATATTATGTTTTATGTGAATAACTCAGACCAACAAAGAGAGAAGAGACGGAGAACTGAAAAACCAAGCCAAAAACATATTCAACTTATTGAGAAAACATGCACTCAATTACATATAAAACGTAACATAACATAAACACTCACGCCTGTTACCAAGAGGGGTAGGAAGATACTATGGACTTCCATTTGCCATGATCCTGACACAAGCTCTCTCGCCTCCTTTGCGTCCATATACCTATGCATACATGGTCGTTGGTTAAGGGTATTCTTAATCTGGCAAATCTTCAATTGGTCAATAAACTTTCGTCTAGGGCGTCCCTTCCCGACTTTGCCGTACACTTCTGCGACATAGATTTGCTTTGTCACTCTTTCCTCGTTCACGTAATTGTATGCATCTAAAATCATTTGCAACCAACAACTTTGTTTAAGGTTCAAATGTGTGCGTTCAGCAGTAGTAACTTTGTGTGTGTGTGTGTGTGTGTGTGTGTGTGTGTGTGTGTGTGTGTGTGTGTGTGTGTGTGTGTGTGTGTGTTGTGTGCGACAATGCTTGTCAACAAGTTAAGAATGGTGTTTGCTTCACTTAAAATGTGCGCAGCGCTCCGTCAATCTACTTTTTTTGATCTGAGGTGAATTAAGAAATTTTTCAAATATTTCTATGGAATATAATGCTAAGAAAATCTAACATCAGCTGCTGGATACCGGTCTAACCATCTCAAAACTTCTTAGATAAAATAACCTGTAGTTAAATAATTTAAAATTTTGTACAGCCGACTTCAATATAAGTTATTAAGAATAACTCAAAAACTATTGGTCTGACCTTGATCAAATTCATATGGGACCACACGAGAATTATCAGCTTTCATATAAAAAAGAATCATCGAAATCAGTTCACCCAGTAAAAAGTTATTAGATAACACACATAAAAAAAAACCAATAAAAACAGTCGAATTGAGTACCGTCTTCTAGCAACGTTTACTTGCACGAGATGTCTGATATTTATTTATTTACAATAGAATAGAACACTTGTTTAATTAAATATAGATTACAAGTAACTCTTATTGAAAGTAATTTTTACTTTTACCACTGGTTCAGAAAAAAACCTCTGTCCTGGGAAGAGCCAGCAAAATACCCAGAGAGACTTTTTTTAGAGTAAATTATATAATAAGAAAGGTTGTACAAACTATTTACAAAAATTATTTAAGAAACAGTTTGGAAGTGACCACCTCATTCCCAGGGGTTATTATCAACCGTGTATGTTTAATAAAATATTTAAACTTGGTAATAGAGAGACCTTCTATATTTTCTGGGACTTTGTTGTAATAGCGTATACATTGCCTCATGAATAAATTACTGACTTTGTGGAGTCGAGATATAGACTGATATCACTATAATGTTATTTTTGTCATTGATTCGCTTATTCAAGTGTGGCGATTTTTGTGGAAAATTTTTTCCACACGCCTGGGCTAGCTCAGGTGTTTGGCGTTCGCCTTTAATTCCAGCTATTTCCGACAGCACTGAAATAAATTATTGCAATATTATGTGCTAATTTACACGAAGATTGACATGTGATAACTTGTTTCGAATCTTAAAAAAAAGTGTACAAATGGAATGGTCTTCGTCGGGGTAGTGTTCTGCGTGCAATACAATTCAGCTTGTAGGTACTGTATGTCCTGTGTGACAACCGCTAAAAAAGTTTTTCAAACGCCACTTCGTCGCATACTTCGCCGAACGTTCTCTTTTTAGGCGAAATTTTTTTAACCAACTTTAAACAAGAAGTTGGTTAAAAAAGAGGGCTTTAGATACGTTTTGACATCAGAGGACTCAGATAGAATACCTCACAGTATTTAATAATACTGGCTCTACATGTAGATACAGGTAGAGGGTGTAGACCCTCTAGACCAGAATACAGGAGTGGGCGCACTGCTGCCCGTCGGCAAATATAAGTAAGACCCAGAACCTTTAGGTCGAAAATGTGCTTTATCATTTTTTTACCTCATTCAATTTTTACTTAGGTCTTTCCATTTTTTTTTAGTGAATTGTTGTAATAATGTTGTATTTCATTTATTGTAGTTTTGCCTTTGTAATTTTTTTTAACTATGTTGAATACTTATTAAAAACAATACAATTTAATAAGTTGCTTAAGTAAAATGATAATGGAATATACGTAATAGCGATGTTACAAAAGGAAGCAATAACGACCTAGAAAATGAAGTACGTATGCGTAATATCTTTAAAACGTGCCTGTTGATCTCTTACTGGTGACCCGATCCCTTCGCCAAGTAGGCGTGTACATATTGATATTCCGCGAGGAGTGCCCTTCTAATCTGCTAAGTGATGACAGTTTCCTATATCCGATAAGTAGGATTATTATGAAATTTCTGGGTCCCATCACATGGTTACAGGCTCGTTAACCCCTTCGAACCCCATTAGTAACAACGTACTACAATTATAAATTTATTAATTTACGATTGGAATATAGAGGAATGAGTTAAAATGAATATCTAATAATGTGTTTGTAAATTCAAATTATTTTCATCAAATTATTTCAAACTGGCATTACTGAAGTAACAGATATTAATATACTCCATGAAACGTATTTTATTTGAAATGATAATACTTACACGTGTACTGCCACTTAACCAATTAAAGTTAATAAGGCTAATGATATATAATTGTAAGCTTTCCTTGATCGAGTTGTTCGGTAAAATTCTTTGTAAAGCTATTTAAATGTTGTTAAGAAAGAAATTATAATCATATTTCTTATTACTTATTTTGAAAATATTTTGGAAGTTAAGTAAAAGTCTTAAATTAAAGCCTACTGTAATACGGAACTTTTCTCTAAACGATAGCCATGAAATCAGGGCTACTCTTTCAAAATGCATAAATGAACAATGAGAAAATGAAATTGAACAGATACTCGTAGTACCTAAGATTAATTAGAAGTTACGATTTGATGACTAAAGATAAACTATAAAAAAAGTATTAACATTAAGGAATGTGATTAGGTATTCTCGTCTGCTTACCAACGAAGTGTTGCCGTGTAGTGGCGGTGTAAGAATATCCACTACAATCCCGTGGGTGTCGTAAGAGGCGACAGAGGGAAACAAATCACAAGAGGGGCAGCAGCGTTTTCCTAATAACGTCTAAAAATAAAAACTGCGGTTGCCAACCCGCTTGCCAAGTGTGTCAACTGTGGCAAATAACCCCCCAACTGTGGCAATCTATGGCGAAGGCCTATATTCAATAGTGGGCTTTATTAGGCTGTAATGGTAATGGTATGGTTTACCAAAGGGTTTTATACGTTGCAAAACATTCAACGTATTATATCCTTTTAGATTACTGACCAGACCTAAAAAACAATACTGATGAGTATATAATAATAGACAATTTTGAAATAATTACAAATAAATTTCCGTCCTTAAAATGTTTCTAAGTTAGAGCATTGAAGCTCACTCAGTCCTTTGCGTGTTTTGATTTGCTCTGATACGCTACGCCTAATGAACATGTCTCAGACATTGTCTCTTAGATTCTCGTCTGCGAGCTGAACAGCAGACGGGCAGCTTATGGCCCAGACAGGACAACAGTAATTTTCTATTTCAAACACTTTTTGACATTAGCAGAAACTATTCTGGGGTAATCGCCGTGTTTTTGTAATGTTCGTGCTGCAAGCTTTTGCTGCTTCAATAAACTCAGGGCAACTTCAAATATCCACAAAGGGCACAATATGATCTGGAACTATTTCGTACTACTTTCTGATATCTCTATTACCCATAACGCACAGTGTATACTCGTAATGTACGCAAGTGTGATAAATCTTTTAACCGTTACATTTAATGACAACTGCTAATATTATTTAAAACCACTTGCACACGTCCTAATAAATGTAAGGAAAAGACACATGTTTAAATTTATCTTATAATTTGTGGTATTGCTTTTTAAATAGCTTATAAATTTCTTATGTAGGAAAGCATTAAAGCATGTTTTCACATTTTAAAACAAATATTATTTTAACTTAAATTAGAGATTTTAGGTCAATGTCATTTATAATTTATTTACAAAATATTGTTTGGAAGCTAATCAAAGGATTTGGTTTTCAACTCTATTATAGACCTTGTATAAATGAAATGGAGTTTTATAATCAAGTTTTCACCCACTTTGACGTCTGAATAACTTGATATTGTCATAATCTTGTCTCTAAGATTTTAACTCTAAAATTATTTATTTGCAAATGATTTATTCAAGTTTGTACTCATCCCTACCCTTGCCGAGTGTGTGCGTGCAGACTAATTCCATTTACAGAAATTTCATTGCTATAATTAAAAAAATGCCGTGTAGTGGCGGTCAAGAATATGCACTACCCCATATCTTCCCGTGGGTGTCGTAAAAAGCGACAAAGGGAAACAGGCAGGAGATGGGCAGCAGCATTTTCCTGATAGTAGCCGAAATAAAGAAAAGAAAAAAAACTGCGGATGCCAACCCGCTCGCCAAGCGTGTCAACTATGGCAACTATGAAGAGAGTAACAAAGAGACGGCCCCCAGTTCCCGGTGGCCCCGCTATTCCTGGCTACGGTGGCGACCATGGTAATGGCGGGGCAGGGGGTGCTAAGAATCTCCGGTGGAGGTTCGGTTGCCACCTTAGACGACTCGACCTGGCAACGTACAACGCACGCACCATGAGGACTGACGAGAAGATCGTGGAGCTGGAAGAAGAGATAGACAAGTTGCGCTGGCATATTATAGGATTATCCGAAGTCCGAAGAGAGGGGGAGGACACGGTAATCCTCGAATCCGGCAACTTGCTCTATCACCGGGAGGTCGACCATCTGTCCCAAGGAGGTGTCGGATTTATCGTCCACAAGTCTCTCGTTAACAACGTTGTAAAGATCGAGAGTGTGTCGACGAAGGTTGCGTACCTCATACTCAGAATCACGAAACGGTATTCGCTGAAGGTCATACAGGTTTACGCATCAACCTCGGCACTCCCCGATAAGGAGGTGGAGGAAATGTATAGGATATCTGTAGAGCCATGCATTCCTCCAAAACCCAATATACGGTGTTAATGGGAGACTTCAATGCAAAACTAGGCACAAGAGCGAACGGTGAGCTGAAAGTAGGGAAATTTGGAATAGGGCAACGGAACCCAAGGGGCCAGCAGTTGGTCGACTTCATGGAGAAAGAGGGACTCTTTATGATGAACTCTTTCTTCCAGAAGCGGCCCCACAGGAAGTGGACCTGGTCGAGCCCCGACGGTTCGACAAAAAATGAGATTGATTTCATTATGACGACCAGACGATAACTGTTCAGTGATGTCTCCGTGATCGCGAGGGTGAAAACTGGTAGCGATCACCGAATGGTTGATCGTTGATGCTGAATCTAAACGTTAAGTTGGAGAGGTCCCGTCTAATGAAGTCAACGCTCCGTCCCCCTCGTGCTCTGTTCCAAAGTCCTGAAACCTTTCAGCTCGAGTTACAAAACCGTTTTCAGTGCCTAGAAAACTGCAATGAAGTGAACGATATGAATGACAAGCTCGTGGAAACTGTCCATGCGGGTGGAGCTAAGTTCTGCAAGACCCGCCGCAGAAGAACACAAAAACTCTCCGATCGCACTCTTATTCTCATGGCTGTTAGACGGGATATGAAGCTACATTTTTCAACAGATTTAACAGCATACAGGCAACTGAACAGACATCTCCAAATGCATGCGGCGGGACTTACGCAACTTCAATACAGCTTGTATTGAAGAAGCGGTCGAGCGGAACCAAGGCTCCAAAGTCTTTGCCAGAGATCTGTCTGCCAGAAAGAGCCAACTGTCAAAGCTGAGGACCGAGTGTGGCAGCATCGTTTCCGGGACACCTGAGATTTTGAGTGAGATTGAGAGGTTCTATGGGCAGCTGTACACGTCATCGTTGGAGCCACACGCAAGTGTGAGTAACGATCCAAGAGCGAGTATTATCCGACACTATTCCAAAGATATCCCAGACGTCAGTCTGAGCGAGATTAGAATGGCTCTCCAGCATCTTAAAAACGGCAAGGCCCCAGGCGAGGATGGAATTACAGCGGAGCTTCTGAAAGCGGGTGGAAAACCGGTACTTGAAGTCCTTCAGAGGCTCTTTAATTCCGTCCTCCATGGTGACATTACACCGAAGGCGTGGAGCGGAAGTGCGGTGTTCTTGTTCTTCAAGAAAGGTGACAACGCTCTCTTGAAGAACTACAGACTGATTTCCCTTCTGAGCCGCGTCTACGTGCTGTTTTCGAGAGTCATTACGAATCGTCTCGCGCGCAGACTTGACGACTTCCAACCTCATGAACAAACCGGTTTCCGAAAGGGCTTTAGCACCATAGACCACATACATACCCTTCGGCAAGTTGTACAGAAGTCCGAGGAGTACAATTTGCCACTATGCCTGGAGTATGTGGACTATGAGAAAGCCTTTGATTCCGTCAAAATTTGGGCGGTGCTGCAGTCCCTTCAGCGGTGCCAAGTTGACTGTCGGTATATCGAAGTGCTGAAGTGCTTGTACAGTAGGGCTACGATGGCTATCCGAGTACAGAACCAGAGTACGAAACCTATCCAATTGCAGAGAGGTGTAAGACAGGGTGACGTCATATCTCCGAAACTCTTCACCGCTGCATTGGAAGACGTTTTCAAGCTTCTGGACTGGAAAGGATACGGTATCAACATCAATGGCGAGTACATCACTCACCTTCGATTTGCCGACGATATAGTCCTTATGGCAGAATCGCTGGAGGACCTAAGCACGATGCTCAATGACCTCGATAGTGTTTCCCAACGGATAGGTCTTAAGATGAACATGGATAAAACAAAGCTCATGTTCAATGTCCATGTCACACCTATGCCGGTAGTTGTTGGGAGCACTAAGCTCGAAGTTGTTGACGAGTATGTTTACCTGGGACAAATAGTCCGACTAGGTAAGTCCAACTTCGACCGAGAGGTCAATCGACGGATTCAACTCGGCTGGGCAGCGTTCGGGAAGCTACGACACATCTTCTCGTCAGACATACCTCAAAACCTTAAAACGAAATTGTACAACCAGTGCGTGTTGCCAGTGATGACTTACGGAACTGAGACGTGGTCCTTCACTGCTGGCCGTATGAGGAAGCTCAAGGTCGCTCAGCGAGCTATGGAGAGGGCTATGCTCGGAGTTTCTCTGCGTGATAAACTTAGAAATGAGGATATCCGCAGTAGAACCAGAGTTACCGACATAGCCCAACGGATTAGTAAGCTGAAGTGGCAGTGGGCTGGCCATATAGCTCGAAGAACCGACAACCGATGGGGAAGAAAGGTTCTTGAGTGGCAGCCTCGTACCGGTAGGCGAAGTGTAGGGCCACCCCCCACGAGATGGAGTGACGACCTGGTAAGACATGCAGGAAGTCGATGGATGCAGGTGGCTCAGGATTGTGCTTTGTGGCATTCCTTGGGGGAGGCATATGTTCAGCAGTGGACTTATAAAATGCTGTAATGATGATGATGATGAATTAAAAAAATGGCGAGCAGACTGATATTAATTATTTTCCAAAACGCCGTCCCCTGAAATCTGCCACCCGAGGCCCTGATCCCCTATGGTTCTCTTCTATGCTACGCCACTGATTTGGTCGTTTTTTTATTTTTATGCGATATGCGCACATACGTACCGAAGGATGGCATTACATCATCGTTATAGCCATTCACAAGTCCACTGTTGAACACAGTAATCCCCGAGGAATGCAATAAATCATGGTCCTGAACCGTCTGCGTCCATTATCTTCCTGGATGTTCACGCAACTATGCCAGGAGATTTTCTGCGTAATAGTAAGTAATCCGTCATGACGCAGTAGAACCAGATTAAGCGACACAGCTACATGTACATATCTGTAAGCTGAAGTGACAATAAGTCGGCCATACAGCTCAACAAATAAAATAGTGATATAAACAATAATGAATAACATTATTTATATAATATTTATATATGGGAAATTTAGCCGAAGTAACTCTAAGACTAAGCGCTCGTTATAAATTTCACAGTAGGCGAGCAAACGGGGATCGGGCCCCGCCGCCATCGATGAATTGTTGTGAAGTCCGCCAACTTGTAAGCGCGTCAGCGTGGTGGACACTTGCTCTAAAACTCTCCCTACCACCCACAAATAAGAGGAGGCCTTAGGAGGCCTGCGGAAGACGTATATAGACCGTAACATTTTCTAGTGTTATGTTTATTTTTTTTAATTCTTAGAATCTTGGAAGCTAACTTAAAACCTGTTCTTATTTGACGGTGTTTTCTTTCCTGCATTAAATGAAATAAAATTAATTCTTATAGATTTATCCTTTTTATATCTATATTAAAGAATTGTGTGAAATTTCAATATAAGTGACATGCAAAGATTAATAACTAAATAATCTTGTAAAGGTAACCATCTTATTTTAGTAAAATGCTGAATATGCATTGTCTTATGATTATTATTATCGTATATATACTTACACAGTTGTTGTTGTGTACAAGCTGAGCCCTGAATTTCTAAAGCTATTAATAAAATCGATACATGCAACACACAGGCCTAGCTTCACAGGGTGATCTCGTGTACACAACCTTTACGTGTATATAAACGCAGTGTGTAAAACCTTTCGGCCTAGAGCTTTGATGTGTGAAAGATCAGTCTACGCTAACGGAATAAGGGCAAATAGTATAAAGCAGGCGCGTCTAGACGCTCTTTTGGTAAGATGAGAATATGAAACTTCAATGCATACATATTTTGTTTAGTAATGTGTTGTTTAGTAATATCATAGCATATTTTATAAATTTTGCTGTCAGTTTTTTTTTTAATTTTTCTTTGTTATTTAAATGATAGTTGTAGTGAAACAAATTTTTACGGATTTCATCGTGTTTAACTTTTTAATTCCCGACGTTTCGGGTGCTTTACAGCACCCATGGTCACAGCGGCAACCGAGGTGTTTGACGTCCCGATGTCATAGTTAGCCTGGCTACCTTCAGTTTTAGAATTTTAATTTTTAGTCCGATCTACGCAGAAAGAGCTTACAGTATCTTGAAGTCTTGCAGTGGTATGCTTCGGTATCGATTTAATTTTATTAATTATAGGATCCCAAGCAGATGGCAGCACCCATCCATCTTCTCTATTGAAATTAGGACGTTTTTTTTTAATTTGAATAGCCTCGCGAATCATCCTTGGTAGGAATCAGTGTTCTTTTGCGAGGATTTGCGGTCTATCAAATCTAATGTAATGGCAGGGACGATGTTCGTAACTTTCATCATAAGGGGACGAACATGTTCACACGCTGCAGAATTCCCGGAACGTCGATTTTTCAGGTCAGCTATATGTTAAATATAAGAAATCATTATGTGATAGCATAATTTCACTAATTCCTTATATTCTGTTAACAAATATACAAAATTTCATCACAATTGTTAGAGCCGTGTCCGATAAAGCCAATTAAAACTAATCTATACAAATAAATAAAATTGAAGTGTTTGTTTGTAATGTTAAAATACCAGCTTTTTACTAAATGCATATGAAAGTATATACAGTACTTATAACAAAAAGTCTTTTTGTCTGTTTGTTCCGGCTAATCTCCGAAACGGCTGGACCGATTTCGACGGGACTTTCACTGGCATGTAGCTGATGTTATAAGGAGTAACTTAGAAAATAATTTTTTAGAAAAAGAATTAGGGTTCCGCGCAACATATATAAACCCTAAATTACACGCGGGCGAAGTGGTGGGGACCAGCTAGTTACAAATAAACATCTTATACAAGAACAATACATACTACGTTGATCAATAAGTTTTCGGTATAGGAAACTTATCCATGAGTTATAGAAACGTGTTCTATTTAATTTTTGAATATTACCTAACCAGAAAAAACTAAATTAAAAACTATACCCAAATCTTTTTTTCAAATTTTACATTTAGCGGGGATTTAATTCGTATGTAAATGGAGAAACTCGAACTTCGTGCGGAAATATTTCTGCTTGAAAAAAAATTCTATAAAAAGTGTTGTTTGGCAGACAATGTTCCGTTTTATTCTACAGTGGTATACAGGTGCGCTGAATTTAAGCGCGACAGAAACGCCTGCAATGATTAAGCTCGCTCCGGGAGACAACAATGGCTGTTACGCAAGAAAACGTTAAAAATTCGAAGAAATTGTTAAAGTCCGTGTAAAAGCAAACACGTGTGACCGACCATCCGTTATTTAGCTGAGATTATAAAGCTTTCGTTTAGTACAATTCAGTTTATTTTAACTCATACTTTAAAATTCAAAAGGCGGCCGCGTGCTGGTGTTTTCGTATGTTTACAGACACCCAAAAGAAAGCAGGAGTTGACATTTCAAAGCTAAATTTAGCAATAATTAAATAAGATCCAGATTTTTTTGTGCTCGTTTCGTAGCTGTAGATGCAACGGGGGTACATCATTTTGATCCGGAGGCGGTAAACCAAAGCAAGGTGTTACTTTGGTTTTATCAACGGTCTTATCCATACTTTGCTTTGGTGAGGATAAGACCGTATTAGCCAGCCAAGAGATTCAAGGGGTCTGCGTCCGCTGGAAAAATAATGGCCTCTGTCTTCTGGGATGCGGAAGATATAATAATGGAAAATTGCGTGCTAGAGCCCTTTTTCATCATGATAATGCCCGTACCCATCGATATGATTTTGCAGGCACTGCCAACTGAACTGCTGGGTTTCAGTTGATGCACCACCCACCATATTCTCCGGTCCTAGCTCCGAGTGATTTTCACTTTTTTAGTCACCTGTAAAAGCACTTGCGTGGTATAAAAATCGACGGCGACGATGAGGACAAATTTTTATTTTCGGGTTTAAATTAAAATTTAGTGAACTCTTTTACTACTATTTACGAGTACTCGTAGTAAATTTATTAAAAAACGAAATTTAAAGAGATTGCAAGAAAAATTTGATTAAAAAATTGATAGGTATTTCCTTTAAATTCTCAAAGGTGACAACGCATCTGTACATTGTACCTTCGAAGTTGGCTACTGGTGTCAATATACTGCAGTAGCCATTGTAAATCTAGTAGTAATAGTATAATGGAAAAACAAGTTGACTGTCAGTTCGGTTGTTCAATTCAGATTAATTAATAAAAATTGGAGAAACCTCTTAAATTTTACGTTATATGTTCAAAAAAATCTTAGTTTTTATAAGAATTACGGAAATATAGGTGAATAAATAAAATATAATAGCCTGTCCTTTAAAACACATTCATTTTAATAACTTCGCTCCGAACACATAGACAGTTTCTACGAGCTTGTCATTCACATCGTCCACTGCATTGCAGTATACTAGGCACTGAAAACGGTTTTCTAACTCGAAAGGTGTCGGAACTTTGGATTAGAGCACAACCGGGACGGAGCGTTGACTTCATTAGACGAGACCTCCCCAACTTAACGTTTAGCTTCAGTCTGCCTCTACTATTCGGTAATCGCTACCAGTTTTCACTCTCGCGATCACTGAGACATCACTGAATAGTTATCGTCATGATGAAGTCAATCTAATTTTTTGTCGAACCGTCGGGGCTCGACCGGATCCATTTCCTGTGGTGCCGCTTCTGGAAGAAAGAGTTCATCATCTTAAGTTTAGTTCTTTGCTCCGTAGCGTTCGGTCGCGCTTACTATTTGCTCTGATTAGTGCAACCGGTGCAATTTAGCCAGTGCTTCTCAAACTTTTCAGTATCTAAGCCTAAGCAGTTGTTAATACCTGTCACAATGGATACTTATAATTGGTGTGCATGTGGGAAGTTGTTATCAGAAGGACCTCACTGCACTGTGTTCAATTAAGAGCTACATTTTGACTGTGCTGGAATAACTGAAGCCAGCTGTAGCAAGCTGGGAAATAGTCTACCTGGCGATGTGTCAAGTGTAACCAAATTCACTCTATCCGGCCTCCTATATTATCAAGGGTTGAATCCGATGCACTAATACTTAAGGAAATTAGAGCTCTCTCTGATAAACTGGCGCCATTGGAATGCCTTAAAGATGAAGTCATTGCCTTGAGAACTGAATTTGCTGATCTTAAATTTTCACAAATAACAATAAAGAGTCCTTCTTTCTCCAAGAAGTCGGCCAGCTGCTGGCCTCTTGGGTTCTGTTGCCTTATTCCGAATTTCTGTACCTTCAGCTCACCGTTCTCTCTTGTGCCTAGATTTGCGTTGAAGTTTTCCATTATCACCGTATAGTGGATTTTGGAGGAATGCATGGCTTTAGAAGATATGCTCATACATTTCCTTCACCTCCTCATTGGAATATGCCGAGGTTGGTGCGTAAACTTATATGACCTTCAACAAATACCGTTTGGTGATTCTGAGTATAAGGTACGCAACCTTTGTCGACACACTCACAATCTTTACAACATTGTTAACGAGAGACTTGTGTACGATAAATCCGACACCTCCTTCGGACATATAGTCGCCCTCCCGGTGATAGAACAAGTTGCCAGATTCGAGGATTACCGTGTCCTCCCCCTCTCTTCGGACCTCAGATAATCTTAAAATATGCTACCGTAACTTGTCTATCTTTTCATCCAGCTCCAGGATCTTGTTTTCAATCCTGAGGGTGTGTGCGTTGTATGTTTCCAGGTCGAGTGGTCTTAGGTAGCAACCGAACATCCATAGGAGATTCTTAGCACCCTCTGCCCCACCTTTACCAAAGTCGCCACCGTAGCCAAGAATAGCGGGGCCGCCGGGGACTTGGGGCCGTCTCTTCGTAACTTTCATCATAAGGGGATATTTGCCATAGTTGCCACGCTTTGCGAGTGGGTTGGCAACCGCAGTTTTTTTATTGTAATCTTGCTGTTATCAGGAAGATGCTGCTGCCCATCTCCTGCCTGTTTCCCACTGTCGTCTCATACGACACCCACGGGAAGAAATGGGGTAGTGGATATTCTTAACCGCCACTATATATGTACATATATACTTTTAAGATCTTTTTACTATTAAATTTTTCTTAATTGTGCATGACCGTAGGGAGTACATAACTCAATGTATTTCAGCTCCGGAGCGCTTTTAATACTGTTAAATAATTAAAAGTTGAAGGTAGCTCGGGTGACATTAGACTGTAAAACGTTTCAGTTGACTTAAATATTATATCTGTAACCGAATCGCCTGAATTTCAGAACAAGTTAAAATAAATTCGATAAATCCGTAAATATTAATTTTATTCAATTTTAGATAGGTAAGTTTATCGCTAAAATTAAATATAAAATGTAGTAAGCTTTTTTGCTTGTATCTCTGTGCGTTTGTTTACGTTGATCTCCTTAATGGCTCAACCTTTATAAATGATTGATGAATTTTATTCGTGGTAGAGCCATGCTGCAGCTGTATTACTGGTATAGTTGTAGCACGAATGGTTCGGCTCGACCGGGGAGGGACCACGCTCTCACAGAATACCACCTTAAAATAGCAGCTTAACGCTGCTGTAACAGCAACCACTTACCATCAGGTGGACCGTGTGCTCGTTACCCTTATCCTATAAAAAAATGAAATAACTATATAATATGGTGAAACATTTATTAATTATGTTTTTTTTCTTCATTCTTATATCTCATAATTGAAACATTATTATTAATTAAAATATTAGCATGTATATTCAATTTATGGACTTAAAAATCTAAAGAAAAATAAAACTGACAGTCCGAACTATTATTTTGCCTGCAAGTCCAAGGGCAACAAATCGCTGCACGTCTGAGATAAGACGATTGTCCTGACCGCAACTCGCGAACAATATAGTGTAGTCTCACATTTGGTGGCTAGCTTTTCATATGGTCCTTAGAGAAAATGCTGCCATTTTATAATGGTTTTGCTATAATAAAAATGTATATCAATACAATGAAAATGAATTTTTTCATGATTCCCATAATGATATTTAGTGCTGTAAGATCTTCACCATGTTCAGATGTTCGGTGTTGCGATCTGAAACAAAATCTTGTCGCCACTAATTGAAGTTAATGATTAGCATCGTTTAATTAATATCATTCAGAGACTTTTATGAAAAAATAAAATCTCCCCAAAATAGGCGTTATATCTTAGGAGACTAGGCGGTCGTCTTAAGTTTCATAATACGTTATTAATTCGACTTAAATCATCAACGACACCAAGGAAAGCATCCATGACATTTTCTGCCACCTGGGCGACGTCATTTTGGAATGAGGTGAAATAATTGACAGATTTTATAGCGGGTAAGTTAATTTGTTAGTAAAATATAAGCGTTAAAGTTTCTTTTTGTAATGTCAGTTATATTTTATATTAATTAGATTAGAAATTAATAACCAAACTACGGATATTTCTATTTAAAAGCAGAAAATTAAAACAAGGAATTAAAAATGTGCAAAAAATTAAAAAACAAACCACTGAAACCTTGTTTTATGTATTAAAACTAACTGATAAACTTTTCTTTAAAACTTACTTCCCAATTAAATGACATTGTGTAACAAGACATTTCACCTCATTCCCAACTAGCGACATCTCATGACCGAGAACTTATTATTAGTGAGTTACTAACCGAATTTTTATTTGACATTTTGAATCCAAAGTTACCACGTGCTCGACTATGAAGGAAAATTGTAAGGGAAACCTGTATGCGTGAAAAATTCGAATATTTCGATAAATTGTGATGCTATTATTTTATATTACAGACAGACACTTCAATTTTATATAGTACTAGCTGTACCCCGCGACTTCGCCCGCGTGTTATTTGGGGTTTTAATTTTTTTGCGCAGAAACCTAACTCTTTTTCTAAAATAAAAGTAGCTTAAGTCACCCCTTGTGACATCAGCTATCGGCTAGTGAAAATCCTGTCAAAATCGGTCCAGCTGTTTCGCAGACTAGCCGGAATAAACAGACAGACAGACAAAAACTTTAAAAATTGTACTTTTGTTATTAGTACCATATATACTTTCATATGTATTTAGTAAAAAGCTGTAATTTTGACATTACAAACAGACACTTAAATTTTATTTATTTGTATAGATGTATGATATAGCTTAAAGATTAGAAAGTTATTTACTTTTTTAGCTTATTGAAAGTTCTTTGGTAAATTAAATTAACGCGATAACCTTTATAATTTATTGATATTATTTTTATGTAAAATGTCTCGAAAGTTAATAACAAAGTAATTTTACACGGTTTATATAATATAACATGCTTTTACGAAACATGACTGGAATGTGTCGGTGAGTCGCACGTTATCTACTTAATACGTAGTAGAGGCGTTTTAATTGATTTCATTAGCGTTCACTGTGACAGACTATGTTAACTTCTATACCAACTAGCATTGTGTATACAAACGTGTACACATGTATATAATTTAACACACTTAGGAGATAATTTATCCCGCACTTGTGATATGTCATATTTTTATACTCGCAAAATGCCTTACAAAGCTAAAGTTTACACATGCGTCTTGGACACATAATGTTTTTTGAAACGAATTTCTTTATCGGACGGTACGAATTTGGCGGATGGGGGCTAGGCGACAAAAAGTGTAAGATTTTTCCGTCATGAGCCCTTCTGACGTAGTGTAGACGGCCTTGGCGGCTATAAGGAAGCGATATGGATAATATCTATCTCCCTCGCACTCTTTCTTATCTTGCCATAAAAGAAATATTATTTTATTTTAAATGAGGCTTCATTTTAATAGACGCTAGTAATTCATTTATTTGTATTTGTTAATCTATAATATAAAAATGAATCGCTGAATGTGTTGCTAAGCGCAAATCTCGAGAGCAGCTGAACTGATTTCGCTAATTCTGTTTTTATAAAATTCCTTGAAGTACGAAGATGGTTCTAACGGAGAGAAAAATTAAAAAAAATAGCCTGAAAAAGTCTAAAAACAACACTTTTCTATATTCCCATACAAAAGATTCGTAATAATACTTAAAAGTCAATTTGAAATTTAATACTATACCATAAAGTTTAAATGTTAGTTGAGGGGTTCCAAAAAGGCAAAACAATTGAGTGACGTTAGTATTGTATAAATATTAATGTCAATATTTGTCAATATTTATTCGATGGTAACATTACTCAAAATCAAAATTAGGGTTCCGCGAAAAAACATTGATAACAATGAAATCGTAGTAAATTCCACGCGGGAGAGGTCGCGGGGCACAGCTAGTCAATAATATGATAATTTTTTCACTACTAATATACTACGAAAGGAACACGACACTCACGCGTGGTTTTTTATAATAACATTGAATTGACAAATGAACTTACAGTTCACATGATGGTAAGTGCATACTGCAGCCCTTGGACACCTGCAAGTCACGTCAATTAAAGGAGGCTACAGAATCGTTGTCACCTCTGTGGACTAATATGGAATGCCTGACAAGCTGTAATTATACTTGCTCTCTATGCCCTTCAAACCGGAACAAAGCAGTGCAAGAGCTGCTAGTTGACGGCAGAAACAGGCAAGAGGGTCGTACCAACTTGGACGAACACCTAAGTGGAATAGGAGTCCTACCACCTAGGATATAACCTAATGACTCATTCCTAAGTAAATATAAAGCAAAAAAGAACAGCCTGTAGCTTATGACGTAATAAAGTCCATATTCTGTCATCCAAATATTTTCATTTCCCCTGTCAATATACTTAAATGTCTATTACTTGACATAGGATCATACCACCTTGCATTCGCTCCGTGTAAAATTTTTCCCTATTAACCAAGCTTGACAAGTGGGTAAGTAAGCGCAGGGTAGAAACCCATGCACTAGTAATGCAGTCAACATCAACTGCCTGTAAAATATAGGTACCTATAACTTTTTTTGATAGATTTTCTATCATTATGAAATTAAAAATAGAAAATACTAATTTTTTTGTCCATACATTATACATAATATTATTGAAAATCATTCTTCTGCTTAATTTTGCCACTAGTTCCAAAAATACCTCTGTTCTAGAAAAAACCAGTAAGAAATGCAGCGGAACTTTAAAAAAATGACAGTTTAGAATCATGTAAGTTGCACAATTAACTATACCAGTCATATTAGAAATAGCTCGGTAGAGATCACTGAAGTACAAGAGTTTACAACCGGATGCACTGTGGAGGTTGATATGTAGAATAAAACTTGACATATTTCCTCTTACAACCTTTTTTTAATTTGACAGACTGCAGTAGAGGATGCATAACAAATGCCCTCGAGCTATCACGGCCCATCGATCAAATATAAAATTTATTTTAAACCATATGAACATTTTTTTCATTCTTGGGTACAAACCGCGTTCATTTCTGAGACTGACATAATATAGCAATTGTACCGCCGTTCACCACCAGTGCACTTTTAGTGGACTTCACAGGTCCTCGACTTATTTAATTCCATGTTTGTTGTAGCACGGTGCGATGTTTACTTTCACCATTGAGCACTTGGCGACAACTGAACTAAGGAAAAATTTTAGTTATATTTCTATTATTCATTATATTCTTTATATATATTCACATAGACACACACATAACACGCTACATTATTTTAAACTAAATAACTATGTACTGGATTCAATATAAACATAGTTTATTGTAGTCAAGACAGGATCATCTATACAATTTGCCCGGGCTTATAGTAATAAAACTTTAAGGCCGGTTACACTTAATTTTACCGATGAAAACACCACATGAGGAGCGCAACTCTACGACCTCAAAGATAAAGCAATTTTAGTATCTGATGTATATGTTCATGATTTGATTTGCACATATTCTAACAACCATGACTGGACCTAGGTCGCACTGATGTGTACTTTTAATGTTATTTTTACGAAAAAATATATAACTAACACATAAAAGATAAGTAAGTTACTAAAATTGTTCTATCCTTGAGTGTGTGGGGTTGCACCGCTTATGTAAGATGTTTTCTAGATAAAATTAAGTGTATTTACCGGCCTTAAACTTTTATTACTACAAACCCGGACACATTGTATATTAGTAGATGAAGAGAAAACGTTTTACCCCTTTTTAAGCACATTGCGCGAACGTGAGATTGTGAGATTTGGCACAGTTAAAATTATGTAAAAATGTAACGTGTAAAAAAATACATACATTAAATTAAATAAAACAAAACATACATTGTTTGCGTTCATATTGCCAATGCCAAACACATAACTGTTGCTTGGACAAATTTGGTCATTTTTTGGCGTTCATACTGAGACTACTACTTCAGCGAAAGTACTATCTATGTTATTACTCTATCAATCCAATATCAAACACATAATAGTCTGTGGTCAAATAGTCCCTTGGAGTAGAGATTGTTGCTAAAGTATTTTAAAATATTGCCAACAAGTAATTACTGACAGATTTACTGAATGAGCTGTAAATTTTGCGTGATTTGAAATGTTCCTTTTCCAATAGTGCGTGTCATTGCAAAAAGCGTTTATTTTATATTTTGTATATTAGATATAGGCGTTTTATGTATTTATGTGCAAACAAAAGTGATATACAGCTTGCTTTATATACAAACCTAATAATTAATTTTTTTAAAGTTTTTGCTTAGCATTGCATAATAACGTAATTAAAAATTAAAAATTTTGTACAACCGACTTCAATATAAATAATTAAGAATAACTCAAAAACTATGGGTCAGCCTTGATCAAATTTATATGAGACCACATGTGGAGCACCAGCTTTCAAATAAAAAAAGAATCATCGAAATCGGTTCACTCAGTAAAAAGTTATGAGGTGGAGGTGAGGTTATAACACACATAAAAAAATGTACAGTCGAATTGAGTACCGTCTCCTTTTTGAAGTCGGTAGAAAACGAACGTTCATTATTTATGCAGGGTTTACCGTAGACAGTCCTTCTCAAGCGAATATTGATTGTTCAGTTAATCTATTTTTAATTTTGCTTAAGTGTCTCAGGTACGGTATCAAGTAACCACATGTTGCTGAATCATGATTTTTGGGGGATTACTTTATTAATGAATTCAATTTTTTCATTGATTAAGGGTCAAAAGGAGCACACAGTCCACCTGATTGTAAATGGATGCTGTGGCCCATAGACATCTACATCTATCATTGAGCATAAAATCATGATATGATAAAGAATACATAATTTTCTTATAATTTACTTGAAACGGGCCTTCCCAAATAATCTTATTTTTGAATTTCTAAACAAATCGTTAAGTGGTTCTGATTCGCCTTCGCAGAAAAACTCAAATTATTTAAATTTTGCTACGTAGTTTCGTATTTACTTGTGATTTATTCATTTCGTTGTTAATATTTACGTTCTTCTGTATATCTCCATTTTATATTGCTTTTGTTTCTTTAGATAATTCTTTAAGGTTATAATAGCTGGGCTTGTACGACTAATAATTTGTATAAGAAATTCTTCACATTTTGCATTTTGCATTTGCACACATTGCGAAATTCTTGAGAGATTTTGACGTCTGTTGGGTTAAGACTAAACAAACAGCGGACAAAACAATTCGAGGTTTATATCACATTCGCAGCACTTGTATTAGTTTATAGTATCACATGGGCAAATGTTTAATACAAAAAAGTCAGTTACGTGGTAGAGCCATGCTGCAGCTATATTAGTAGTATAGTTGTAGCACGAATGGGTCGACTCGACCGGGGAAGGACCACGCTCACACATAATACCAGCGTAAAATGGCAGCTTGACACTGCTGTGTTTCGTATGGTGAGTATAGAGAACCGGAGAACCATTTTACTGGAAAAGAGGCATTCCATCTTACGGTGCGTACACATTATATAACATAACATGTTATAAAACGTGTTTCAGTTATGTGGAGGCTCAATGTTATAAAACGTGTTATATAAAGTGACACAAATGTTATTAAACTCGAACGACAGAACGACAAACGACAATGTCATATAGCATTGTTATATTGCATTGTTATTCTAATGTGTACAGTATTGTTATATGTTGCAATGTTGAAAAACAATGTTACATAATGTGGACGTAAAACAAAAGTTATACTACATGTTACTTGATCAGTACGCACTCTTAATCCTCACGGGTGACGACGCATCTGCATTTTGATTCTTTATTGAGGAGAAATGTAGATATCTATGGGTCACTGCAGTCACTTGCCATCGGATGGACTGTGTGCTCGTTTGTCACCCTATCCTATAAAAAAGCTACCAGTAAATACCAATTATATATTTAAAATTGCACATCTAAATATTATTTTAACCATAACGCTAGATAAAACTTTTACAATTTAAGATTTTGGACATTTTAACATGTACAGAAAATGCAATTTTGCATCGTTTTTATATGTAATTAAGTACAATTGAAATATGAAGTGTAACCTCTACATATTGTTCAAAATTTTAATAACCGTTTTAACTATAGTGCATCTAATAATGTTAAATGTGTGTAAGTGTTCGACCTGCTTCCCGAGTCCGAAATAAATAATGGAATATTGCGTAATAACGTTTGACGATGATGCACATGAGCAAGCTATATATAGCCCGTAAATCCGTAATCCTAGCTTATGCCTAATCAATTAGTGGTGCGGTTGACATGACGTGCATCAAGGACCATATATGTAGGTATAACATGCTTTATTTTGCTAATTTGATAAGCTTGTAATTTTTTTAGGTGTACGGTGGCGGGCACTATAGACGAAGTTTCAGCAAAGGAAATAAAAACTGCGAGAGTTAACAGACAGTCTCTTTAACACGAATGAGTCGGCTCGACCGGGGAAGGACCACGCCCTCACAGAATACTAGCGTAAAATAGCAGCTTAACACTGCTGTGTTTCGTATGGTGAGTTTAGAGAACCGGATACCCTTTTTACTGGAAACGAGGCATTCTATCTTAGTCCTCACGGGTGACAACGCATCTGCATTTTGATTCTTAATCGAAGATAGATGTAGATGTCTATGGGCCACAGTAACCACTTACCATCAGGTGGACTGTGTGCTCGTTTGTCACCCTCATCCTATAAAAAAAGTCTCTAGATTTTTCTAAGAGGACATTTGATATTGAGGTTTATATTGTATATATTGACCACGCTATGTTAAATAACAGGTGTAAGCACTTACTGACGTCTTTTTTTTATTGCAAAACTGTTTGACTCAGAAAACCTTTGATAAATTTCAGCAAGTACGAGCTACGAAGTAGTACAAAAGTTTTTTCTGACCCAAGTTACTCGCTTACTGTGAAATTAACGGCGTGTCTTTAACCTCTAATCTGAAACGGCTCAAAATAAAGTAATGTATATTAAGGCTTTAACTAGCCTGAATGACCTTGACGAAACGGCGATCGCAGAGATTTTAGCCGATGTCAACACCGTCTAGCAACTACGTTCTGTATTACTTATAAAAGTGCAAAGATTAATAGACTGCAGACATGACAATAATATAAGTGACATACTGCCTGTTATGCTTGCGCATCACTGAGAATTATGTCGCGGTTACGCATCTTCAATTACATTGCACGGTGTGGTGCTGTAGCTTTGTCCGGTAGGCATCACGACCTATCAAGTGTTCAAGTTTCAAGTACGTAAGAATTTTTATTATATATGTTAAATCGTATTTATTTATGTCGTATTAAAAATATGTCGTCAAAGCGTTCGCTGTAAATTTTCCCGGGTTTGATCCCCGACATCACGAATTAAATTTGTAATTGCAATTTTCGTCAACACGCATTGGGGAAGCACGGCGGGCATTTCCTTGCCCTAAAACCCTCTCAGAAATAAAAAGAGAGTCCTGTGCCCAGTAGAGGGGCTTGTATAGCCTATTACTTTACTTTGTAGCAATATTTATATTCGTTTCAGATATAGAAGGGTACCTTATGCTGACAAAAATATCATGTGGAGGCGACGAAAACGTAAAACATCTTTGTACCTAGATAAAATGTTCGAAAGATTGTCAGTCATGTCATACGCCACATTTTCTATAGAGCGTAGAACATTGCAGATAGGGCAAAATAAAAAATAATCCAATATATTATGGGAAATATTTATTAATAATATATACATTTATAGGTATTTATAATAAAAATAATGAACAAGCTGCAAGGTTCAACTAATAACGTTTTTTGTAAACACAATCGTAAAATTCCTGTTTTAATTTTTACCAATGTTTAATTGATGAAACGTAGTCAAGATCATTTCATATAAAATATATTTAATTAAAATTGACACGTGACCTATTTGGCCTCCTACTTACAACTCGGCGGAAATTTGAAAAGATTTTGTCTTTTCACACAAGTATAGTTAGAGTCAAGTTCTACACAACTGGCGTGGTTTTGAAAAGCGTGATTAAGTGTCAGCGGCATATAATCAATTAAATACTGAACTTTTTTGAAATTTATTTTTTTGTTTATTTTTATTATATCTTCTTAAAAACTGACGCCATCTCACTATTTTATTATTTTTTTTTTGTAACGCATAAGGATAAGTTAGATTAACTTGAATAAGTTTATAATTTTTTAAATTTTATCACTAAATTTCCGCAATAAATTATTACCTTTTCTACAGTAATTCTCTCCTCTTAGTTTCGGCGTGACTGTAGGAAGTTATAGTGAGTCACCGTCAGTTAGTAAGCGGCCATAAATCATTATATGTATTTATAGACATACATATATACATTTTTTGATTTTAATATTTATGTTTTTTATTTAATTTTGATTGATTTTTTGAAACCTGGTAAAATTTTTTTTTCCATACCAATTGATGGGCCTGAGTATAATGCCAGTTATGCTCTTTGGCTGAAGTTATTTTTTTTTATGCTCAATTGCAGACAAAACAATATTGAATGCGCATTTCTAAAACACAATTTTACCTCTTCTCCTTCTAATAATAGCTCCTGCACCTAACACGATGGAATAGTTATTATTATCTATAAGACCATTTGCGAAAACAGTTTTTGTTAACAGTTATGAGTGTAACATTTTATCAGCTGCTTTGTTTATAGTGCCTTGAGCAACACTTTGCCGGTTTCTGTACAGAAAATGATGCTGGCTTTGCAAATATGGATGGCCGCTACCATTGAATATAATACCCGCTATGATACACTTATTTACATAGAAACTTTAATTATCATTTGCATAAAATTCTAAATAGCACTTTTTACACAAGAAAGTAAACTTTTAGATCAGTCCATTTTGTTTTTCACTAATTAAGTAAAAAGTAAAACAAACCAATAGGGCCGTGATTTAAAATTTCTTGCAACTTTTTATAGAAAAGCATGACCTTATCATAATATAAAAGTCAATCATTTAGCCATGTGATAAAACTTTTAAGTGTGCCAGTCAAACATTAATGATGATATTCGGGTCATTATACTGGAAATAGTCTCTTAAATATTTTGTAGTACAATTGATAATCTTCAGTATGATTGACCGTGTATATGACTTTTATAAGTCTATGTTATTTTTGATGAAAATTATTATTGCAGATAAAAGCCCTTTCACATTTATTTTAGTCTCGAATTAAATTAATCAAAATTAAAATAATAATATTGGCTCTTTATAACTGATCTTTAAATGTAAAACACTGATTTGAAATTATATAATTATTGGCTTTTTTTTAATTCATTGAACTTTTTTAAGATTTTGTTGAAACTCTACTGGTAAAAAAAACAAATATATATATATATATATATATATATATATTATAGTTCTTGATGAAAATAATGTATGCGCGTTACTTCGCATCCCATCAAGAATTTCTAATGTAATTCTTGGTGTAAAGCTAAGACGTGATAATAACTGTAAACAATAGAATAATAAAATAATGAAAACATTTACATTTACATAGAAAACATTTACAAAAATACTTGCTTTATAACCTAATAAATATTATTTGAGCGTAATAAAAATAAAACAAGGTAGTCTTCGGCATGAAAGTAAAAATAAATAATTTCGATTAGTTTTGCAATATCTAACAGCCGGATCAGCGGCCGATTCTGATCTATCTAAAGATGCTAAATTTCAGCGAGCACTGTCAAATTCAATAGGAGTGACAGAAAAACGGATCTTGATATAGAAAGGTAAATAAATTATTTAACCTATAAAGTTCTTCGTCTTCGTTCATAAAAATCACTTTATTACAAATCAAAATAGCCCAATAGCTTTATTAACATGAGACATAATTGTACGAGTGCTTACATATATAACATTATTTTACTGAAATCTCAGAAAGTTTTTTTTAATAGAATAGGGGTGACAAACGAGCACACAGTCCACCTGATGGTAAGTGGTTGCTACGGCCCATACACATCTACATCTATTCTCGATTACGTATCAAAATGTAGATGCGTTGTCACCCGTGAGGACTAAGATGTAATGCCTCGTTTCCAGTAAAAAGGTTCTCCGGTTCTCTACACTCACCATACGAAACACAGCAGGGTTAATCCTTCCTGTTATTCCGTGAGAGCGTGGCCCTTCCCCGGTCGAGCCGACCCATTCGTGCTACAACTATACCTACTACTAATATAGCTGCAGCATGGCTATACCACGTAAGAAAAAAATGACGTTGAAAATTTAAGTATTTTTAGAAGCAACTTAGCAATTATTTTCTATCGAGTTAATTTTTGTGGAATCGTGTTTTGCAAACCGCCACCTGAAATACGTACAATTTTTTTTCGATAATGACGTGAAAGTACAAAACGATCCCCATGCATTTCAATGTGGCTCTATTAATATGAACATACCTCAGGATTCAGAGATTTTAAGTTTTCATGCGTAGATAATGGAACATATAATATTATATTATCACTGTCCCGTGTGAGGCAACCTTTATACTTATATACATATTCTCATCATATTTTTATGGTTGGTTAGAAAAATTATATCTAAATGCAAACTTTCACAAGGTAAATTTTTTTTTACTATTTTTACCCAGCAAGTAGTAAAGCAACTACAATCCCATCGGTAAGTGGTTATGTAGTCTAAGATGGTGAATTGCACTGACTTAACAAAAACCTATTCACTCTTGCCTAATAGTACTAGGTAAGTATTATTTGCGACCTATTTGTGTGTGTGTGTGTATGTGTGTGTGTGTGTTTGTGTGTGTGATTGTGTGTATGTGTGTGTGTGTGCGTGCGTGCGTGCGTGCGTGCGCGCGCGCGTGTGTGTGTGTGCGTGCGTGCGTGCGTGCGTGCGCGTGCGCGTGTGTGTGTGTGTGTGTGTATGTGTGTTTCGTTGGGCTATATCGGTTACTCTGGTTATAATGCAAATATCTTCATTTCTAACTTTATCGCGTAGAGAAACCCCTCTCCAATTTAAAATTTTTACTTTTTTTAGATGATAGTTTGTCTAACATGAAAAAACCATAAACCCAAGAATGTCTTTATATAGTCATTTATACTTAGGTAAGCACCATTCTTTTATTTATTTAAATTGTTTGATTTAATTTGATAACAGTGTATCTAAATGTAAGTATCTGTATCTTTATTTCCCTCCCTAATAATATTTTATAAAGTCATACTCATAAAAACAGCGTTTTATTGTAATACATAATTATAAATTTCAGTATCAACTAATTAATAAAAATATGCAACAATAAAATTACATAGGTATTAAAAACTATCGAAATATAAGTAACGAGAGCATGTTCGTCGTTCCACATCTAAATTATATAAAAATGCATTTTTCAATTTCACTAATCAAAGTCGCCGCGAAAATTTCTTCTTCTTTGGGCACTTTAAAAATTCGTTTATTTAGAAAATAATATTTACAGTTACCAGTGTACAGATATTAACTAAATTAAGTATTTCTAGTCATAAAAATATTTATAATTGAGTATAAACTTTTAAAAAACTAATATATATTTGAACGAAGTCGCTCCAACACCGACGTGCAGTCCACCCTCGACGATGTCCGAAAACGGACTGTGACAGAGCTTACATGGCGACGGAGCATGCGCGCTCGCGTAAATATATTCAATTTCAGGGAAAAATGATATATTCTCTTATAAAACGGGTAATAAAAATAAAACTCTCAATTAAAAATATTAATATTTTTAAGACCTTTTTTTTAGTGTAAGAACTATTTAAAAAGCTTGTGCCGTTTTGGAGAAATTTTGCAAAATATGACAAAGATAGGTACTCTTTGGGGATTTTTTTTCTAATAAGGGGTTGACAAAAATACAATTTTGTTAAATTAAAAACATTTGTCAAATCCTCTTCTGTTACACTGTATTTTTTCTTTGTGGATTAAATGAACAGTTATTGAGATTTTTTTACTTAAATATCCTAGATTTAGGCATTTCAACCACTGTTAAGGCCTTAATGTACATTAATAAAACCGTTTTTGACATAATATATTTTTATACACTTAAACGGACCTAACTTTTAATACTTAATGTTTTTTTTTGAAATTGCAAATAAATAATTTACCATGTCTTTCAACAAATCTCTATAATTTTTAAGCTGAAAATTTTGTGGATGAAAATAAGATTTTCTTTCTGAAATAACTTTTTCTTCAAGTAAGCCATAAAATTTTCATCCCGATGCGGAAATGAAATCAGCCGTCTTCCCCGTAACTTAACCGCTTTTGCTAAATAATATTCAACTCGTTTTTCATTTTGTATAAATTTTCAGGATATAATGTAGACATTACCGAAATTTTAATGCAACAATACAGCTAAAAAACATTGAGATAATATTTCTCATGTGCCAAAATTATACACAATTGTTTACTTTTATTGAAGACGGTTATTTTACGCCAACTTGACGACCTATTCTAATCCACATAATCTATTGAAACCCCTCTCTGGGCCCTGGTCATCACGTCCAAGCGTGCCGACTATGACAAATCATCAACATCCCTACAATGGGATTGGCACATGCTCGGCAGTGGACTATTACAAACTGATTAAGAAAAAACTAGGTTTGTTTCGGACAAAAGTGGGACGAAGTTATTTATTATATAATTTAAACGAAATAATACAATATTTCTTATTTACATTATTTCTTAGATTTTAAAAGTTAAAACATAATATTATATTATAAACAGAGAGGAAAAAAAGTAAATAGACAGCCATAAAAATATATATTTCATATTCAAAAATATTTTTATATATATTTAATAATATTTTATATTTAACAATAAAAATTATACCCAACGGTATGGCATCTATATTAGGTGACGTTTTTTTATTTATTTACTCCATACAAATGTGTGTGTATTTTAAATAAACATTTTTATTATAAAATGAATGAATCTTATACCGTTACAGCCTATAAAATCTTGGAGGAAAATTTGATATAGTTGCCACGCTTGGTAAGCGGGTTGGGAACCGCAGTTTATTATTTTTAACCAGCTGTTATCAGTACGATGCTGCTGCCCATCTCCTTTTTAGTTCCCTCTGTCTCCTGTTACGACTCTCACGGGGTGATGTGGCAATGGACATTCTTACACAAGTACACGAATTTCTGTTGTATTAAATATCAAAATCGGCAATTGGATCCACAGGAGATTGTAATAAAAACTTGCATCATAGTCAGGGATAAGACAGCTACGCTACGCTCTGCCTCAATTAAATGCCATTCAAATAACATAAAATAATTATATTCTTGTATCTATGGACCGTACCGTCCTTTCTATATTTTTTGATCGCTAAGAAGGGAGTAGCGCTATAGGGGAAAAAATATTATATTTTATAGAATAATAGTAACTAACGAGCACACAGTCAACTCAATCGTAGGTGGAGCTGTGATCCATAGACACTGACTCGATTAAGAATCAAAATTAATATGCATTGTCACGCCTAAAGACTAAGATGGGTCTCCGGTTTTAACACTCACAACAATAAACATAGCAGCATTAAGCTGTTCATTTGCGTTATTCTGTGAGAGTGTGGCCTTTCTCCGGTCGAGCCGACCTAGTCGTGCTGCTACCATAATACAGCTGCAGAGCGTCTTTACCAAAATACAAACAAACTACTCATAAAATTAATAAATTATAACTAAGATTTAAGTTACTAAAAGCTTTATCTAAGTTTTTCAAGTAAGCCTATGGATCTGTATATTGAGACATTTGTGTTTATTGTTTTATTTTTACACAGGGAATACCCATGCGACCACTACACGGCTATCATCAACGTCACACTTATGTGTACCGGGTGTCCCCGTGCACCTGTCCACGAAAGTGCACTCCAGTTGCTTCAACTTCTTGACAAACGTTTCTTCGGTGCTGTGGGTCCTCTACAAGCTGACGATGATGCTGGTGAGTGGTAGTGCCTCTAAATGGTATCTCACATAAAAACTGAAATAGTATTATTTTTTTCCAGTAAATTCCACCATGATAACTATTATCAATTATTCGAAGTGATTCAAGGATAAAAGACATTTGATTTCGTTCGCATAGCGTGCTTCCTTAACAATTTCGAACTAATGAACAAATAAGGCAAGATGCTTCGCATTTACACTTACGAACATTTAAAGAGATATATTGAATTCACAAGCAATAAAAAAAGTTTTGTGAAAAAGCAATTGCAGAATGACTTCGATATCGGCTTCAATTGACGGATAAATGATAAGAAAAAAAAATATATCATATTGAGATGAGATTCTCGGATAGTTCCGAACTTAAAGTGCTCAAATAATTTATTGTGATGTATGTGACAATATGCTAGATTACAAAACTGTACTTAACATAGAAAATATTTTAAAGTTAGGCATGAAAGATAAACGGAAAAACTGTCAAAGGATTCACTTTCTTACTAACCATTTTGAAGTGATATTGTTGATTAATAGAAACTGCCGTTACTTTGTGGAAATCTAATGTATTAAAAATAAAAAAAAGTCAATTCGACCGAGGTTCTCCCGAGAAAATCGTGTTTACCTTGTTTAAACTGTGCCTATGATATTTTTTATCAATATTAGTAAGTCATTAATGTTGTTAAATTATATATAGTTCGTAATATGTTGTAATTTTTTGCATGTAATAGGTGGTAGGACTGGTTCTGCCAAGCCAATCAGCGCGACTTATGCGCTATATCGGTCACCTCACATTGGATGCACGTACTTCAAATTTGCCTGGTTTTAGTCACAAGACTATATTCCTGTTCTGTGTTACAAACATTAATTAATCACATTTAAGTATGCAAAAAGGGAAACAAATGAGGAGATGGGCAGCAGCTCCTTTCTAATAACGACAAAAAATAAAAACTGCGGTTGCCAACCCTCTTGCCAAGCGTGGCAACTATGACAAATATCCCCCTATGAGACAATGCACGGGAGGCCTTTGTTCAGCAGTGGACTTTAATAGGCTGTAACGGCAAAGAAAAAAAATTGAACAGTTGCTTTTTCACTATACAGGGTTATTTTTCAAAGATTAGTCGAATTTTAAACTTAAGTTCAAATAAATAAATAATCATTTACCGTTATTGCAGTTTTTAAAAATACGAGTAGATAAGGCTTCTACTTTTATTTGAAATTATCCCAAACTGAATATGATTTATGGGCAACAACGTTTTTGCCTACCGATAAACGCTTGAGAACGGTGTGCGTGCGCAGTAAAATCAGTTAAAATAATGCATTACCATGCATTTTGAATTTAAAAGATGAAAAGGACAGAATGTTTGAGATTTTTTGAACTAATTTTTATTCACCATTTGCCTAGATTACTTATTCTGAACCTTCTCTGCAAATTTGGCCGGTTATTGCGAAATAACCCTGTATAAGAAAATTTGAAATGAAAAATAAACCTTGTGCTAAAATGGCCTAAAGAATATTTTTCTGTTTAAACTAACGAAGTACCGAATGAAATCATCTGTCATAGAATATTTTACAATAAAATCGAATCAACAATGCGTTGCAATTGCCGATGTGATTGAACTTTACTCAAATATTAAACAATTTTTAAATAAGTATTCATGAGGCTATAGAAATTAATTTGACCTTCTATTTAACTCTATTTGAACATAGATTCGATTTTATTGCAGCGTCTAAATTGTCCCAAAAATACATTCTATTGCCTGAAAGAAGCTTTTTTAGATTATTAAAGTAACAAATCCTTCGGCCGAGACCTACGAGTTGCGTTTGATTTTCGTGTATTGAACCAGTGTGAGGTAAGTTATAAATGCATTTAAATGTTTAATGTGCAATTATGGCTTGTAGCATAACATGTATGTATATGAATCGTGTAAGTAGTATAGTTTATATGCATTTTCGTGTTTACCCTAGTCAATGTGTAACTCTTTGTTATTCGGGATGGTTAAAAGTATTTAATTTATGAAACTTACGAAGTAAACATACTCGTACTCGTACATTTTATTTTCAAATTTGTTAATAAACAGTAGTTGTTTCGTTATTAGTTCCGCAACTAATAAGTGTGCGGAACATATGTTACCACCCACACATATACACAAAATATTTTTTTATACTGCATTTTTTTGGGTGTAGTAATATCAATTATCGATAAAAGTTAAACAGCTTGCGCACGTACTAGTGGCGCTATATCTCGTGTACAGGTGTAGCTACCGATTATCCCCGTAAACGGCCCGGAGTCAAAGTACATCAAATAAAAATAAAACAACAATGTTCATTTTAGATATTTTTATTCTCCCTTAAACAATTTCGCATTTCAATATATGATGATAAATTTGAAGTTAACTAACTAATTATTCTGTTTGAATATTCTTTGAAAATCATTTATATAATTGCTAAATGCCACTGTTAAGTAGTCTCTCTATCTTACACATATTCTAGTCACTATGCTAACCCTGTATAATATAAATACCGTAACAAATTACTGCAAAAAGAATAAGACATAAAAATCAGAATTAAGCTTGAGGGGTGTCTGGTCAAAAAAAAAAAACAGTGGTCGCTTTCTTAAGAGATTATGGATGAAGCCGTTATTATAGAAGTTGCCAAGATCGTTGCAATGTAGCAAGCGTCACGAGAACAAGAAAATTTATTTTTATTTTTAATTTATGCAGAATAATCACTACGAAGGTAAATAGCTACCCTCCACCACCTTTCCCGATCCGGTCAGTTCGAAATAAAACCAGGAATATAATCGATATCATAACTAAACATTAGTAAAAACAATCTAATTTAAAGACAAAGTTAAAAAATTACAGTAACCAATAATTAATAAATTAACATTTAAACAAATTGCTGAAGATATAATTAATCTAAACCTATAGTCCACCAAATTTAAGAAATACCTTTTGACAGATGTCACATTTATTGGACTAGGCATTCCAACTGAAAAATCGGTACCTACAATATTCGATTCTTAAGAGATATAGATATCTGTTCTTTAGAATTGATTATCATTTACAGTTTTATCTAGAGATTTTTACGCGGTGGAGCCATGCTGCAGCTATATTACTGGTACAGTTGTAGCACGAATGGGTCGGCTCGACCGGGGAAGGATCACGCTCTCACATAATACCAGCGTAAAATAGCAGATTAACGCTGCTGTGTATCGTATAGTAGAGAACTGGAGATACCTTTTACTGGAAACGAGACATTCCATCATATCGGACGGATATTACACGTTTGACAACGCATCTGCGTTTTGATTCGTAGTCAAGAATAGATGTAGATGTCTATGGGCCACAGCAATTACTTACCATCAGGTAAACTGTGTGCTCGTTTGTCGCCCTTATCCTATAAAAAAGAGATTAATATCAGAATAAATTAGAAACAGATAATTCAAAACATAATTTATCCGTTTTTTCATATTTATTGCCTTACCAAGTTATATAAATAAAAGACTGCGCTACACTAAAAACAAATGTATTTAATCACTTAAAATAAAAATTTAAATAAACTGTTTGTTTATTTAAATAAATAAACTGTAGGTTTATTTAAATTTTTATATTTAGAGTATTTTTTATAAATTTATTATTAGAACAATAAATTAAAAAATGTAAACTTACGATTATTTGATTAACCAAACACTACAGTAAGGTGTTCATCATTGAAACTGCGTCAAGCACACAAGTTAATTCTGGTAATTTTTTTATTTTTGCTTTATTTGAAAGTTTCGAATTTAAATTAGTGATAAAGAACGTTGTAATGAAATTATATACCTTCATAATTCTTGGAATTTACGTAAAAGGTTATTTTAAATCGTCGTACACTTGTACAAAGTTATTGCGAAATGATTAATGTGAAACGTCAAAAGGTATTTTTTTAGATTTGTTTGAGTATAAAATTGTGATGATATAAAAAAAATAAAACATGACAAACAAAGTTAGTAACTATAAGTAATATTGTGTACTCGTATTATATAATTATAAGCAGAGTAACAAAATTCAGATAGCATGAGAATTTAACACTAACATTATGCTCAACTTTATGAATTGTATTACTTGTAACCGTGTAAAAAACTGACAAGCGTAAGAGTCTTATCTGTATGATTTATGATACTTCTGTAGTCGATCAAAGCCAAGGACTTATAAATAGCTAAAAATCTTTACGACTAAAACTTAGTGATTTTTATATAATTTGTCCTTCCAATGATTATAATATACTTTGTTTAGAGATGGAAACATATCAAATAACAAAAATGTTAACACATCAATT
The DNA here is from genome assembly GCA_963668995.1 of Parnassius mnemosyne. Lineage (NCBI taxonomy): Eukaryota > Metazoa > Arthropoda > Insecta > Lepidoptera > Papilionidae > Parnassius > Parnassius mnemosyne. Next base: position 27,848,065 of record CAVLGL010000082.1, on the reverse strand, counting down.
AACAAAACAATTTGGCAATATTAACCTTGATGTCTACAATAAGCTGAAGACGTTATTTATGTATTGGAAAATGATAGCTGGCTAAAATAAGTAAAATGGGCCGTGGTAGCTCAGATGGTTAGCGGTCGCTGTAAGTTTCACAGTACGCGAGCAACCCGGGTTCGATCTCTGCCGGCACCAATGAAATTGTTAATTGCAATTTTAAGTGCTGATTTACCACGTGTTCGGCGGTGAAGAAAAACATCGCGAGGAAATCTGCATGTCAGAGAAATAAAAAGAACCATTTCGAAGACATGTGAAGTTCGCCAACACGCATTGGGGCAGCGCGGCGGACATTTCCTTGCCCTAAAACCCTTTCAGAAATAACAGGGGGCCTGTGCCCACCAGTTAGGACGTATATAGGCTATAACTTTAAATCTTAATTTTAATTTCATCATAATATTTTAGTTAAGCCTATGTTGATTGATAAAATGGAATATTTAATATTCTACTAACCGAAGAAAACATACGAATTTGTTGCAACATTGTACTCTTATTTATTCTGACCTTATACTGTAAAAGATAATTAACAGAGCAATAGTTCAATCTGCACACTAAGTAAAACAAAATTCTCGATTTTAATAAACCCATCTTAAAATGTACTATACTGAAGTTTACGTGCCCCTAAAGGCAAAGGGTGGCTCCTAGTTAAAAATTCAGAGAGCACACTAGGGAACATTAGGTCCGTAAAGCTGGTGCAGACCACGGTTACGGACCTAATCTTCAAATCGTCAAATATGATTTTTATTTTCAATTCCGAGTCTATATGCCACTTGAATTGATGAAGACGTAAAAATATAAAATCCTAGCTTTTGTTTGATGATTTTTTTACTATAGCCGTGACATCCTCCTCAGGCTGTTCGGAGACACCATCAAGAAGAAATTTTCTCTTATGATGTATCTTAATGTTGTCAACTAATGAGTGTACTTCTGCATTTAGTTGCTGAAGTTGGCTTTTCATGTCCTGAACAAAGCTGCGGAAGGCATAAAAAATTCACTTACTAGATTGTTAGAACTGTCATCATGGGGACGGGAACAGGCAATTTGTGCTTCTGTGGCCGTGGAAGGAAAAGAGGATATCTCCCGCCGGGCAAGGTGTTCTGCCTCCACGTGTTATTTCGGAGCTGTTCTATATATAGCGCGGTAACTTCGGAACTATTATAGCGCAATTCGAGCTTCGGTGCGTTTCGCTTGTGGCTCGACGAGAGTGCCGCGCCGTCACACTTCAAACTTTTGCATCCTTTGCATGACGGTGTTTTCAAGTGTCGTTTGGATTTCCTTGAGTGTCTCTAAGTTAGATATAATATTAGAAATAATATATAAAGCTATCAGATATCAGCAATCTATATCTTACAATGAAGAGTCGTCTGTTTTATACAAATATAGGTATATCGCATTTAGCAGCACAATCATGGCTTGTTCGAAATTCGAATCAGTGCATATTATCATAGATATTTTACGTTATTATAATTTCTTGTAATTTAACGTTAAATTCTGTGTGAAGTGGCGTTTTACTGTAGTGGTATCTAATATATAATTATTCTGTCGTCTGATGTGTTATGTGTGAATAAGACGAAACGAAAGGGAAGAGATGTCACTGCACATGGCATGTATACCGCTTACTGGTCTGGTGTGGACGAGACCGAGCGACATCCTTTCAGAAAGAATGGGTCAATGTGTGAAAGAGTATGAATGTGTAAGCCCAAGGCTGCTGTGGATACGAATGAAAGTGGGCTTAAAGAAGTTGTTCGTGCTTGGGGTGTACGCCCCAGATATGTCTAAGCCCACTTATATCCGAGAGCAGTTTTGGGACATGGTAAGGCTGGTGTTGACGAAATGTAAGGGAAATGAAAATATTATTATGTTACGAGATTTTAATGGAAGGGTTGGGGTGAAGAGGTCTGGTTATGAAAGGATATTAGGAGCGTTTGGCGATGAAAGAATAAATGAGAATGGTGAAGACCTCCTCACCGTATGTGTGGAAAAGAATCTTTTTGTAGCGAACACTTTCTTTCACCATAAGAGGATTCACATGTATACTTGGGAAAGAGGGGATGATAGAAACATGATAGATTTCATAATTGTGGATGAAAGAATGAGGAGCGCAGTGGTAGATACAAGGGTTTACCGTGAGTCCAACGTAGGGACGGATCATTATTTGGTCTTATGCCGAATTAATGGTCTGTTCAAGCGTTGGCGGCATCGGACATCTGTGTCTACCACTGCGTTACAGCGTATAAGAATAGAGAAGTTACAAGATGAAGTTGTGAAAGAGAAGTATAAATGCAGACTGAGGGAAAATATAAGTGTGTTGAATGAATTATGTATGAATGATTTAGACTTGAAGAATGTATGGAATAATGTTAAGAAAGTTTTGGTGGATACAGCCACCGAAGTATGTGGTGTAAGTAAGAGAACGAATGAAAGGAAAAGTAATACGTTGTGGTGGGATAATGAGGTACGGATGGAAGTTAAAGCAAAGAAGAGAGCATGGCTAGATTTACTAGCAACCAAAGCTGGTAACTCTGGCGGTATGAATGATGAGATTGAAAGAAAAAAGGCAGACTTTAGACGTATAAATAAGAGAGTAAAAGAAGTTGTAGAAAGGAAAAAGCAAGAAAGGATAGATAAGAATGATAGAAGAATATCTGATTCCAGACAAATATTAAAATGTTCTGGAAGCTCGTAAGAACTGCCAGGGGAAATTCAAAACAGCCTAGAATGAATGCTATACGAGACGAGAATGGCTGCTTTCTGAATCATGAAGTTTCGAATTTAAAGAGATGGAAGGTATACTTTGAAAGCGTGTTTAAGAGTGAAGACTCGTCTGAAGTAAGTGAAATAGAAATTCCGGAAGAAGTGGCGAGAGGTAAGGAAATAAGTGTAGATGAAGTAATGAAAGCAATGAAAAGCACGAAAACAGGTAAGGCAGCTGGATATGATAGAGTATCACTCGAAATGCTTAGGGGCTGGGGAGGATGTGGTTGCAGGCCTGCTGTACACCTTGTTTAATTTATGTTAAGAACTGAAGCGGGTACCGGAAGACTGGTGCAAAGCCGTTATAGTCCCAATATATAAGGGAAAGGGATCGCAGCAGGACTGTACAAACTACAGTGGTATCAGCTTGCTTAGCATTGTGGGTTATCTATATGCTAAGGTGTTAATTGAAAAGAGTTATGGAAGAAACTGATGGAAAAATTTGGGATGTGCAAGCTGGATTTAGAAAAGGGATGGGGTGTACGGATCAAGTCTTTTCCATGCGCATGATTGCGGAGAAATTTTTGGCCAAAAACCAGAAAGTTTTTTGTGCGTTCATAGACAGAGTGGACAGGAACGTGTTATGGAAAACACTGACCTCATTTGGGTTGAGCGCTGGTCTGATACACGCATTAAAGTCTCTTTATAGGGACTCTAGTGATTGTGTCAGGATCAACGGAGCCTACTCGGACTGGTTTGGCATTCAAAAAGGTGTCAGACCGGGCTTGTGTAGCTTCTCCATGGCTGTTTAACCTATTTATGGACAGTTGTTTGCAAACTTTGAAAGTTGAAGAATGTAGGTTGAGAATGGGTGAGTTAACCGTCAAATGCCTTTTGTACGCCGATGATCAAATCATATTTGCATCGTCGGCGGCCGAGTTGCAAATGATGGTTACTTTAATGAACTGGTCATTAAAAGAAAGGGGTATGAAAGTGAACGCAAGTAAGACGAAAGTGATGGTTTTTGTAAGAGAAGAAAGTAAAACGTTATGTGAAATAAGAATAGAAGGGGAGTTGATTGAGCAAGAGGATGAGTTTGTATATTTGGGATGTTTATTTAGCAGGGATGGTAGATGTGATAAGGATATAGAACGACGAGTGAACGCAAGAAATAAGAGTTAATGGGGCTCTACACGCTATTATGAAGAGTCAGAATGAGTCAAAGAAGGCACGTATGGCAATTGATAATGCTGTGTTAGTCCCTACTTTAATGTATGGTAGTGAAAGTTGGGTATGGCAGAAGAGAAGCATGAGAGTAGAATAAATGCTGTAGAAATGCGATCATTAAGGAGTATGCTAGGGCTAAATCTGAATTACAGGGTGAGAAATAGTGTGATAACAGAAAAGTGTGGTTTGCAAGATGACGTTGTGACTAGGATTAAAAAAGGAATGCTTCGGTGGTTTGGTCAAGTAGAAAGAATGAACGAGGAAAGAGTGACAAAGCAAATTTATGTTTCAGAAGTGAACGGTAAAGTCGGGAAAGTACGCCTTAGACGAAGATTTATCGACCAAATCGGCGATACATTGAAACTGGGCCAGATTAGGAGTACCCTTAACCGACGATCGTGTATGCGTAAATATATGGATGTAAAGGAGGCGAGAGAGGTGCGTCAGGATCATGCCAAATGGAAGTCCGTAGTCTCTGCCTACCCCTCTAGGTGACAGTAAAGAGTGTTTGTATTTGTATTGAGTCTATTGTTGTGTTTTGTCAGGTTTATTTTTCTTTTTTGTTGAGTTTGTTTATTTACCATGCCGATACGTACAAAAATGTTTTCGGGAGTTAAGCGAGGGGTTAGTCATTCGCCTCTGCCTACTTTGACCGAGAACAACAAAATGGCGGAATAAATATAAAATTATTTAATTTCATTTTGTTAGTTTTACCATCTTGCCATTTATATATTTGTTTGTTTATTGTAGTACATGACGCGTAAGTTAGTATACATGAAAATGACAGTATTGCACCATACATACTTACTAGAACAGAATTATCTTGCTTATTTTTTTGTCTAACTCAAGTGACGATTGTATTGGCTTGACAGTTTTTACATCTGTTATGATTCACATCTCTATTTTTTTTTTAAGTGACCGCTAGTAAACATAGATTTTAGTTATCCGCATCATGCTACTACGCAAAGACTATAGTTACAATATCCATATTAATTATGATTGGAATAAATTAAAACATGAAAATGTATCTAACACACCTATGATAAAAAATAATATTTATTTTCTAATAATTGTATTGTAATTGTGTGTATGTAGGTGTCTTCTTAAACTTACATAATTTGCAGGTATTCTTATAAGTCAGCATATAAATTAAAATAACCAATCGAGTTTATTATGAAATTTGAGTTGTTCATCTTGTTTTCGTTCGTTATGTTTTTTCTGTTGTGCGACTCTTCGTACAGTAATAACTAATAATAATTATTTTAATTTAGTTTCATCAAATCTCTTGAGGCTGTGTTATATTATTCACATGGCAATTTGTCGGTCTTGTAAAATTGTACGAGTATAATACCTTGCCTAATTACTTAAAGTATATGAGCGGACTTGCGCAACGCCTTTTTTATTTTGTGCTATATACATTATTTTGCCCTTTTGTAGCATAAGTGTTGCGCTTAACGTGTATAATTTACGTTGCATGATAAAATATGGTAGTAATCCAATGCTTGTTAGCCCAAGTAATGTTTTGAGGGTATCAGACTCAATGTAATTTTAGCACAAATAGAAAATTATATGAAGGCCTTCAAATATCAAGAGCTGGATTTGATCTTCCTCATCTTATAAAGGTTTGCGGTAATGATAACACTTAGCAGTCACATGGTTGAACGAAACATTAACAGTTGACACTGATCTCAATTTTGGTTTTGGTAATGTTTTAGATTATTCTACGAGTACCTATCTACTATTTATTGGAAGCTATAAAATCGATATCCATCGAACTCAGAATAAATAGTTTTGAAATTACTACTATTGCTTCCCGAAGATTAAAGTATCAATAAACCTGGAAACATTAAAAATGTAAGAATTCATTGAATTGGCAGAGAATGCTTTTAGCTTTATTCTTTTGTTCCAACATATTGTGTAAGGCTTAGTAACGAATAAATAAATATATATTCGCCCCAATATAGCTTGACTTTTAACATATTGCTGTTACCGCAAGCGCAACCTCTTAGCGCATTAACGCAGCCGACTATCAGACTAATGTTTTGCCCATCGTTGGTAAGACTACCAGGGGGGACTGAAAGGAGTTTCACACTTAATGAAATGTACCTATATAGATTTAGTTTCTGAGAGATCGATTCAGGACTGTACGATCTACCGATTTTTGAATCTATCTTTTATATTTTATAATCTCAAGGGAATGCACTCTTCACCCGGATCGAATCGTATGCTTACGAGATCGTATGAAAAAATCGTATCAACTAAACCTAAACATCAACCGAACCGTAACGTACCTACTAACTTACGAACCGATCTTTGCATACCTATCGTATCGCCTGGGAGGGGACAGAATAACTAATATAAATTAAGATTACCTACCTACACTTTGAATGAGAGTAGCTTCGATTTAAGTTTTACAAAAATAAGTGATATTCATTCTGTGAATACTAGGAACAGACACAAGCTAGTAGTACCAGTTACTTGACTCCATCGAGTCAGTAATTCATTCTTGGGGCGATGTATACGCTTTTACAACAATATTCCAGAAAATATACAAAATTTGACCTGCTCAAAGTTCAAAAACTTTATTAAACTAAGTTTGTATAAAAAAGGTTATTATAATATTAAATAATTTATAGATGATAATAACCCCTGGAAATGAGGTGATCGCTACCAAGCTATTTCTAATTGTTGTGTTGTTAATTTGTGTTATATACATGATTGTAAGCTGTTATTTAAAAAAAAGTCCCGCTGGGTTTCTTGCTGGTTCTTCCCAAGTCAGAGGTTTTTTTTTCGAACCAGTGGTAATTAAACAAAAGAGTGACTTTCAATAAGTATTATTTATAATCTATATTGAATAAAAAAGTTTCTGTTTCTGTTCCATCAAAAGCTTACCGTATGAAATATGAAGGTAGATATGATAATATTTTGTTTATTTTTTTATCGGGTACCTATGTTAGTGTTCTATGATCTTTCATTCTTTGTATTATTGCGATACGAATAGTTGGGCTGTTATGTGAACGTAAATTATTATTTTAAAATACTTTTATATATGGCCCCGCCAACCAAATCAAACGTTTGGGTTTTTTTTTATTAAATATGACATGGGTGAACAATGTAAAATGTATAAACAGACGGTTAAAACTGGTGGAAATATTACCAATTCAAAAAATCATCTCAGACGTCATCACATACACTTATTCTGAGCTAAGCATAGAATAAAGTTCTACTACAGCAATCGCCGAAATCGTAAGTATCTATCTTCTATACAAATAAATAAAATTGAAGTGTCTGTTTGTAATGTCGAAATAACAGCTTTTTACTAAATACATATCAAAGTATATACGGTACTAATAACAAAAAGAAATTTTTTTAATTTTTGTCTGTCTGTCTGTCTGTCTTTCTGTCTGTCTGTCTGTCTGTCTGTATGTCGGTATGTCTGTTGTATATCGGCTAATGGCTATAAAGGCTGATTTTGACGGGTTTTTCACTGGCAGATAGCCGATGTTACAGGGAGTAATTTACGCTACATTTATTTTAGAAAAAAATTGCCGTAACAGGCTAGATCCAGTGCGTCTTTTAAAATTATTTTTTAAGAGGTTAAATGTATATAGCTGGAATATATAATGTAAAACCTGTTTTATACTTTTCAAAAATAATAATTTGGAAAAACTCACTGGATACCGTAATAGGCATTGTTAAAATAAAAGGGTTAGCTTTCCATTGACGTCCGTCGAGTTGAGGGTTGATATTTTTTTTTACAGAAAGAATATATTATTATAAGCACACACGCAAAGTTTCATCATACGGAAACGCGTACTTTTTGAGAAAAAAATATTGTAAACCAATATTTACGCCAATCCCCATTGACGTCCGTCGAGTTGGGGGTTGATATTGTTTTACAGAAAGGTTACATTATTATTAGCACACACAAATTTTCGACATTCGGAGATCGGAATCGATTTTTTTGTGAATCGATACATCAGCTTATGATTAGAATCGATTTAAAATCGATCTTTTTCGGAAAGAATCGACATCCCTACGGACGATGACAATGACAATACAAAATGGCGTCAGTAGGAACTGACATAAATATTGCAAAAATAATTGATTTTCAATAATTTTTTTCTCAAAAAGTACGCGTTTCCACATGTCGAAACTTTGTGTGTGCTTATAACAAGCTTTCTAAAAAAATATCAACCCCCAACTCGACGGACGTCAATGGGAAGTCGAACCAAATAAATAATTTTGCATGCATGTTACGATGGTATTTTCCGCGATCGAATAAGATCGATTCAATGCAATATGATTAAACCGTGAATCGATTCACGCAGTTACGATCCAAAACAAAGAATGGGGCATCCCTATTCCCGAGCACCATTAAAACCAAAATGACTAGGTTCTAACACATCCATTTATGTTATTAAATACGAAAAATGAATAGCACATAAGATGTTTTTGAACTGGTCGTGTTAGGATAAAAAAACACCGTATTGTCACTGCATTTTTATTATTGTAAAATGATCACATTGAAGAATGTCTATTAAAAGTAGCACAGGCCGCCAGGTGCAGTTCCAGGACATTCTTTTAATGTGTTGATTGATTAGCATCTTTACATTCCAAGCACCATTGAAGCTAAAATGATGAGCACATTGAATAATGGCATTTATAAAATTACACAATTATAAGAAGTTTGTGGCAATGGGCCGGCCATATAACTCGAAAAACGAACAACCTTTGGAGAAGAAAGGTTCTCGAGTGACAGCCTCGTACCGGCAAGCTAAGAGTGAGGCGGCCATCCACTAGATGAAGTGACGACCTGGTAAGACATGCGGAAAATCGATGAATGCAGGTGACGCAGGACCGTGCTTTGTGGCATGCCTTGGGGGAGGCCTATGTTGAGCAGTGGACTTGTGAAGGCCTGTAATGATGATGAAATGATGAACAAGTTTTAAACTAGTTGTGTATGGATACGACTCCACCGGGTTAGGACACGCTCTCACACGCTCTCAAATTTATATTTTCCAAAATCCTAGGAGGAAAAGTAAACTCTTGTATTATACACTCACATAGACTTTTAATTAAACTCGTCAGTCTTCATTTTCTAATGTCATAGGCGAATTAAATACATAATGTGGAATATTAATGTTTGGCTAACCTGTTTAATATAATCAAACACTAGCTGCAATGATTAGACTTTGGCGTATGAACCTACTTGTATATATTTATTATTTTCCTACTCTCGACCCCCTGTTCATACAGACGTGTCAGTACTCAGTACCATCAGTACGATTTGCGTCTTTGATACCAATACGCATAATTTTCGTCTCCTATTTCTTTAGTTTTTGGATTATTTTTGTTGTTACGTCATCCGCATCAAGTGCAAACTTAGCTCAACCGTGTTGTAACTCGATTTAGTAATTATACAGTCTATACTTGATACAAGTAAAAATATGATTTTTTCAAACTTTAACTCAAACACAGTTTATACTATAATATAACACCTCAGCAAAATTATTAATTAGTAAGTATAAACAAGCTAGTCAATGCAGTGTCTACAATTTTAAAAGATTTCAATATTTATAGCTTTTAAACATTAATCAGTGTATTATAACCATAGATTAAAATTATAACTGTAGTAGGTATGAATTCGTTAGTAATATGAGGGGATCAGATTATTAGTATTTCATAAACTTAAAATAATTAAGTATTGAAACATGTACAGAGCGTTATGTATCTGTGGGTGTGGGTCGTTTATTATTATGCCTAAAAAATCGTACCATATCTAATATTCAGTAAAAATAAAATGAAATGTAATACATTAAAAACGAAAATTAGTAGTTTTTACAGTACAGTATAATAATATTTTTGGACTAGAACTTCGAGTGATAAAATAATTATATGTTTCTCATAAAAGTTTGAAATTAAGAGTGCTAAGAACAATTATTTTTTAAATGTTATTTATATGAATTATAAAACTAATATTATATTAGAATTAGTTTCGTTACTAAATTACGCATTACTTCAAATAACGAGATTCCGCCCTTACCTACGCGTCGAGTTTACGTCACATACTTTAGTCTTATTTCCATCGCCGCGTGAGTGTAAGAGGCAACTACAAATTAAAAAAAAAATTAGTGGGTACAATAGAAAGTTTTTTGTTAGTTTTTATATAAAAGGTAAGTAATTTCACTGTTTTTAAAAGTTAATTCCTTATATTTTGCTTCGTAACTATTTTATACACTTTATTTTATAAAGTGTATAAAATTGAATTCCATTTCAAATACTGTGTCGTTCACGTATCATTATATTTAATAGCCAGAATTAACTGAAAATTAAATATAAAGTGTCAATTATCACTATAAATCATGTGTAATTAACACAAATTTTCATATTCCACAAAGCCCAATGTGCGAAAATTGCGTTTTATGTTATAATTTCGATATATAGTAAACATTATGGCGAAATTGTTTTCAACAATAATTAAAAATTAAAAACATTGTTCAACCGACTTCCATATAAATTATTAAGAATAACATTATTAGTCAGACCTTGATTAAATTTATATGGGACCACATGTGAAGCACCAGCTTTCAAATAAAAAAAGAATCATCGAGTTCACCCAGAAGGAAGTTATGAGGTAACACACATAAAAAAAAACATAGAGTCGACTTGAGTACCTCCTCCTGTTCGAAGTAGGTAGAAAAATGACGTTGGTTAATTTTTTTTGAGGCTCCTACTGAGTATTTCGATATAATCTTTATAAATAAAAATTATGTGTCACGTTGTTTGTCCGCGATGAACCCCTAAACTATTGAACTGATTTCAATGAAATGTTTCACATGTGTGCAGTTCGGTCCAACTTGAGAGATAGGATAGTTTTTATCCTGATAAGTTACCCTCAATTTATTTATTATGAATTTAATAATTTTTTAGGACACATGGTCGTCGGAATGGTCAAAACAACGCCTACCTTGTCAACTAGGCGATTCGTTAGATTTGCCTTAGTTGTAGAAGTGACATACTATTTTAATTTTTTCTTTTTTTTTGTAGGTTTGTTTGGTTTTGTTATTTATTACTGTTCTAACCATTGAATTTGTTTACGCCACTTTTGTTTAATAAATTGTTTAATAATGTTTGATGACTTTTTTACATACAAATATATTTTTTCAAATAATATAATTAATCCCTCCCTCTCCTTACAGTTTCCTTCCACTGCTGGTCATGGGCCATGGAAATAAAGGGGAGCACAGAATTTTACTGTCAAAAATATCACCCACCTTTGCAACGCTGCCCTAAACATCGCACGGAGTATCCGCGTTCCGCCGAGATTAAATTTAGACAAAATATTCGCCTATTTTTCCTCCCACATTTTTTTACTTATCACTATTACAACAAACACCGTTACATCCTAAAAAACCCTACTGAACATAGCCCTCCACTATATTCCTCATAGAGGGTATACTTGTCATAGTTGCAACGTTCTGTTCCACGGTACACGTAGTACTCTTACGAAACCCTCGGAATGATATGAATATTCATACACCGCTACTACACGGTAATTGATAATTTCTCGAAACATTTCATTTATCGACAAATCGTCTTGCAATCGTCGTTACTCTAGCGCTCACTTGACCTTGATACAAATAATTCGATATTTTAATTATTGATATTTTATTTATATTTGGATAAGAACATAGTAGTGCCTCTAAGTTATATTTACCATCTTTAAAAAAATTGTCTTTGGCCTGACCTACTATACTCTTTTGCTTCACCATAGTTCTGACTAAGATGCCCAATAAAATGTCAAGGTCTGAGAGGTTAAAATCGCAAATAAATACAAAAAACAGCAGCGTGACGAATGTCACTGCCGGATGCCGTAAAGTAATACCCCGCCGCCGGTTATTATTCAGACACGGAAGTCAAAAAAAAAAATGGCGTTTCGTTCCACGTGACTTTGAACTATGATATATGATATTAGCTAACACTTTTAGAAATAGGATTAAACACAAAGTTCTCAGTGGAATTTATTTTTATTGATAAATATAATATAATATACAAATAAATATAATATGTATATTATATAACTTATCTTTGTAAAAACATTTTTCTTTTTATAGATATTGCAAAAATGATTCATTACACGCATTTTTCCCATATTATATTAACCAGAGCACGAAATATCTATACAACTCTTATTTTTTTCAGATTTCTTGATTCCGTTTAGATTTTCATAAAATCTATAGGCCATTTACTATAATCAATAAATATATAATAAATAGTAACTTTTTTTTGTGTGGTAAATACCATTAGAAATCGTTAAAATTTCTAGTGGGCCCAAAACCGATTGTCTCCTTGGAGTATATTTTATATATTAGAGTAATATATTGTTGGTTTTACGCCGTATTGCCGTACGTACGTAAGACGTATATACGTCTTGCAACACATACGTTCTGCAACTTTACAACTTTAAATCATCCACGGAACACAGGGAACGTTGCATTAACTATTTAAAATATACGATATTTAGATTATAGTACTCAGCCGTCTTCTCTATTGAAATTTAGATGTTTTTTTTTTTATTTAATAGCCTGGCGAAACATTATTAGAATATGTGTTTTTTTTATCAATAATTACGAGTATTGTTATGACAAAATTTACAGATAGAACCTTGTTAACATATCACAAAATCTAATTTTCAAGATAAATTTATGTTGCCCTCTGATTTCCTCCGGAATTGATTATCTTTTTAAAAGCATTTTATACACAGATAAAACCAAAATTGCAAGTATTTTCTAGTTAGCCCAAAAAATTCATTTCAAGATATGTGCTCACAGTACCTTGTTTAACCAACGCGACAAATACTAAATGTTTATAAAAAGTATTTCAAATAAAATATATTTTGAAAAATTAGCATCTCCAAATAATAATATATTAAACGGTAAAAATCATTAGCCCATTTGAACTGCCCGGAAACTTATCTGGACAAAGTTATTTGAATTTTCTACAAAATGATCTGCCAAATTTAATGGAGAGGTGCCTGAGGAGGTGAGACAACCCCTACTGGCTACAAAATGCAAACGACAGTGCGTATTTAAATACCACGTATCCACATAAATGGATTGGTCGTTTAGGTTCCATTGTGTGGCCTCCGCGATCGTCGGAATTAAATCCACTAGATTTTTTTACTGGGGCTGTCTAAAAGGAAAGGTGTATTTCAGGTCTATTTCAGATTTGGAGGAATTGCGCAGTCGTGTGCACAAGGCCGCTTCAAAAATAACTGAACGGCGCTACGCCGCCTTCTTAAATGAACATGTATTAGAAGATGTCGAGCTTGTATCTGAGTCGGTGGCAGACAATTCGAACACCTGTTATGAAATAAAGATTGATTTACGTACAACTTAACGCTTTTATTATGACAATTTAAGACAAGATAATTTTTTTCTTTCTACAGTTGAATTTATTCTTTTTGCATCTTATCTTTAAATAAAATTATGTATTATACCATTTTGTAAACTCTATTAACTGCTCTATAAACTCTATTAACTATTTTATACGTGGTAGAGCCATGCGGCAGCTATATTAGTAGTATAGTTTTAGCACGAATGGGTCGGCTCAACCGGGGAAGGACCACGCTTTCACAAAATACCAGCGTAAAATAGCAGCTTAAAACTACTGTGTTTCGTATGGTGAGTGTAGAGAACCGGAGCCCCTTTTTACTGGAAAAGAGGCATTCCATCTTAGTCCTCACGGGTGACAACGCATCTGCATTTTGATTCGCAAACGACGATAGTTGTAGATGTCTATGGGCCACAGCAACCACTTACCATCAGGTGGACTGTGTGCTCGTTTATCGCCCTATCCTATAAAAAAAATGCGCATATTTTTGAAATAGTTGGCCACTTAGGTCTTCATAATTTTTTTCACTAATGGCTTTAGTCAAAATTTGTTTTTTATAAAATTTCATGTTAAAAATTGAACTTTTTTTTGCAAAAATGTACAATAGATACTCATACTCTTTACTGCATTTCTAATAGAATAGTCTGTGAGGATAAGAGAACACCAAAAACGCAACGAATTTCATTAATTTGCAGAAGTGGTGTACATACCTGAAAGTACAGTAAGGTCAATAAAAACATATATATTTTTAAAACCTTTATATTTTTGGCACCGCTTGGAATATATATGTTTTTTGTATTTTTATTTGAGCGGCTGGTACCTGTACTATTAGGCGCTCCAGGATTATCCATTATTTCTTGGGCACGCTGTATATAAAACTGTACATGCACCGAAACATTACCTTACTTACGGGCAGTTAAGTATAAATTGCATAAAAATTAGCTATCATTTGTCTTCAGAAATTACACTAATGCAATGGCGTGGACGATCTTAAATATGTTCACAATTACAGTTTTTAATTTATTACTTTATTTACCTCCTAATGCTCTAATAAGAAATCATCGTATTACGCAAATATCGTATTATCGTATTGCGAGGTTGGGGTTGTAGGGCGGGCGATACAGTAATTCCACGTCTGTCGTCGCCAAGTAGTCGATTTCTTGCTTGGCGGTGTGCGAAAAGGCGCTGTCGTGGTGAAGGAGGATCCTACTGCGAGGTCGTTTCTCCCGAACTTTTTCCAAGACAAATTGCAAACATTTATTAGTGTACCAATCTGCAGTAACTGTTTTTCGATCTTCTAAAACAATTGTTGCGTAATGACGTGTCCTTTCGAAGATCGAGGCCACCATCTTTTTTCCCACGCTTCGACCTCTTTTCACTTTAGTTGACAACTCCTCGGAAGGAAACATCCAGACAGCAGACTGTCTTTTAGTTTCAGCATCTTTACAATAAATCCAGCTTTCTTCACCCGTAAGTATGTCGCACATAGCATTTGAGTCACCTCCGTTAAATCTTTGAACCATTCACGTCACCAATCAACACGACGGAGTTTTTGGGCCTCCGTCAAATTATGAGTTATCCACCGGGCACAAAGTTTCCTGACCGCTAAATATTCATGGAGCATTTTGTGCACTTGTCTCATACCGATGCCTAAGCTTGTCCGAATCTGATAAGTCACTCTTTTGCCTGTCTCCATCATACGCCGCACAACACTGACGTTATCTTCAGTCGTCGCCGTAGAAGGAAGTCCCTCACGCAGATCATCGGTGAGATTAGTGCAACCACGTTTAAACTCATTAAACCGGTTTTAAACAGTGGCACGAGATGGGGCTTCATAGTGAAAGGCCAATCGTAGCCTATCATAACTTAAATGACATCGAAAGTCATAAAAAATTATTGTACGAAAATTTTCTCCCGTTAAATTCATGCTGACGTGACAGACAATTTTCAATTTGCCGCCAAATCGTAAACAAATGACAAATTAATAAAATACATACACAATAATATTGGCAGAGTTCCATTTTCAAAATATGAACTTATTTTTTTATTATATCGTTTACAAGTGTCCAGTGTAGTACTTTCAGTGTCGCCCTCGTATGTCTGACGATTATTACAAAACTCTTATTATCTTTATAATTTAATTCATTAGATGTTTATATATGTCGTGGCAAATCGTAATCAGTAGTTGTAGAATTTCATGATATTATACACTGTTTGTTGACCATATCATGATATGGTCAACAAACAGTGTTATATGGATCGACCAAATCAATGAATACAGATCGTTTGACGATATTAACACTCTGTGCAGTTTGGTCCAACTTGAGAGATAGGATAGTTTTTATCCTGATAAGTGACATTCAATATTTTTTATTACGAATTTAAGGATTTTTATATGAAGAGTCGCTAAAAAGGGCAGAACAACGTCTGCCTGGTCAACTAGTATATTATATAAATTATTGCAACCTCACCTGAACCTACTGTTGCTGATAATACTAGATGGTTGCTTTTGTATGATATGGTCAAACGTAGAGACGAATAATATAGGGAGGGTAAATCGACAATCGTTGACATTTTTATACGATATGGCCATAATAATTGGCTATAACATGAAGTGGTTGCGATTCATATAATGGTTGGGCACTTCATGATATAATCAATTCTACGATCTGGCCAGGACAATATAAACTTTCCAGTTTTTGCTTTCATGGTTAATCTAATAATAGCGCCATCTACTTACTGCTAAATAAAACTAATATTAACTTGCACTTGCAGCATTGAAAATTGCAGATTTAAAATATGCTAGTGGTCATTACTATCGGGATGATTTACCGTAATTGTTAAATTTCACAAAGTGACTAACCAAGCGGCTAACAGTATCCTGTGTATAAAACACTGTGATTATGAGAGAAGCTCTTTAGTTGAACATATTGGGTATCTGTCGGCATAGCAATAATTTCATCAATTTCATTAGGTATCAAGTTATCCGATGTAAGTAATTAAAAATTAAGTGCATTGTGCGACTTTTATCTCCTTTTGATGGAATAGTTTGTGACATCATTGGATGTCTAATTACACCTAGTAAGTATGGTATGTATGGTCACGATCGTCCAAAAGCTTCTTTTCCGTTTTTATGATATATTTATTAAAATGCATGATTTCATGGCACAGGAACGTCTTAATATTGAATATAATTATGAAGAATAACTTCTTGGGGACACAGACATGTTTCAGTAGTTAAAAAAATCGTGGACATTTGAAAACTGCTGATACGGATTTGAACATTGTCCGGTTTAAATGAACAAGCTACGTAAAAGTACTATAAATATCAAAAAAAGCAAATATTTCTTATACGCTGCTTCATTTTTATTTTAATTATTGGTAAAACTGCACTGATATAATTTTGAAAGTTACTAGTCAAAGCTGCAAAAATTATATTATACTTATTTATGTGCCATTTTGTTCGATAACTTGTTGCCATCTTGTAGGTCTCTTTCTAGCGGAGCATTCGTACCAGGTAGACATAAAATATATTCGATTAAAAAAAATTATGTTGAAGATTGTTGACTTTGAATACTTCCATCCAACGAGTTACGGGACAATTTTGTGTCCCGGAGCTTTGTTTGGGGACAATGGGACAGGTGACCGAGAAAAGGGACAGTCCCGTTCAAAACGGGACGTATGGTCACTTTAGCTATAACCCGGCGACGGCTCCGTGACGTAGTGGCTTAGCAATCAGTTGTTGCGCTGGGGGCCGCGGGTTCGAATCTCGCACGAAACAAATATTTGTATGGCCTACAAATAATTGTTCCGGGTCTGGATGTTTGTCCTTGTGCAATTTATGTTTGTAAACTGCCTCCACGACACAGGAGAAAATCCTAGTGTGGGGGTAACGTTTTTTTACAATTGAAATTGAAAGATTGAACCCTTATACTTCTTGTTGTGTCGCGTATTTTATGTGTCAACATTAAATACGCGACAATTAGTTTTGAAATTACTCTCTTGATGTTAACCTAACACTACCCAAAGAATTCTGAAGAGACAGGTGAAAACTGCGGGTGCAAGGTCAGGACTATATGGTGGATGCAATAACACTTCTCCATCAAACTCTCTCAATTTTACATTATCATGATGAAAGACTACTCCTTTTTTGTTGATCAATTCCGGCCGTTTTTGTCAATTTCTTGCATGAGTCTCATTACTTGTTGGCAGTAGAGATCCGAATAGATGGTTTTGCCCACGGGTAAAGGCTCATAATAAACTAATCGCACCAAACGCAGCATCACCTTATTGCGTGTTAATAATCCGGGTTTCGCTACAGTCTGTGGAGCTTGACTACCCTTAAACCATGATCTTCTTTCACGGTCTTGTCTTAGGTGATCCACTTTTCAGCCACAGTGATCAATCTTTTAAAAACTGGTTCGGTTTCATTACGTTTCAATAGAGAACCGCAAATGAGTACACGATTCATTAGGTTTCTTTCAGTGAGCTCGTGTGGTACCCAAATATCGAGCCTTTTGGGTGAAAAATATTTCGTGGTCAATCATCAATTCTTTAATGTAATGTAATTACTAATATGCTGATCTTGCTTATGTTTTTCAAAAATGGTGACGACTTTATCCGTATGAGGGCGACCAGAGCGAGCTGCATCTTTGACATCAAAATTCCCGAACTGAAAACGCTTGAACCAACTATGTGCTATTCTTACTGATACTGCATTAGCTCCATAAACGCCACAATTTTTTTTTCGCGGGTTGAGTTGCATTTTTCCCTTTTTTGTAATAAAACTTCAGAATGTATCGAAATTCTTCGTTAGATTCATTCATTTTGGAGAACAGAAAAACTATTATAAAATGGCGGGAAAGTATTTTTTGCTATTTATTTTTCTTTTTATTAATGTATTATATATGTATTGATATTAAAACCAGTCAGACAGAAATAGTACAACCAAAGAGATTTTTCTTCAATTTTATACAAACAAAATACGAATAAACTTTTTCCCCGACCTATTAGTACGTAAGCTAGCCAAATGAAATCCACGCCGACCCACCAAAATTCTAATAGCGATTTTAGTGTAGAATTACCACGTTCTCAGCGGTGAACGAAATATCACAAACCTGCATATTTGAGAAGTTATAAAAATATTTCGGATAATATTTTTTAATTGAAGTCTGTCATCCTGCGTCGTGGTCAGTGCTGCGAAATCTTTTCTGCCCTAACCCTCTGCGGTTTGTGCGTAGTATAGTGGGATTTATATAAGCTGCTACTTTTTACTTTTAATGAGCTATTATGCAGTTTTATTTCATTCATATTTTCGGAGATGTTACAAATTTTCATTTTCATTTTACCTTATATTTTCGTATTAAAGGTAGCGAAGATAAGTAGAACTCATCATCGTCATAATTACAGTCTATTAAATATCCACTGCTTAACATAGGCCTCTTGCATGGATTGCCTAATAAGCTGGATTTTTTCCATAGTTGCCACGCTTGGCAGGCGGGTTGGCAAATACAGCTTTTTATTATTTTGAGCTGTTATCAAGAGGATGCTGCTGCCCATCTCCTGTTACAGTTTCCCTCCGTTGTCTCTTATGATACCCACAGGTAGGTATGGGGTAGTTGATTCTCATTGGCAGCTACTACAAGGCGAATATATTTCTACTCCCGTTTATAATATAGTTCTTATCACGTTCAGCGTGAAATGAACTACATTTTTTGAGTTTTGAAATTTTTATGTATATAGATCGCAAAAAAAATTGTATGTTTTCTACTTGATGTCGTGAATTAATAGAAAACCATGAAATTCAACATTTATAATATAAAAACTAAATTAACTTTAATTATGAATAAATCTAAAAAGTTAATTGTAATTAATACAATTCTGATTCCAAAAAAATTTACCCTTCAGAATACATCGGAAGTTATTCCGGATCTATCGTACGTATTATAATGAAAAACTCACTTTTGTGTTCCTGTAGTAGGGTGAGTGGGGGGAAGATCGAACGGTTTTTTGATGAGATGAGCAGTGTTGTGTTTGACGTCTTGTAAAACAGTACATATTAACTTAAGCTAAAATTATATCTATGGTGAATAGAGTACAAAGATTATATTTTTATGTCATATCGATAAATCCCTGTTATATTTATTCGAAAGCAAAAAAAATTAATTACAATGTTTTTATCGAAATAAAAAAACAGGGCGAAAGATGAAAGGGTGGTGGGGAAAGATCGAAGTACTTTCTAAAATCGTTCAAATTAAAGTCAGACGATATTGACTGCTGCATCCTTGCCCCCGCCTCGATCAAGTCGTCCGTGAGCGAAAGGAACTGCTCGTAGTCCGCGCGGCAGGAGTCCAGGACTCCTTTTTCCACATCCGAGTCCTCGAGCTCAGCGTAAGCCTCCTCCACTGCGGCCCTCTTCGAGCATCAAACTGCTCGAGCCGCTTCCTCAAGTTATAGACCCTATCCGGTCGACCTGTCAAAGCATGGACGCTAGTGGCCCAGAACAGCTCCGCCCTCAGGCAACGAATCAGTAGCTTGAGCAATGGCATCACTACTAAATACAAACTAATACGCGGCTCAAACACAATTCAAATTAACAAATAACAAATACTAGTACGATCAAATCAAGTTAATACACAAATACAATTACTATTTATTAAATTAAATACAAGTTATACTACAATTAAAGGTACACACTACAGTCAATCAGCAAAATGCCTCGCTCAAACAACCGATCCTTCGACAATTAATCTAATTAAATATCACACGTAACGATAATTATCCGATTACGTGTGATAAGCTTATCTACCTAGTCAAATACCTGACGCGTACCTAGCCCTAACAAACTACGGGCGTGGTTCCTTCTTCTACCCGCCAATAACACAAAATATTTATATGTAATTTTTATTACGTACTATTTTTATCTATATTACGGCCGGGCGATTGGAGACCCAATCAACCACGCTCTTGCTACCAGAACTGTTCGCGCACCTAGTTGCTTGGACTAAGGCCTACCATACAGGGGCCCATACAGCTGTTAGGTTCGACGGACAACTAAGTGTGGGGCTCAAAATGCCTTATGGAACATGTCCTATCATACTACACAATAGGGAGAAGGCTAGGTAAATAAATAGTACGTACCTGTTCAGAGGCGAAGAAGGCTCACAGGGCTCGTTCAGGTGTTAATTGTCGTGAATGTAAGTAGTGTGTGAGAAGTGTATATCTGTGTAACCTGAATTAGCCCTTTTAATCAGCAGCAACCCTGACTCCGGCACCGCCCCCCGGCGTGATATTCTCCAGCGGCGGCAGCAATGGACTATTTCTTTCTTCAATTCACTATGTCAGTCTATCAACTTTATCGTACATTTAACTAACTTCAAGACGCAACTAAATCCCGTTAATTATAATCAAAAAACGTAACTCGCGGCACGACGGATGGCCGGTGGGTCAATGTTCACCTACGTTCACTCCGCAACAAATCATTTCGAAAACCGAACGCGACCTTTTAAGGCACTTAACGCAACGGTACAATTAAACATTAACTTCTCAACAATCAGCCAACCCGGCGTCTAAGACTACACAATTCCTCGTCGCTGCACAAATCCGCTAACAAAATCGACACTATCGGAGGCAACCACGTGGCTCGATTCGATTCACAGCAATCTAAATATTGCAAAATTCACTTCAACACGCAATCACTAATAGCGAATTTAAACGCGCACGAATACTAAAAATCTAGACCACAACCGAAACTGGTCCCGCGAAAAAGCGCTGCAGCGGTCACTACAAAATACGTGGATTGACCGCAACGCTTCTCTGAGGCTATTGTTTTCAGCCCGCGCGTTGAGCGACTGCCCGCGGCACGCAGCCGCCTCCCCCTGCCATCGGCGTTACCTCACCTCGACACCATCGGGTGATTCGCCAAGTCGAAGGCGATTGGATGCGGTCTCAAAATGTCCATTTTTGGGCCTAAACAGACGGAATGTTACTATAAATCCTAAAATCCAAAAAGTAGCGATATTTAGACATAGCAACATAACTACCAATTAAAAATAATAAGTATGTATACAAATAAAAAACTCGTACCTACCTTGTAAATTAAGTTACACGATACGGGGTAAGATTAAAACACCCGACTTGCTCGCGTAAAAGATATTCCCTTATAACACACAAATGGTCCCTCAAAACGACAAGTGCCGACTTAGGTGTGATATGTAACAAAATGGCGGTCTTATGAATGTTGTTTGCATTGGATAAATTACCCAAAATCTGTCTTTACTGATGTCTTTTTATCTTACCCCGTTTTTCATCTTCCCTCCACTCACCCGTATATTATATTATTTCAATCATCTACGTCCAATAGTATCTGAGAAATCAATAAAAAAAAGACTATGACAAACGGCCATAGATACATAGACACCCAGGTGACTCTACAATTGATACAATTTTGCTTATTTTGACGCGGATTAGTGATATTCCCAAATTGAAGCCCACGCGGGCTAAAAGCTAGTTATCAAATATGCTACCGATACAGGTTGTATAAATATCTGGGTAAAAAAAAACTGTAAATTTCTAGTTATAATCAAATGCTATGCTAAGCTATGTGAATACATATACATATATATATACGAAACACTATAGAATGTGTCCAAAAAGGCACGTATGGCAATAAACAATACAATGATGTTGTGACCAGGATTAAGAAAGGAATGCTTCGGTGGTTTGGCTTTCTTTTACTTGTTATGAGCTAGTGTTTGACCACAATGCCACCTGGTGGTAAGTGGTGATGTAGCCTTAGATGGTAAATCACACTGTCTTATCGTAACAAAAGCCTATTCACTCTTGCCTTGAAGAAGCCCAGATTGTATTCGGACGGAAAGATGGACGCCGCGAATTATTCCACTCCTTTGCTGTACGCATCACAAAAGACGAAGCAAACCGTTTGGTTATAATACGTGGAATATCGACAACAAAGGGATGAAGACTCGCCGACCGCCTAGTTGTCCGATGGTCGAAAGGAGAGGGAGGAATTAAAGCTTGGCTACCCTGGCTACTCTGTGCTCGAAGCTGACAAGATTGGTTTCCAACAAATCAAGGTCACCAATGAGCCTCTTAGCACGACTCTCCACTGAGTCTAATGAAAATCCACCACCTTACCTATCTTTGCCGCCAAAAAGCAGTACTTGCACAGCTTTGTTCCGGGCTGAATAGTTAAAAGTGCCAGTATAAACAAGCTGTGTGACTTTCCATCTTATTCCTCAAAGGTGACAAAGTATTTGTTTGAAGTTTGCTGCATGTATCCACAGATATCATTAGCTATTTATCATCAGATAAGTGAGATTATTACATATTACACTTATCATCAGATAGGAGAGGTAAGATTTTCTAACGCTGCAGCTATATTATGGTTGCAGCACAAATGGGTTAGATCGACCGGGGTAGGACGACGCTTTAATTGAATACCAGCGTAAAATAGCGACGGAATGTTGTAGTATAGAGTATATATGTAGTAGATAGTATAGTTGTAGTGTACAGTACCGGAGACCCTTTTTACTGGAAACGAGACCTTTCAGCTTGGTCTTTAGGGGAGGCAACGCATCTGCATTTTGGTTCTTAATCGAAGATAGATGTAGATGTCTATGATCCGCAGCTTCTCCTTACCATCAGATGGACTGTGTGCTCGTTTGTCAGCATTATTCTATAAAAAATTGTTCAGAAAATCCAAAATTGTATATCTCATTAGCGTTTCATTTAATTTTGATGAAAAAATAAATAATATTCCTGACTTTTAAAATATATTATTATCGTGTTTTAAATTTACCGCTCCATTATTTTAACAAGTAGTATCACCTACAGGGAAAATATTGTTTACGAAAATAAATCGATCATACAAAGTATAAGATCGATATAGGCTGTATGGTACATTTGTCAATTGTCTATCAAGAGCTAAAAAAATATCAAGGCACCTTTAAATGTTTAATAGCAATAAAGCTTATAAAAGTTGAAAATTATTTTGTTAACAAACTACGCATACTAAGCTATTGATATGAAACAGGGAACCAGTTGATGAAATTCTGAAGCTAATAAAAAAAAACAAAATCAGTTTTTTCGGGAATCATCATGACCACATGCAAAATCAATATCCGCACATCCACGTAAAATTTTTTCAAAGTAGCAATATAAAATGATTTTTTAGAAAACATAAGATGGATAAATTAATAAAAGTGTTTTCTTGATATACGGCTACTCCTATCCTCGTATATTTAAGTGCATATTGCACTTATTCGAGAATATGGTTATGATAGAGGCATTTTAAGAACACAAAATTGCTCGACCTTGACGTGCCAAGAGTAAAGCACTATATCTAATAACGCTTTGCGTTATGAGGCGTGCAAAAATATTTTTCAGTGTCAAAGATGAAACTTCTATGACGTCGTGAAACTGTGGTTCGTCTGAACCTGAAGTGTCCGACTGTTCATACGAAATGTACCAAATTGATTTAGGTGGTGCGCTGCCTTGCGTCTCGCCGTCGCTGCCCTCGCTGTCCCCCGTTAACATGCGCGGTGTTTATAAACTATAGAGCCGATGTGCGATGTTGAGATTGTTCAAAGTCAAATATGATTATCGATTGCTTTTGAAAGGATGCAGGACCGACTTGCGTCATCGGCGTTGTCTACTGTGATTCGTCGTTATTTACTCAGTATGATTATTAAAAATATTATTAAAAACAATTATCTATTCAAATGACTAGAATAGAATAGAATAGAATAATTTTTTATTCAATATCGATTATTACATAATTCTTATTGAAAGTCATTTTTTATATACCACTGGTCCTGGGAAGAACCAGCAAGAAACCCAGCGGGACTTTTTTTTCAACCATAATTTCGTTTATACAATTTTGTTTTGTTTAAACAAAACCAGCATGGTGGCGATCACCTTATTCCCAGGGGTTATTTTCATACCTTTTTGTACAGTTTTTCTTTAATAAAACTTTTAAACTTGTTTATTGACAAACTTTGAATATGTTCTGGGATTTTGTTGTAAAAGCGTATACATTGCCCCATAAATGAACTACTGATTCTGTGGAGTCTAGTAACTGGTATTAGAAGCTTATGTTTGTTCCTAGTGTTTAAAGTATGCACATCCTTATTCTTATTAAAGCTATTTATGTTTTTATGTACATACATTACATTTTCATAAATATATTGCGATGCCAAAGTTATTATATTTATTTTTTTAAATTTTAGTCTGAGGGACTCTTTACAATTTAGGTTGTAAATCTGACTGACCACTGACTGACTGACCGCCATTGCAGTGTATCATGAACAGAATAATATAACTATGAATGCAATTACGCGCGATACAGGTCGAATTGTATGACTCTGGTAACCCGAGCACTAGTCGATTCACTCATAACAAGTGGAAAAGTTCTTGATTGCTTTTTTATAGAACGAGTTATGTTGCATCAACAACTGGAAATTCGAACTGTGTTTTTTAACTGCTGGAATATTGGAATATTTTGGAATCGCACATCGCTACGTTAAGGTTTGGAAAGCTAAAATAAATCATGGGTTCCATAATTGAAGCTTATCAATTGGGCCACTGGAATATTTTGCATACATCTGCAGCATCACCAGCGCCAGCAGCCCCTTGTCTGCTTCGAGAAATGACCCCTCTTTTTTAAAACACGGGGGCAACTTTGCTCACTTTCTCCATATCCGCACAACAAAATCTGCAATGAAAATGAGCACTTGTAAGCGACGAACCTTCCGAATTCCACAGGTCCCCGTTCCACAGGTTCCACAGCTACGCGAATCCGCTGTAAGCTTACTAAGACCATTAGGAGCGGCCACGTTGGGCAAACCCGCAACCTCCAGCTCGTTATGTGGGTTGTTCTTAGTTCTTCATGGATGATCAAGCCTCGGCTACATGACTTTAGGAGGCCTAAAAATGTCTAACTTTTTTTAGAAGCCCTTTTTGGCTAACTGAGCGACAAATTATTGATACGGCTGAATCAATAGCCACCAATGGGCTTAAATTCAGTTCCTTAAACTGCTACTGTAGCACTAATACTCGTAGTCATATCACAAGGTAACGGTAACAGCTGGAACAATAGAAAATATAAAAATGTACCGACGCCATTTATGATCTTCTTTAAGACTCCGGCTTCACGCAGCGACTTCCATGCGTAAACAATTTGTGCAAAACAATTGCAACAACAACATGGTGCATTGGAAAAAGTTCACACGAAAACGTCTTGCATGCGCAAACAGTTTGTACAAAGTTTGCGCAAAGAACAAGTGTGGCGTTCACATGTCGTTTTAACGTACATAGATCCTTGTTTGTGCAACTTTAGTTTGAGCTTTTTAAACATTTGTGCAAGCCATTTTTCCGGCTTAACGTACATGCTTGCTTGTGCAAATTAGAATTTGTGTAAGATTGAGCGTATAGCCGGGCCTTAGGGTAAGGACAGACGTGCTCATTACTAGCACGAAAGCATGCTTTTATTGAGCAAGTGCTCATTAGTACTTTGTTTTATTTATTAGCACGTTTGTCGCTACGTTGCTAGTAGTGAGCATGCTTATTTTGAGCGCGCTCAAAAATCAACCGAAGTTTGATTTTCGAGCATGCTACCTGAGGCGCGGGTTCATAAGCAAACCAACGCGCTGCTCCGAGCGCGTTGGTTTGCTTATGAGCATGCTATTATTGAATCGATCTCGATCCGCGACAGTTGCTGCGTCAGTTTAAAATAAATTTTATTGAGTTCTGTACGGATAGCACTGTCGCTATATCTTTGTACATCCATTATGGCTGAGAGCCTTGTAGTACCTAATAGCACGTCTGTGCAAAGTTTGCTTTGAGCATGCTTATTTATGAGTATAGTTTAAGCGTACTTATTGCTGGCAAGAGTACGTCTGTCCGTACCTTTATTCGAAGGATGTACATTAATATTAACTACAATTCCATATTTCGATTGCGGACACTAAACGACGCGATATTAATTTCTAACCCAAGCCTAATATTCTAAATCTGTATACACACACAATACAATACCCGGTGGTTTATAGCAAATGAAGATTTCAAGTCTATCTTTGAAATTTCAATAAATCATTATCTTTTATTATGTTTCTTATATTACTTTGACAATATCTAAATTTGTAAATTTGTCACAATTTACAAAAAAGCAAAAAATATATCACTATTTTTGGCTTTTCTGTAATATTCAGTAGCATTAGTAGTAACTATTCTGTGTGTTTCTATCTAAGCTTCGATAGATAGACCAACAATAGAGGAGATAATTATGGCGGAGCGTATTATCGGCTACTGTTAATTGGATTTATCCACCGGCGTTAGTTAATTAAAATCAACTGACCAGTAACTGAGCATATATTATCGTAGTATTATGGCTACAGCATAGTCTCCAATATGACTTTCAGCGATGGATTTTTGATTTTAGTGAACTGAAACTGCAAGCAAATATGGCGCGCCATTATCCTTTACGCATAATAAAGAAGTATTGAGAATAAATTCAAATAATATATTTATGTGTTATTCTTTATAATACAAAGCATACCACATAATATTGTGTTTCTATACCTGCATTTACATTGTATAGGGCTTGTAAATTGCACCGAATCAAATTTTAGTCATTCTTCGCGCTCTACACCAAAATAAAGCTTTCCATATCACCGCCTGCTGCTGTAGCAAGCCGCCTAGCAAGCGTTCCAACTCTTTGTACAGAATAAATGTGAGAAACGCGCACACAGTCTGCTAAGTATGGTAAGTAAATTATGTGCCACCTAATGTTACTCTCTTCCATTGATATACAAGATATGGATGCGTACTGAAGACTAATATAGAATGCGTCGTTACTAATAAAAAAGTTTTCTGATTCACAACACTTACCATTCAAATCACGCTGTCTTGGAATCGTAGCTATATAGATGCTGCTTGGCTCTACCACATATTACTTTTTTTTGTAGGATAAGGGTAACAAACAGGCACACTGTCCACCTGATGGTAAGTGGTCGCTATGGCTCATCTACATACATCTATCCTCGATTACGAATCAAAATGCAGATGCTTTGTTTCTCGTTCTAGTTGTCCTCGTTTCCAGTAACAAGGGTATCCGGTCCTCTTACACTTACCATTCGTAACAAAGCAGAGTTAAGCTGGTCGAGCGGACCCGTTCGTGCTACAACTCACCTGTAATATAGCTGTAGCATGGCTCTACCACGTTAAACAAGTTGCGGTGATACGCTAAAATTAAATTAAATAAAACTAGATCGTCTTTTTGGAGTAAATTCATAAAATCTTACGATAAATAAATTCCATAAAAATCAAGTACATCAGATACAAATTTTAAAAAACATGTAAATGATATTTTATTAAAAATAGGCTTACTGTACAATAGTTATTGAGGAGGGGGATTGATATTCAGGACAATAATGTATGAAAAAACTTATGGTATTATGTTGTATGTAAAATTCCGGCATGCGTGTGTCGTACGTAAAGGCGTATAGCAGGAGAGGATTTATTAAACTTTATTGTTTCTTGTAAAAGGACGTAGGATGCGTTTCACATTGATGGTGCTTTTACGACACGAGTGAAACCACAAGTAATTGACAGTTTCTAAGATTTGGAACAACTTACACGTGGTAGAGCTACTTTGCAACTTTTCTATTATAGAACTAGCTGACCCGGCAGACGTTAATCTGCCCTAACTGGTTGGTGGAGCGATGGGTTTCGTTTTCACACACACACACACACTTTTCTATAGTTTTAGTATACGTATAGATAAATCCTTTTTAGGACTAATGGAACCATTATCAGCCATAATGACAATAAACTTAAAGAGAAAAGGAAAAATTTAAACCCTTTATTACTCTCCTGTAAGCGGGTGAGAAGTTGTCTATATGTTATACACGGTCATTTACTGTGTAAATACAAAATTTCATGGAAATCTGTCCAGTAGTTTTTGCGTGAATCGTGAACACACAATTTTTCTACATGTATATTATTTGTATAGATTATGGTGACAAACGGGCTTACGGTTCACCTCATGGTAAGTGGATGATGTGACCCATAAACATCTACATCTTTCCTTGATTAAGAATCAAAATGCGAACCATTGTCACCCCTGATGTTTGATATGGATTGCTTAAATTCCAGTAAAACGAGTCTCTTTTTCTGCACACATCATACAAAACACAGCCAGCTTTACTGGGGACTTTATAAAATAATGACTGCTCTTATCAAGTAAATTCTTAATATTTATTTGGCAGAAGAGGTGCTTGTGGGTATTTTAATTAAGAATAATTATATATATATATATAATCAGTTATTTAATAATTAATATGTACATTTATTCTGTCGCTATTTCCATCCTTTCTCTTACGGGTAAATTTCGTGGTATCCGACCGCCAATTATTTCAGGAGAAGGCATTCGTGGAAATTTTTTTCTAATTTTGGTTCCATGTTTTGCCAAAATTCGTCATCTTTATCAATTTTTTCATATAATACATTCCTTGGGGCTCCACAAAACAAAGTAAAAAAACTTCGGCATGTGATGTACAATTGGCCTTGTACTTGATAATAGTAGTTGTGATTTCTTTTTATTAACTTGTCGTTGTGGAGTATTAAATCGGCAAATGTGCAGCCTAAATGTTGGTGCTAAATGTTTGAAATAGCAGACAAACAAATATTTTATATCTACGACTCTGCGTCCTGATAACTTGTCGTTTTGAATTTCTTCATTATGGGCACAACAAATAAATACAAGTCATTGAGTGTAGTGGTCGACGATGAGGAGCTTTTTTTTATAGGAGAGGGGGCAAACGAGCATGCGGCTCACCTGATGGTAAGTGACTACCGCCGCAAGAAAACATCTTCTAAATCGCACAGTGGTGGACCGCCAATCATCTAGATGGTGCGGATGGTATCGGGAGTTTTGCCGCGATGTGCGTTCGAGAAATTTGGCGGCTGGGATTAATACGAACAATTCCTCAGAGCACTCCCCGTGGTAAATGCGAAAGAAAATGCATAGGGATGCAACATCTCTTCGCAGCGCCAATGAATCGAGCCGATCGGAAAGGACTCGGTCGTCGACGATTCGAGTCGCTTTGCGCTGGATGCGGTCAAGTGGAAGGAGTTGGCACTGGAGAGCCTCAGCCCAGAGATGGAAACAGCATTCCATGTGAGGCCGAACCTGCGCCTTGTAAAGTTGCAGGCGGTGTCCCGACATGAAATACTGTCCCGCTCTGCTGAGCACGCCAAGCTTTTTAGAGGCCAGTTAAGCCTTCTCTTCACCTCGATTTCCCTGGGATCCCATCATCAGATTCTGACTTGGTGATAATGGGACCACCTCAAGAATGTAAATTTTCGAATAAAAAAAATAATTTTGAAAATCGGTCCACAATTGGCGGAGAAATCGGTGAACATACATAAAAAATACATACAGTCGAACATATACGACTACCCCCCTTTTGTTTAGAAGTCGGTTAAAAAATTATAAAACAAGTGAAAGCCCTATCACTGATGGCAACCCCAGTCGGGAGGTGAATTTCAATTATACAGTTTTATAATATTTGTTTGCATAGAGATAGGCAATATATACCTAATTAAATGCATATTGTACTCGTAATTTGACATGAATGCATAGGTATTACGAGCGTCCGCAACAGGTGGTATTTCATCCGCTGAGATGGGATAAATATAAAACACGTGCGAAACAAAGATACTAAGCATTGTTATTGCTGCTTTTATATTTTTATCGTCTTATTATAAGGACCATCTTGAGTAGAATCCAGCCATGCCACTCAAAATTGACCACCTCATTGCTCCTTTGACCATAATAGATATGAAATTTTAATTACTTGGACTTGTACTGTACACGGTGCAAAATGAAGCTTCCGTTTTATACGTAAATACGTAAATGAAGGTTTTTTCTCTTAGCACTCAAGAATAGACGCGTTTTATTCCCTTTTCTTTGACCCATTATTAACGAAAAACGGTTTACCTGAAACAAAAATTATTACCTATGGTATGATTATATTTGTAAGTTGACATTTTATCAAACAAAATTCAATAATTTAACAAAACACTACTTGTACTTTACAAGCAGTGTTTTGTTAAATTATTGAATTTCTTTTGTCGATTTCAAGGGGTAAAATGATTAAATTTACTTACAAATAAAATAATACTCACGATTTTGCTCTAGTCGTTGGAACAAATAGGTATTCAAATCCAATCCACAAGCCGAGTCAAAACAGTGAAGCAAAGAATCAAGTCCGTAAACATGGTGCGCGCGGAAGATGCGTGGTACCTACTGAGCTACGCAGTACGCACACAAATACAGATTATTCACTCACATATTGACACCTCGGTTGCTCGGGCGCAGTGCCGACGGCAATAGTTTCTTCAAATACCTATTTCTCAATTCTCGCGCAGACCGACTACGCTCTTAAGCTGTTATATTACGCTGGTATTTTGTGGGAGCGTGGTCCTTTCTTATTCGACCCGATCCATTCGTGTTGCAACTATAATGCAGCTGCAGCTTGGTAACGTATAAAAACACATATGTATAGCGTATTATATACGCAGTTGGTTCGACTAAAAAAGGTTTGTGCACGCAAATACCATCGCGTAAATAACAGCGTAATTATACAATATTTCGTTTGGTAAGGGAAGGGAAGAGAAGCGCAAACCAGGCATTCCATCTTAGTCCTCAGGGGTGATCAACCCTCCTATATTTTGATTTTTACTATGAGATAGATCTATGTATGTGTCTTTGGGTCAAAACATTTAATTTTTCATCAGGTGTACTCTGTGCCCGTGTATCACTCTTCTGTTCTATTAAAAATTCCTAGACCAAAAACGCGTCAGGCATTTATGAAGAAGTTCGGATGAGTACCAAGTTAATTATATTTTACACTAGCTGGTACCCAGCGCGTTGCTGCCTCTGAAAAAATAATTGGGGAAATATCGTTTCAAATTTGGAAGAGTTATATTGTTTAATCAGGAATGATAATGCATGCATTGAAGTTGGATGATTTACAAGTTCAAAATAAACTTGTTGATACGATACGCACTTCGCCTATTGTAATTGTACTATGTCTATAAACTTCGCGTAAGTACCAGCAATAATAAGGTTACCAAGTTATACCGCAATCTTATGAACGGTATGGTAACGTATTAAATATGAATAAATAAACATTAATTTCCGTATATTGGATTAAAGATTTACGTATAGTAGTGCTGACTTTCGCATTGCTTCGGATATAATGTATAAAAAAAATGTTCTTCAATTTCATGTTAGAAGCTGTGTCAGTAATACATCACTAAAGAAAATGGTAATTAAAACAAATATGATACAAGCTCTGAAAGTGAATTTTATTTATTTGCCTTAAAAGTTAAATAGACACATATTACAATTATTATAAGTAGTTAAATTAGTTTAATTAAAAAAAAGTCACAATACAAGTTAAATGAGTGAAAAAAAACATATTAGTAAAACAATTAATAAATTAATATGCAAATTTTACAAATTGTTAAAAATAACATCTGTTTTTACAAATAGCCTGAATTGTATGTTTGTCAAAATGACTACTTCTATGACTGAGGTCACATTCACACAAAAAATTTATTTTTGGAAAGTTCATACATCAGTTTATAAACTATGCTAGATTCCGATAGGTGGTACTGTATTCAATTAAATAATGTACCTATACATATTTTTGGACCACGATGACTCTGATTCACCATAATATGTTACGTTTACACGTAATTATGTTGCCTTTACTGCGAAAATGAATAACGAAAAATATTGACCTGAAAGGTGATGCTGTGATCAAATTATTAATAAGCGTTTTTATGATACTGTAAAATTCCGGAGTTCAACACATCGCGCCTCCTACCGAAAAGGACAGTACAACATCTGCTGGGTTAACTAGTTTTTAATGAAAAATATTATTACAAGTGCGACATTCAGTAAGACAAAACATGTGCTCAATATTACATTTTCTTTAGAGATTTTTTTTTAATTATGTAACTACAGTTGTGACTATCGTCGTATTCTAAATATTTCTTCGATTATCTTTTTAATGTTATTGTTAAAGTAAATTGTACAACAAAGACAATGAATTATAAAATTTTAAAATAAAACATGTCACAATGTTATCTATGGTTTCATTTAAATGATATTACTCTGCCTATTTATTTGCATTTTAAATTTATCAGATACAGAATTACAGATCTTAATTACTAAGTCCTTATGTAGAAAAGATTTCTGCCTGCGACTTCAGTGCTATAAGACTTCACACACCCTTTTTAACATGTTATTAAAAACCACACATGGTAAATCCACTCTTTAATTTGCATTAAACAATTGCTATGTTTCCGGTAAGCAAAGATCTTCTGTAATGCAACTAATCTTCTTCGATTCTTTTGCACTTAATATGAATTCTGGCGTTCGAACAAATTCGCATTGAAATAATGGTAGTTGTTTCCAATAAAAGGTATAATCATTATTTATTATCAGAAATAACTGGTTGTTGTTTAATAAGTTTACAGAGACGAGTTAATAATCAAGCCGATAGTAAGCGGTAATTACCGCCAGCCCATAGGCACCAGTAACAAAGGGTACAGATGCGTTTTCACTTCGGCGAACTAAAATCTGTAATTAGACTGACTGTAGACCGACCGACAGACCGGAGCAGCGGTGCATATTCTGTTGCAGTGGCAGAAATTGGTAAAAGGATGATAACTACTCAGACATCTCTAACCTACCTAAGCAGAGAAGTAATATTACTGACCAAAATTGTAGGTTGTTCTTAAAATAACGATAACGACTGATGACATTAAAAAATATATAAATTCTAAAAACAATATTTTCGCGTATCCATCCAATATTAATTTGATTTCGAATTTTCTGTTTGGATAAAAAAAAAACTAAAGCTTTTTCATTCCAATGCAATTATTGTTTTGCGCAGTTAATAAATATACAATATTAAATGTACGACATTAATTAATCTTTAAAATGTACTATAATATACCTTACTTTTATTACTAAAGTAATCTAAAGATCGGCAAATTTAAAACTCCGCGATTCCCGTGTATTTTTGATAGATTTTATGACTTTATCATTTCAAATATAGTCAAAATGTTAAAACACAATGGAGAAAGTCCGATCTTTTATGATACCTAAATTAGAGATTATTTATATTTACAATTTGGACCGAACATATTGCACACAGAATTGAATTAACAAATTTAATTGATTTGAAATCAACAAGTTCGTTTCTAAAAATTCGTTTTAACGGTAAACAAATGAAAATAAAATCTATATATCTTAGCAAGATGACTTTAATATTAGCAATCGTTAATTTATTTACTAACAGTCTAGATGTTTTAACGTTTAGTGTAGCAAAAACAAGGACTACAATCATTTAAAAATTCCTCTCGATGTAGATGGATATAAAAACGATGTTGTAATCCGTTGTACATTGAATGTATTGTAAGCCGTTATCAACATAAATTATTAGCAGCTGACTCTAGTAAATAATACAACACCCGACCTTACTTTGTCCTTAACTCATTTGCTTACGGGATGAAAAAGATTTTTTTAAACTTTATGTTATGAAAAAAAAATATATCGCGGATGCAAAGAATAGAATATTTGTGCATTTCTTTTTTCGATTTTTAAATTTCATAGTCTAAAAACCGTAATTCACGAACGCGTTTCCCTAGTATCTTTATTTTATTAGTATTTTTTATTTAGAAAGCAGACCAAAATTCCGCCTACATACTCTAGAGCAACGCGGCGGAGTAATTGCTGCCGCCCTCAGCAATGAGAGGAGGCCTCGGTCGGGTAGTAGGATATGTAGTCTGTAACATAAGTGTAATATCAACACATAATATATGTAATTCGTACATGGTTCAATTACCTAAATCCGATCTCGAATTATAAAAATGAGACCCAACTTTTTTAGTAGCAACATTCTTTCATAGTTCGTTTATAGATGTAATAATTTAAAATTTTATACAGCCGACTTCAATATAAATTATTAAGAATAACTTAATAACTATTGGTCTGACCTCGATATTCATATGGGACAACACAAGAAGTATCAGCTTACAAATAAAAAAAATTTCATCGAAATCGGTTCACCCAGTAAAAAGTTATGAGGTAACACACATAAAAAAACATACAGTCGAATTGAGTACCGTCTCCTTTTTGGAAGTCGGCAGAAAAAGTATGTATTATTACATATTTATTTAAGAATAACATCGCCTACTCTATAAATTAGCGTATATTACATATAACAGCAACATTTTAAATAGTGGCTACATATTCCAAAGAAACACTAGTATTATATATATATATATATATATATATCTACCTATAATGTAATACTATTATATTTTTACATATAGGGGGCTGGGGTAGACAAGAGAGAGAGAGAGGTTGACACAGACAGGACAGACAGAAGATAGTTTTTTTAAAAGAACACAGTCGTTTTCGACGTGTGTTTTGAAGATCTACTTGTTTCTATATTAATTTGTACTGTAAGAGATGCTCCGAGTCATATGACTCAAAATACAATTTTCATAATATGCTAAATTAATTAATAATTGCTAGATATAAATGTTTTATACATTATAATTGAACATAGATAGATATAATATATACATGTAATATATGTACACATATATATGTGTTATATGTGTATATATTAACATAATCGCATAAGTATAATAGAATATACAATTTAACTAATCTGGGGAAATATTAAAAAAATATTTTTACACTTTCTGTTTTTCTTCTTTTTTGAACAAAATTATATATCAACAGTTAGTTTGTATGTACATTTTAAAATAAACATACAAACTTAAAATCTTATTATCAATATGACAAGGGTACATAAAAATCTAAATATATATATTTAGATTTTTTATACTTTTATTTCTTTTATTACTTTTATTTGACCTAGTTATAGATACACTACAAGTAGTTAGAATTTGCACGCTTTAAAATTGAACTTATCTGACTCTTACAAATAACTCTACATATACCCACTATACCTAACTATCGTAAACTAGCATAAAATTGCGTTATAATTGTTTTTAAAATATTTTTTCATATTTATTCCATGGATGCTGGTGGCGTGGTGTAGGAACGTGATTTGCATTCCTTTCAAATTTCCACAAATCTCTACATTACGAGCTTCGTAAAGTTTGACTCTACTGGTTTAGAAAAATAATGTTTGCATTATAATATTATGTACGATTTTGCGTTAGTCACTTTTTTTGGCAAGCATATCGTGGTACGAAATGATTTTATGTTATCTCCAAAACAATTTTTTCTAAGTTTTTTAGTAAGGTTTTATTCAATTTACTTTAACAAAATATATAACGACGGCAGACCGAATTGTGACAACGTCCATTTTTTAAATCTACTGGCGTGTCGTCCTACACGATGTGGTACCAGACTTTACCATTTGAGCTTTTTGATGAACATGATTTGTTCCTTAAAGCTATGTGGTAGTTTTTTTTTTAATAGGAGAGGAGGCAAACGAGCATATACGGCTCACCTGATGGTAAATGACTACCGCCGCCCATGAACAACTGCAACACCAGATAAATTGCAGGTGCGTTGCCGGCCGTTTAGAAAGGAGTATCGCCGGTGGTAAGCTATTCCACAGAGAGGTCGTATGCGAAAAAAAACTCCTAGTGAAACGTGCAGTAGTGAGTCGCCAAGCATCCAGATAGTGTGAATGGTGAATGGTGGAGTTTTGACGCGATTTGCGTTCGTGAAATTTGGCGGCTGGAATTAATCCGGACGCTCCCTCTGTCAGAGCACTCCATGTGGTAGATGCGAAAGAAAATGCAAGCAACAAAGTCAAGTAGACTAGAAGATCACCAGCTGATCGACCCCGACGAAAACCGTATTGCTATCATTAATTAGGTCGTGATCCTCAAGAAACTGCATGAGCTGGCATTTTCTAATGGATTCCATTACTTAGGAAAACACAGCTGGCGATAGGCCTGCAGTTAGACGGGTCTCAGCGGTAGCCTTTTTTAGGGATCGGGTGGACGTAAGCCGTCTTCCATTATTTCAGGACTACGTCTAGGGAGTAGGAGTACCGAAAAAGACGCGTTAGGACCGGTGCCGACTCTGGAGCACACGTGTTCAGCACAATTGAGGGGATTCTTTCAGGCCCACTCGACTTGTGGATGTCTAGGGAGAGCAGTGCTTTGCGAACCGAGCGCTGTGAGAACCGAACATCCGGCATGGAGCACTCACACCGTGGGATGGTCGGCGGTGTGCTCCCCCGTCATCGAGAGTCGAGTTGGATGCAAAGAAAGAGCCTAGCAGATCTGCTTGGACAGCTTTGGCGAGAGACCAGAATGTATTAGTTCCCGAAGGAAAGTGAACTAGTGTGTTCACTTTCCTTCGGGAGTTCTGACTTTGCCTTGGTAATGACTCTTTTGAAGGTTCCGGAGGTGGAATTATACTTTTTTTTAAGGGCGCTGGTGTTTACATCCCCGGACGTTGATGCATCAGCCTAGGCCCGCTAGCACCCCTGCTTATAGCGTGATGCTGTTTTACAGGAGTGACTAAATCTTGGCTGAGATCTGCTTCTGATGGGTACAGAGGTCACAGAGGAAAGAATAAAAGTTCCATACCCTGAAGTACCACATTAACGACAGAATCAGCATTAACGTTGGGATCGTCCGGCGAGAAGCAAACACGCCCCTAAGGGTAGGCTGCAAAGAAAGACCGCATCCTATCCCAATAGGCCGACCTATAGTGCCAAACACGGCGGCAGCCTGCAGAATTCAACCGCAACGTTATTGTGGGTGGCTCCACACTCCGGACAAGACAATGGTCCGAAGAGCCTAGAGAAGCGTCGACGGAGACGGAGATATCCGTCCGCATGAGAGGTTTTTTTGTCATATAGGATAAGGGTGACAAACGAGCACACAGTCCACCTGATGGTAAGTGGTTGCTGCGGCCCATAGAGATCTACATCTATCCTCTGTTACAAATCAAAATGTAGATGCGTTGTCACCCGGGAGGACTAAGATGGAATGCCTCATTTCCAGTAAAAAAGGCCTCCGGCCACCTGCACTCACCAAGCGAAACGCAGAGGTAAACCTCTACATCACGCTGGTTTTCTGTGAGGTCGTGGTACTACCCCGGTTCGAGCCGGCCCATCCGTGCGACAGCAAAAGCTGCCGCGTGGCTCTACCACTGTAAAAGGTCAGGAGAAAGTCGAACAGGGAAGGTGCATGATACTCCAAATTTGGAATCCGCGTAGGCGAAGTAACCAGTTGTGACAGACCATATGCCACGGCAAAATCATGAACAGATCTCCCCGTATGATCGGTTAAATTTGAACCGAGCCATTCGGCGTGGTGGGCGTTCAAAACGCCGAGGATCAGGATCCCACCGAATGGGATCTGCCGTAGCATGCCGCTACCATGTTGATGGGGTAAGGGGGAAGGGAGAGGAGGGGGGAAGTGGGCCACCGGCCACCTGCACTCACCAGACGAAACGCAGAAGCAGAACTTCTACTTCACGCCGGTATTCTGTGAGGTCGTGGTACTATCCCGGCTCGAGCCGGCCCATACGTGCAACAGCAAAAGCTGCCGCGTGGGTCTACCACTGTTTAAATGGTAGTGTATATTATATATTAAATTTCTCTAAATCTGCCCTAACCTATAA
This sequence comes from Parnassius mnemosyne, assembly GCA_963668995.1. NCBI lineage: Eukaryota > Metazoa > Arthropoda > Insecta > Lepidoptera > Papilionidae > Parnassius > Parnassius mnemosyne. The sequence goes on along the minus strand of CAVLGL010000082.1, from coordinate 27,809,976 downwards.
TTGTCAAACACCCACGCCACTCAAATACGTTTAATATATAAATCGACTAGATGAGAATAAACACTCAGGAGAAGCGCCTCTAAAATAGTATACCTAAAATTAGATTCTTGACTTACCCATTTATTTCTCTTAACACCTTCTCTACATGCTTAATAATTAAAACAAAAGCATATTATCTACGTACATACAAAATATATTTTCTGTTAGGTAAAATTGTCTAGTAATACTAGAACCTAATTAGCCTTCATATTTACATTCACTCTCTTTATTCCCTGGATCACGGTCATTCATAATACCATAAAATGTAGAAAAAAAGATAGTATGATACATAAAGTAAATGATTTACATCACTTTCGCTATATAAATTCATATTATACAGGGTTATTTTGCAATATTCGGCCAAATTTGCAGATAAAGTTCGGAATACGTGATATAGGCAAATGGTGAATAAAAATTAATTTAAAAAATCTTAAACATTCTGTAGTTTTTATCTTTTAAATTAAAATGTGTTGTAATGCATTATTTTAACTGATTGCCCTTTATAAATATCTAACGCCTACTATTATACTACGTTAGGCACACATTCGTAAGGGTCGATCGGTAGGCAAAAACCTTATGATTATAATCGCATACAGAGGATTTAAATTTGGGATAACTACAAATAAAAATGGAAACCTTCTTTACGCATATTTTCAAAATCTGCAATAACACTATATTATTATATTATATATTTGAACTTAACTTTAATTTTTAGATCCTCTTTGAAAAATAACCCTGTATAATATTAAAAATTTGCAATTTTATGTGACTTTTATTTATCACTCTTGCTTTTTACAATTATTATATTTAAATAAGGATTTTATAAATTATTTAGCAAAAATCCCAATACATAATATTTTTAGCATAAATACTATTTTTTGTAATACATTTTAGAATAGTTTTACATAATATATATATATAATAAATACAAATATGCATAATTACACATTAACAACAAGTCAAGGTTTAGAAACAATATCAGCTATGCAAATTGCTTACTTATTTTATTTGGATAAGGAACCCACAAAACTAAAAATGGAATGTTTTAAGTTTGTTCTGTCCTAATGCTTCCATCGAATAAATTAAAAGTATAGAGTGTATACTTTTGTAAAAATATCGTTAAAGGTTAAAGTTAAGAAAATATCCATGGTCTTTTATAAGTGTACATTGAAAGCAGCTAAAACTTTAAAAAATAAGAAGGTATAATTTCCACGTAGGAATCCTGTTTGCGTTCAACACACGTTATTTTATTATAACCTATGGATGAGATGCTAATACGCTTTGTTTTGACTGCGTTTTTCTGAACTCGACACGGAAGGACCGATATTGATGAATTTTCGAATTCTTTTGCACTGGAGTGGATCCCTGGATGGCTTACATTCACAGTTGGATCCGGTAGGTGGCGCTGTTGTGGCTATCCAGAAATCACCCGTACCATGTCGGGGTGGATCGTTAGTAAACTATGTTATGTAAATGATTGTAATATCGATAATGACTGTAATTACTAATTACAACCGAAAGTTGCCGTCGAAGCGGCTTAACGCAAAACATTTAATATTTTTAGAATTTTTTGTTAATTTTAGTTTTTCTTTTATCCGATACTAAATGCGCTAAGTCAAAAGACTGATATTTATAGACTATTAACTATGATTCGATAAACATGACAAAAATACGAAAATGCTTTACTATAGTAGTTATACATATTGTTGGAAGTAAAGACTAGAAATGAGTTGGGGGGTTACTTGAACTATAGGCCTAGTCAGTTTGAATAGCCTATCATGTAGAAGATGTCATTGGGGTCATGGTTGAACTCCTTCGAAGGTTCTTTCAGAGTCTTTAATACCCGCATCCCACTCGTGTAAATTATAATTTAATTTAATTTAATAATAATTTGTAGCTACGTAAGTAATCCATAATAATTAATAAAGTACCGCTCAAGTCGACCCATTCGTGATACAACCATAATATAACTGCAGCATAGCTCTACCAAAAAAAAAAAAACAAGAAACTCTACCTTTATCGATGCTAGTGAATCTGGAATCGGCAGTCAGAAGGGGCGGCAGCATATGACATTAGGAAACAAAGTATTATGTAAAATGAACTAACTTATAAACATTAATATTTTGAATATATGTGGGTGGGGTACACTGAAATGTTTTTCTTTTCTATTATGAGACCCTTAGCAGTTCATATACAAAATCTACTGACCAAACACAAATACAAAAGAGATCAAACATGATCTACTAGCTATGAATCTTCACGGAGTCCCTCACCAATATTGTTCTGCAAAACCAAGCACTTAACAAGAAACCGTATCAACTAACACAAATAAAGGTTTTAAATGAGAATGACAAAAAAGTCTTACGGAGCCTACATATTATATAACATAACATGTTATAAACCATTGTTATATAATATGTTTCAGTAATGTGGAGACTGAATGTTATAAAACGTGTTAAATAAAGTGACACAAATGTTATATAACTAGAGAGTATTTTCTCTAGTCAATAAACTAAGACGAATCCAGTATCTATGTTTTTTTCTTTTGTTATTTAAAAGTACAAGAGTTGCTGCAGCAGCTAGCAAAACGTCCTCTTGTGTCGACATTGTGAATAGCACTGCAGAACGACAATCGACAATGTCATATAACATTGTTATTCTAATGTGTACAGTATTGTTATATGTTGCAATGTTGAAAACAATGTAACATAATATTGGACGTGTTGTAAAACAAAAGTTACACAACATGTTACTTAATCTGTACGCACCCTTATACATACTTAGTCGGGTCATAAGTTCTGTCAAAACTTTATTATTTAAAAATTTTGAATACTGGCTAGATGAACTTCACCAATTTTAAAAATATAACGTTTTCGCTTGCCTAAAATAAAAGAGACATAAATTTTCATTCATTTTCAAATATGGAGTGGTCGAAGAAAGATGATAGAGTAGCGGTTATCGCGTTGTATGGTTACGCGCCAAAAGAGATTTTAAATATTCTACAAAAATTGAAAATAACCCTACGATTTGTTTATCGCATTATCAAACGATTCACTGAAGATTCAAGCTTCGAAGATCGTAAGAGGACTGGCCGACCTCGTGCAGTTAGGACACCCGCGATCATCAAAGCAGTGAAGGCGCGAATCCAACGAAATCCTGTTCGGAAACAAAAAATCTTAGCTCTTCAGATGGGCGTAAGCAGAACCACGGTCAAAAGAGTGATCAATGAAGACATAGGACTACGAGCTTATCGTAAGAAGACCGGACATTTCTTGAACGAGCATTTAAATAAAATAAACTGTATAGTCCCGTGCTTTGTTACGGCGATACGCGGGAAAAAATGCCGCGAAATTTTGTTTTCGGATGAAAAAAAATTTAACATCGAAGAAAGTTATAATAAACAAAATGATAAGGTGTATGCCCACAGCAGTTAAAAAGCCAGCACGCGTATTCCGAGGGTTCAACGAGGACATTATCCTTCGTCACTCATGGTTTGGCTTGAGACTTCAATATTCAGGCTTAACTGAGGTGTTTTTCTGTGGAAAAGGTGTAAAAACTAGTGAAACAAACATAGTGGAACCTCTTTCCCAAACAATGTTCAAAAACAGACATTGGATATTCCAACAGGACTCTGCACCAGCTCACAGGGCACGAAGCACGCAAAACTGGTTGACCTCCCGTGAAATTGACTTTATCGGACATGAAGTCTGACCCTCTTCTAGTCCAGATTTAAACCCACTGGATTACAAGATATGGCAACATTTGGAGGAGAAAGTCTACACTAAACCTTTTCAGAATTTGGAATCTCTCCGAGCATCTTTGGCTAAAGCAGCGGCAGAAATATATATGAATGTGGCGAGTGCGAAAAAGGGGGGGGGGGGGGAGGATTTTGAATAATGTAAATAAAATTATATTCTAAATTAATTTACCTTTCATTTCATATATAATTTCTATATAAAAATCAAAAAGTGTATGACCTGACTAAGTATATATGTATGTACGTAGATCGGTACCTGCCTTCAGCTGCTAAGGCCTTGGCATAGTTGAACATTAGTTCGGGTTGTTTACACAACTTTTTGAAGCAGTTGTTTAAGAGCAATAAAATTGTTTATAAAATGTACATAAATGTTAAAGTCAGAGTAATTGACATTGTTTTTTCATCATGAATTTTTGCTAGTATCATATGCTACGCAGTAACGAAATAGCTCCAAACGCCCTTTCTGACTCTCGATTGCAGATTCTAAAACACCATTCTTAAATTTGTCATCTGCTCATAAGACTAATAGGACATGTTGTAAGTTAGAATCAAAGCAAAATGCTTTATATGAGTTCACAGACAAAGAGTTCAGAATAATGTATTTATACTACGAGTAAATTAAACCTAGTTAACAAAAGACCTCTAAGTGTTACTCATAAAACAATAATGTTTTACGTTTTCTTTTTTTTTTGCCTAACGCTGCCTAAAATAAAAAGATGCGACTAAATATACAATTTCGTTAACTTTATATATAAAATATGTGTATTCTACCAGCACATGTTTCTTCATTATTAGAAATTTACGGTGGATAGTTACCGCAGTAGTACTAATATTATAATTCATTTGTACACGTTCTAACATAAATATGTTCGCCACAAATACGTCACGTTAACTTGTTAGAAAATTTATTTTCATCATACTTATTCTATCTTAGATTTTGTTTCATTTCTACATCGATTACGCTGTCGAATACATTCATAAAATTCATATAGTTTTACTATAAAGCGGTCATAATTATGTAAATGGTTTTTTATGTTATACCTAAGCCAAGGCCGTTATTAAGAAGATACAGAAAACTGGTAGACGTCGATTGTTTGCAGAACTAATATTGACATATTATAATCTTGAATAAAACTATTTTTACGGATTTTATCGCGTTTAATTAACTTATTTTATATTCCCGACGTTTCGGTTGCTTTCCAGCAACCGTGGTCACAAGTCTGCAGTTTGTGATCATATCCTAGAGGGCCCCCGCCATTACATTAGATTTGATAAACCACAAGTCCTCGCGGAAGAACATCGATTCCTGCCAAGGATGATACGTGAGGCTATTGAAATTAAAAAACATCCTAATTTCAATAGAGAGGGAGGCTGGGTACTACCACCTGCTTGGGATCCTGTAATTCATAAAATTAAAACTAAACCCAAGCATACCACTGCAAGACTTCAAGACACAGTTAGTTCATTCTGCGTAGATCGGACTAAAATTAATAATTAAAAAGCTGAAGGTACTCCGGGTTAACTTTGACATCGGGACGTCAATCACCTCAGTCCCCCGTGACCACGGTTGCTGGAAAGCAACCGAAACGTCGGGTATATAAAATAAGTTAATTAAACGCGACAAAATCCGTAAAAATAGTTTTATTCAATGTGTAGTGTTCGCGTAAATATAGGAAAGCATTATATTATAATCTACTCTACTGTCGTGTGTTTCCTACTTTACTATTTAGGAAAAACATTATCTCCACAATTATTTCGTAAATTCTATTTAGCGTTGGGGTTGCCGTATTTTAATCACAAAATCTAGTCTCCTAATTTAAGTAAATGTCGATATAGAGAAGTTAAAGACCTTATGACATCTGAAAAAGACCAATAAGCGGATTACATACGACATACGAGAATTTGTTGCTAATGGGAGTGCCACTTGGTTTTATTTTGTATGTCTGCAATTAGGATCGCGGTGGGGGGAACTTTAAGCTTTTCACTGTTTTCAGATTTGCTCCACACTCTTAATACGATACATAAGCTAGCGACGAGGTAAGATGAAAACAAATAATTTATTATTGGGAGAAGCTTTTCCTAAAATGTAGATACTTAAGACATTACGTACCATTCTTATGTCTAATAAACCAAAATATATATATGTACATAAAATGTATTTTATTAATGCACCTAAGAAAGTAATGGTTTATCTCTGAGCATTGCTGTGAAATATTAAACATGATTTAATGTGACTTTGTTCTTAAAATAATCACATTTAAAAAAATCTGCTTCGTTTAAAATATAGAAAAGGTCTAAAGGAAAAAGTGTATTTTCAGTATATTTAGTATTTACATTAACAAATATCAGAAATATATTAATTAATACCACATCGTAGCAATACTTTGGCTCTATGTTAATTTTTTTTTAATTTGTAGCATTCTGTTGCATGTTACACAAGTAGAAGATTCTTTAAGTTAGCAAAGTCAAAATATGCACCTTACCTATATTTGAATAAAGTTTAAAGCAACACAAATTCCACAATTGAAATAACTTTTCCATTTAATAAAAATGCAACAAAATGTGACACAAAATGAACGGACAAATTATCTTTTTTACAAAAACGTTGATGAGATGTTGTACTTCATAATTCATGGATGATGATTTTAGGCGCAACGCTTACACTAAAACACGGCAAACTATGACACAAAATGCAATGGACAAAATATTTTTTTACAAATAAGTTGATGAGATGTACTTCGTAATTAATTGCTGATGAACTTCAATCCTTATCCTAACATGCGACAAACTTTGACACGTACTGAAATTGACGTAAAACTTTTATATAAATAAGTTGATGAGATGTTGTACGTCACAGTTAATTGCTGATGATCTGACGTGTAATGTTTAAACTAAAACTATGACACAAAATGATGACGTTAGTTTTTACAAATACGTTAGGTGAGAAGATGTAAATCTTAATTCATTGATGATGAATTTACGAACTATGGTTACACTAACACACGACAAGCTATGACACAAATTGTAATGGAGAAAATATTTTTTACAAATAAGTTGATGAGATGTACTTCGTAATTAATTGCTGATGAACTTCAATCCTTATCCTAACATGCGACAAACTATGACACGTACTGAAATTGACGTAAAACTTTTATATAAATAAGTTGATGAGATGTTGTACGTCACAGTTAATTGATGATGATCTTACGTGTAATGTTTAAACTAAAACTATGACACGAAATGAGGACGTTATTGTTTACAAATACGTTGGGTGAGAAGATGTAAATCTTAATTCATTGATGATGAATTTACGAACTATGGTTACACTAACACACGACAAACTATGACACAAAATGTAGTGACATAATATTTTTTTACATATACGTTGATGTGACTTTTGATGATGATTTTACAGGCAATGTTTACACTAACACACATCAAACTATGACACAAGATTAAGTGAACAATATATTTTTTTACATATACGTTGATGTGATGTAATACCTTAATTATATGATGATCCTACGGGGAATGTTTACACTAACACAACGAACTATGACACACGATGCAATAATCAATATATATATATTTTTTTACAAATACGTTGATGAGATGTTGTACGTCACAGTTAATTGATGATGATCTTACGTGTAATGTTTAAACTAAAACTATGACACGAAATGAGGACGTTATTTTTTACAAATACGTTGGGTGAGAAGATGTAAATCTTAATTCATTGATGATGAATTTACGAACTATGGTTACACTAACACACGACAAACTATGACACAAAATGTAATGGAGAAAATATTTTTTTACTAATAAGTTGATGAGATGTACTTCGTAATTAATTGCTGATGAACTTCAATCCTTATCCTAACATGCGACAAACTATGACACGTACTGAAATTGACGTAAAACTTTTATATAAATAAGTTGATGAGATGTTGTACGTCACAGTTAATTGATGATGATCTTACGTGTAATGTTTAAACTAAAACTATGACACGAAATGAGGACGTTATTGTTTACAAATACGTTGGGTGAGAAGATGTAAATCTTAATTCATTGATGATGAATTTACGAACTATGGTTACACTAACACACGACAAACTATGACACAAAATGTAGTGACATAATATTTTTTTACATATACGTTGATGTGACTATTTTGATGATGATCCTACAGGCAATGTTTACACTAACACACATCAAACTATGACACAAGATTAAGTGAACAATATATTTTTTTACATATACGTTGATACCTTAATTATATGATGATCCTACGGGGAATGTTTACACTAACACAACGAACTATGACACAAGATGCAATAATCAATATATATATTTTTTTACAAATACGCTGATGAGATGTTGCACTTTATCATTCTTTGATAATGATCTGACGGTCAATGCTAACATTAATAAAATTACATTTTTTATTATCGTCATAACAAAGAATTGCTACTTGCTACGCCTGGCAGGCGCGTTTGAACCAGCCATATTTTGTTATTAAGTTATAAGGAAGATGGTGCATTCTATCACCTCACTATGGTATATAGCCAGCCTATATGTGGTAGTGGATGTTCTTAGGCCGCGGCGCGCCGCTACTACACTGCTACTTGTGCTTGTTGTACTTAACTGTTGAACATTAATTAATACCTCTATTCAGAACACAGCAACTATTAAACGCCTTGTTTCAATGTAAGATTATTCTGCAAAACTTGGCCGGTCGGAACTTTCTTCAAAACTCATAAACGTTTTCAAAGGTTATCGATAACTTGGTAAAGGAAACCGTTCAGTTTCGATGAAAACTTTAATAGGATCAATTTCTCTTTAACTAAATCGCGTCGTGTTGATGGAGCAAAAATTCCATTCCCTCATAGCAGTCACGATTTAATGCAAATACATAAATAGTTATAAAAATAAATTACATTATTTAGATTCCCATATATTAATAAATAAATATATTACTCTGTTTAACTATTTACAATATAGTATGAAATTAAACTCTAAGGTCAAATGTAAACAAAAGGTTTGGGTTCTACCCCAACGAATTATGTATTAGAAATAGGTAATTTATTTGTACAACATATCAAAATTAAACCACCTAAACAAGTTGAACATTACCGAAAATATATATTTACTCATTAGGTTAATTAAGTTGTCTATGGGTTAAAGCAGCCACTAGCTTCAGGTAGACGACTGTTAGGTCGTATTAGCTTTACGCTAATTTTATAAAATCAGCTGCCCATTTTTAATCATACAGACAGCGTTTTACATAACGTTTTAAGTGGCAATTTTCTATGTCAATGTAGTATTCCTTTGCGAAAAGAAACTGCACGTAATAACTCTTTGGCTTGAGCCTTAAGACCGTAAAGGCCCTGATAGACGCAGCGAGCCATAAGCTTGCAGTAAAACTTACGGCAGTTTTACTCGTGGCTCATTACTTGATGCACTGGTGAGCCAAACAGTTTTACTTTCGAGTTACGTCTTGAAGCTCGTAGTTGAAGCAACGTGCCAAAATTCACATAACTCTGTCGCACTCACAGCACACACAAAACCGCGATTTGCGATGCTCCACCAACGAGGTTTACCGTTAAAGCTTGTCCTTCAATCAGGGCTATTTAGGCTAGACTAATTCAGGAAATGCTTTTTATCTCTCAAAGTATATTTTGACAAATTAAGACAATGTAATTTATTTATGTTTACATTTCTGATCTCGAATTTAATTTCATATTAATATTTCAGTTCTTTTAACCTAAATAAATACTTTAAACCAAGATGTAAAAATATATTCTTTACCCTGCTATCTTTTGTCTTAAAATTGACCATACCATTTAATTCTGTATTACGTTCCTAGTGAAATTCAGTTGGTTAGTATATGATACGCGATATATTAGAATAGTTGTGTTTCAGATTTTGCGATTTCAAATGACTTACGTTATAAATTTAGAAATTATGACATATAGATCGTGGTGGTGGTTCGACGAAACGGTATCGCCTTATAGCGCCAGTTGGTGGGGCACTTACTGGCCGAAGGTCTACCAACTCAATATTAATGCGTTCGTTGTTTTGGGTGCGGTGCTGACGACTGTTATCGAAGGTCCAACGTGAGATGTACTGCTCAGAGCGACGCCGGCGACGCGGGTTAGGTGTCGATACACCGCAGTTGCTCGTTGCATCAGTACAGTTGCTGATGAAAGACGCTGCAAACAAAACTATTGTTTACTTTGTGCTCTTGTCCCTTAACAAATAATTTTAATCTCTCTTAATAATAATTTTCTCTTAATATATTATAATTATTAATTTTCATACTTTAGAATATATACAATATTTAATTTAAACCTAGCATCAACTCGCAAATCCTACAAAAGTGACAGCCGTCGGAACAGTATGATGTGAGGATCCGTCTAGTACAAGGGCTGATCTAAAAGTAACGATAATAAATACAAATATCAATGTTTAGCAACTTAAAATAAACTATTTCTCTAGGGCTCAAATTCCTTATGAAAAAACGTTCACTTCATTCATTCATAGAGTCATTATTGTACTGTTTGTTACGATATAGCGTTCTTATATAATATTTTTAATAACATAGATAGATAGGATTCATATATTGTTAATATACCTACTAAATAAATAATAATTACTTTTTTATAAAAGAAACAGCTTAATTCGCAATTTAATTTAAACATTATTTTCAACCAAACTCTAGGATTGAGATTTGCCTTACCGCGTATTCGTTCGTAAACTGTCACAGATATCTAAAACACATGTTTTGCGGTTATCTGCTGATTTGTTTATTCACAAAATGGTTCGAGTACTGAAAAATAGGGTCGAGCCAGTATTAAGTAATCTTTTAACGCTTTATCGTTATCATTACAGCCATTCACAAGTCCACTGCTGAACATAGGCATATCGCCAAGGTATGCTACAAAGCACCTAAGCCAATTGCATCCATCGACTCCCTGCATGTCTTGCCCGTCTTGCGTCATCACTCCATCTAGTGGGGGGCCGCTCTACACTTCGTCTACCGGTACGAGGCGTTTAACGCTTAAGTAAGCTTAAATGACAATAAATAATATAATGGCCATACACATAGCTTAAAATACTTTCAATCAATAAAAACCCAACTGTATGGACTGACAACTTGCTAAAATTTATACCAAACTCGATAGATGCAGGTTATTTAGAATTGTGCTCTGTGGCGTACATTAAGGAATGATAATAAAAAATAGAAATGATAATAATGATTTCTATTTTCTCAGGTGCTGTCAGATATTAGTTGATATTCGAACGCATTGATATTAATACTAAGGACCAGCAAAAGACAATCATTAAACTTATCCGTAATTTAATATCAGATCAGAGAAAGGAGCGGTCGAGTTCGGCTTATTAGCGGCACTTTAAAACTTCAATAGACTTTAATGAGTGCCGTAACACAAATGATCAACTTTCATTTTGTTTTAGGCTTTTTACAGTTGTTTATGGCCGTTAAACGATCAACAGATATTTAAAGATTTTGCAATAAAATAAAAAATAAAAACCACTTTGTAAAACTTTTCTAAATCAATAAATGAGCACACTAATAGGACGATAATTCGTGGCAATGCGCTCACCGTTAAAATAATTGTGTAAGTAGCAGCAGCTACTTTAACTATAGCTTGTTAAGCTTTTAAAATATTTAACAATTGTAAACTATTGCTTCTAAACTAGTTGCAATTTACTTGAAAGATTTTAGAAAGTAAAAAAATGACAAGAAGTTAACTGTCAAGTAAAATAGATCTTAGTTATTTCTGGGCAAATGATAAAGAGACACACATTCGATTAAAAGACCTTCAAGACATCTAGAAAAACAGCAAATGCTTCCCTACTTCTGTTTTCGAGCACGTTATCCCGCTAATGTGCAGTTATTTTTTTAGTCCTCATAATGAGGTGTTGGTATTTGATATCCGCGGTAGAATCATAGTAACCGATATACAAGGCGATAGCCCGGTCGTGACGCTTGTAAAACCGAAAACTGTTGGAAAGAAAGGTTCTCAAATGACAACCTCGTTCCCCTCGTTGTGCCTCATGAGACAAGCAGGAAGTCGATGTATCCAGGTGGTTCAAAACCGTGTTATGGGGAATACCTGAAAAGTGGACTTATGATAATCTTTTTATCATCATTAACATTAGGAAGTTACAAATGAATGCTCGGAATTACTGATAAAGAAATTTTCGTTGGATTAGAACGATGATCGCGTTCATCCGTCTGTAGAATCCATGACTCAAATCCGTCATTGCGGTGACGGTGTCAAATTAAGCTCATTCGCCTAATTTGACACCGTTGGATTTCCTCGTTTTAATAACCTAAAAACAACATTCTCGCTTGAAATTTTCTTGAAATACTATAATATTCAAAACGGTAGTGAACTTTTGCTTGTACGGTCTATAGAATGTTTATGTAATCGGGATTTTTCTTTGGAAAACAGGTGGAAGAAGTGCGCTTAGTAAGATTAGCATTAACGTTAAAAATGAAAACATTTTTTGCATTAACCATTTTGCTGTCCCTTGAGTTATTTATGAACATTTCCATTGTTAACTATTATGTTCTTTTCGCGGACATGAAAATCGTTAATATTGCTTGATTACTGAACAGAGCTTAGGTTACCATATTTATATTTAGTTAAGTTACTATATTCATATCCATCATTTTCGTCATTACAGCTCTTCAGTTTAAAACTTGTTCATCATTTCATCATCATTACAGGCCTTCACAAGTCCTCTGCTGAACATAGGCCTCACCCTAAGAATACCACAAAACACGGTCCCTCATCCATTTTCGTCCATCGACTTTCCTCCGCGTCGTTTAATATAATCTTATAAGTCATGTAATTTTATTTTATGATCTGTTAACCAAAAAAGTACCCTAATGCATGTTGCCGGACATCACTGTTTGCTAAATGTTTTCAATTTCCGAGATTTCAGATATAGAGGTTTTTCCACACAATATTTGCCTCACCGCCGCGCTCATGGTAAATCAGCATTAAAAATTGCAAGCAACATTTTAATTTTGCCTTTTATTTTTTTATTTTTTGCGCAGATTACTCGCATATTAGGTTCAGCGCTTATGCGTTGAACTGCCCCGGTCCTTTGAAGAAAGAATAAGACGAAACTAATGACATTAGCTGAATTCTGTTTGCTAAACTTGTGCGAAGATTAGATTGACTGTTATCGGGGAGGGTTGACTTTTGTAAGCCAATGTTAATATTTTAAAGTTTACGGTGTATTTATCAATAATAGGGCAAAGTTTGAATGAAGATTTAACAAAGATCTGCCTGATAATACAAGTACTGACATACCTACTTTCTAAACACTCAATATCGTCCTAGATAGTTGACTTGATATTCTGGAAAATGCTTACGTAATATGTACCTTGAAGTGAAATGTAATCTCCGGGTAGGTTAACATATTTATTAAGGTCATGTCATTTTATTACAAGTGACTGCTTCCTGTATTTTTTTATATTTATATATTCACGTTTATGCTAAGAACACTCTATATCGTTCTGTGACAAACTTCTTCATCGTTTTTGACTGAATGAGATAAAATTTAGTATTGTATTCCTTCAATATTTGCCTAATATCTAATTTACATACATAAACACTCACGCCTGTCACCCAGAGGGGTAGGCAGAGACTATGGACTTCCATTTGGCACGATCCTGACACACCTCTCTCGCTTCCTCCACATCCATATACCTACGCATACACACTTTTAATTTATCTATATATTTTAGGTATGAAGGTAAACATCCTGTTGGACGACATTTTTATATTAATTTTGTGGTTATGGAATTGCAAGCTTTGAAGTAACCTATAATGTGTGGTCCCCTACTCACACATTAATCTCTTATAATATAAAAAATATGGAAAATCAGAAAAATTTGAAAATGATAGAGATAATCATGCAAAACCCTAACTTACGAGCGTTTAACTTGTTTAATTTATTTGTAAGCCTCAAATAACGTCACCCCATTTAAGGCCTAACATTCTAGTACGGTTCAGAAAACGAGTTGCTTGAAACGATTTGCATGTTACTAAGACATAAATGACCAGTTTTAAATTTTTTGTCGGCATGGTTGTCTGCCTGTCCGGAAAAATCTTCGGAATGGCTGAACCAATTGTGATTAAACTTTACGGGCATATAGAGAGCAATTCTGTGAGGGATCTAGACTATACAGTATAAAATAGTATCCGAAAAACTCGAAGGTTTTTATTTGGTTTGAAAAATAAATTAAATTGATAAAGTAAATGGTCTTTGATTATCTTATATCTAAACAACGCCACATTAATAGATCCTATACTGGCGAAGCCGAGGGCAGTCGCTAGTTATTAAATAAGTTCCGTAAGTAGGAGATAAATCCAATATGATCTAATCTTTGATTTGCTTTTCTTGAACATCTTACACGTCCATTTATCTCGACGGAAGGTCAGGAGTTTTTTTTTAATAGGATAAGGGTGACAAACGAGCACGCACTCCACTAATGGTAAGTGTTTGCTGTGGCCCATAGACATCTGCATCTATCCTCGATTACGAATCAAAATGCAGATGCGTTGTCACCCGTGAGAACTAATATGGAATGCCTAGTTTTCAGTAAAAAGGGTATCCGGTTCTCTAAACTCACCATACGAAATACAGCAGCGTTAAGCTTAGTTATTCTGTGAGAGCGTGGTCCAAACGACTGGGGAAAGTCGAGTTGACTCATTCTCACGCCTGGCCATCGACGGGCTGCTAAAACTGACCAACCTATAATCCGGCTTCCGCAGCCAAACTGCCTAGCGCGCGTGTCACCTAAAGCCACTGGTGCTTCTATCAAACTCCGTGTTTGTTTAAATTCTGTATTTCAATAATTTGTAACAGGAAATTCATTTTCAAAGTAAAATTTGTATGTTTGAACATTTACGACATAAGACTAATAGGAGTCTGTTTAATGAGACGCATAAGGGTTGAATAAATGCCAGTTTTGAATAGCTCTATGCTGTTGTCTTGTATTAATTTATTTAGCCGAGTTTTTTCCGTTCCGTCGGTAAATGATACGACGCCGTGGATTCATTATCAACGTGGGAGTTGCGGAGCATCGGAAAGAGGCCGGCGGGCGCATCATTATTTTCTTTTATTTTGCTCTTGATTTTGATTTTGCTTGCTTACTTTCTTTTTCTTTATCATGTTATTGAGGATAATGTAATTAAAATGTTAGTGTATTACAGTTTTAGTATGTAAGAGTGTTGTCGCATGAACGCATAATATATTATGTAAGCATTCTAAAAAAATCGCCAGCACCACAAGCAGTAAAATAGATAGGTGTTTTACAAGTTGCTGTATGTGGGTATGAATGTAATGGTAATTTTCTTATTTCCAGACGCCTGAATAATCTAAAATTTTGCCGACGTATTAAAACTTATGACAGTACGTTAATTTTATAGTTTTGTCTCAGAAGTTTAAGCACTATTATTAAGTGGCGAAGCTTGCGAAGTCACTTATTGATTTCACGATGTCTGTCCGTCTGTCCCACGATTATCTCGAGAACGGTTTCGAATTTTCAAATTCTGTTTTCAGCAATCGATTACTGATCACCCTGATGAGATTCGTAACATTATTTCGTGGGCCGCTTGTCATAGTACTCGAGCAAACCGAGTGCGATTCTCGTCGGCAACAGTTAAATTGTTAATTGCATTTTAAGCTGCTGATTTAGTACATGCTCGGGGGTGAAAGAATAGTAAGGAAACCTGTATATCTGAGGAGTAGTGATTGTGGTTAAAAATTTCGTAGACGTGATGTCCGACTATACCTGCTGGAGCAGCACATTGAACTTATCGCTCCAAAACTTTCAGAAAAGAGTGGATGCCTATGCCTATGCTATAGGCATATAGGCCATAACTACACATCCTTACTACGCTCCGACGCCGAACGTTACGGAGAGCCTCCGGAGGCCCCGTAACGTTCTAATCGAACCCCCGTTCCGCTAGATGCCTACGACCGAAATTTGGCCGGCCAGTCACACATAAATACTACACCCTCACCTTGTGCCGCAACCACTGTTAGTAAACAACGGATGGATCACACCGTACAACCGCGTCCCTTGGCAGTTCTAACCGCCCAGAACATCGAACGATCCGAGTTAGCCGTCAGAGCCGGGATCCGCCACCCCCGGTTCTGACAGTCGTTAGATAACTCATCCACGTGTACTATAAACTGTCCTAGGAGTCATCGTTAGTTGCGTAACGATGCAGTGTGATAGAAATTCACACCTTTATAGCTCGCGGTCTATCGCGGGCGCGAGCCCTGAGTCCGATGAAACTGTAAAAGCCAAACGGCTAACAGCAGAATCATTATCAGAAACCAGTGAAATATACATCCTTATTTTTAGCTCTCTGCAACCAAATATACAATATGTCTTCACTTGAATACGATTCAGCATTATTTAGATTTAAGATAATAATAAATAGATAATCAAAGATCATTTAATTTATAAATATTTTTTAATCTCCAAGAGATTAAAAAATATTTATAAATTAAATAAAATAATTATTTGGGATTAAGAATTGTCCAGATCTATCTATTTGTAAAGTTTCATCACAATCGGTTCGCATTAAATTTTTAATAATGGTTATTCATGCTCACTCAGCTCAATGTAGGGCAGTTATTTTGATATCACAGGCAGACGACACTTCCAATATTATTTATATGCATATTTCAAATTTAGAATCTCACAATATGGGAAATATATTGCCTCGGCCGCTTTCCTTATATCTAATAAAAGTTTAATGCCTAATATTCAGCTCTATAAACAGGAGATATCTTTTTGAAATAGTATAAGAAAAATCTATGTTCAGGTATCAAGGATTTCTTTTCTAAATATTATTATATAATTTTAAATTACGTTGAGCATTTATAGATATTTATTTAATGAAACAGACAATTTTTTATTTGTTTGTTTGTTATAAAACAATTTTAATAAACAACATGTTTATGAAAGTGTTTTAATATAGTATATTTCTACATCAAATGACTTTTGTATCTTACGTGGTTTTTAAATTAACAATTTCCTACATTCTCGTTGCGTTTCATTTTCTAAAATTTTTAAAACGTTTACAGCAGAGCGTCACAGTTTCTTGAAAGCTTTTTTGGGCAAAAGTTTAATTTTTGTTTACTTAGTATTTAAAAACTAAATATAAATATAAAGTAATTATGGTATTTGACAGCACATTGTCGAATTTTGAAGACTGTGGCAAAACGGCTAAGGGACTTCTTTTATATATAGCCTCTTTCGTTTGGATTGGCTGCAGCTGTCCTTGGACTCCAGTAGCTATTTACAATCAGGCGGACTGTAAGTTCGTTTGCATTTACCGTTTAAAAAAAGTTAAATCATACTTTACGCCCGAGACTAACAACAAATTAGGTTTTTTAGTAAGAGGGCACGGTGTCCGTATCTGTACCGTCTAATTACAAAGCATGGTTTACTGGTTAAAACAAAGGTTTAACGAAGTATATCACGAAAGACGACGCTAAAGTTTCCGCGAAACTCCTTCTTGCTTCCTTACTTTATATTTTAGTTTGCATATTTTCCACGGGACTTTTTATTGAAACTCTAGTGTTATCCTGAAAAGTATATAATATGTTACAATATGTATTAGTAACATTAGCGTATATAGTTAAATATGAGTGGATTTATAATATCCTAAAATATTCCAGCTGGGTTAAGTTAAGTTTACTATACTTTTTGGACATTACTCGTAACATATTTACGTTAAAACAAGATTATTCTGGTCTACCTTTACATATGGAATTATTAAAAAAAAATATTTTTAACGATAACATTCATTTGCAAGGATTGAATATTAGACGTTGTTTAAATCGTTTTCATGTGACCTAGGCCCTTAGCAGTCACTTGACCTCTCTCTCTCTCAACGGAATCGTAAAAGCATCGAGATGCAAACCTGGCTCCTGAGACGTCGTCGCGTCGTAAAATGATCCTTACATTGCTGTGAAAGCGGACAGTAAATACATATTTACTTATTAAAAAAAACATGTCATTGTATTTATAAAAGATACATATTAAATCGTAACCATTATCATAATACAAGATGTGGGTACATTATTATATGTATCCTTTAGTATCTATTAATTTTTTATTTTGTAAATTTATTTCTTTAATGCAGACATTTTCTTGAGTTTGATAAATAACTACATAGTACATATTGACTCAATGTATATTTATATGGCAAGGTGAAGCGATCGAGTTGCGCAGGGAAAGGTTTTTAGCCAGTATAGCCAGTCTCTCACTTTTACGAGATATCTGGTGTTTATTCTTTTAAGAAATCGATGTAGTACTAATGCCGAAAGGTAAACATCACAAGGTATCAAATGTCCAGAAATAATCAGTGCTATAAATCGAATGCTGGGCTTTGTGGGCTACTGCTTCACTATGACAATGCGGCCGCGCACTCAGCGCTCAAAAGCAAGCACGTTTACGTTTCATAGGTTACCCTTTTCAGAGGAACTTCTCTTGGAGCTCCATCAGAAGGATATCCTGACTTTTCCCTGTACATTCCAACACGTTCACCCTAGAACAGTTTTGAAAACTGTTGATCGAATTGCACAATTATCGGTTAGTCAATAGAAGAAAGGAAACTTCAAAAGAAACGCTTTGGCCAAACCCGGCCGGAGGCTTTCGTTATACATAATTTATGAAACTTTAGAAAATGAGTAAAATCGACATTAGATTTATATCATTCGTTAATTTTTTAATAAGTTTTTTATAATCTTTATATATGAAAATTACGTGTCACATTGTTTGTCCGCGATGAACTCCTAAGCTACTGAACTGATTTCAATGAAATTTTGCACACTGTGTGCAGTTTGGTCCAACTGGAGAGATAGGATAGTTTTTATCCTGATAAGTGACACTCAATATTTTTTAATTACGAATTTAAGGATTTTTATATGAAGAGTTGCCAAAAAGGGCAGAACAACGTCTGCCTGGTCAGCTAGTAAAAAAATAGTTTATTATCGGCCCGGAAAAATCGCCGATGGTAAAAAATTCCACAGAGCATTTGAACGAGGAAGAAAACTCCTAGTAAAACGCACAAGTGGACCGTCAAGCATCCAGATGGTAAGGATGGTATCGCGGAATTTTAACGCGATGTGCATTCGTGAAATTTGGCGGCTGGAATTAATTCGAACAATTCTTCAGAACACTCCCCGTGGTAGATTCGATAGAAAATGCAAAGGGATGCATCAAATCTACTTAACTCCAGTGAATCGAGCGAATCATAAAGAATTCCGTCGTCGACGATTCGAACCGCTATGCGCTGGATGCGATCAAGTGGAAGGAGCTGGCACTGGGTGCCCCGGCTCAGAGATGAGAATATGTATTCCGTGTGAGCCAAACTTGCGCTTTGTAAATTTGCAAGCGACGTGCCGGCATGAAATACTCTCTCGCTCTGCTGAGCACGCCAAACTTTTTAGAGGCCAATTTTGCATTCCCTTCCAAGTTACCACGAAACTGCACACTATTCTATATGTCGACGCCGAGGATTCCGATGCGGGGAGTGCCTTGAAACTTAGGCGATACGACAAAGGGGTTCTTTTTAGCGGTAAACGCGCAAACTTGTGTCTTTTGGGGATTGAACTGAACTAGATTTAGTCGCCCCCAATCCGAGACTTTGTTCAGCAAAGACTCGACTTCAGACACAAATTTGTCCCCGGTACTCAGCTACTTTTTCCCGAGAAATATTGGCACGGCCAATAATGAATGTTACCAGTTTGCAACATATCACTGATATGCAAAAGAAACATCCTTGGTGATAGCACGCAGCTTTGTGGAACACCGGCATTCATAGGCTTGTAATCGGAGCATGCACTGTCTATAATATATGTACTACTATGATATATTAGCTTAATGCTCCGATCTGCGAGAAAGCTGGTGATCCAATTGCACAATTTCTCGGGAAGCCCATAGGAAGGGAGCTTCGAAAGAAGCTCTTTGTGCGAGACCCGATCGAAGGCCTTCGCTATGTCTAAACTGGCCGTTAGTTTGCCTCCCCCTTGGACTCTACTGCCTCCGTCCATCTCATAAGCCCAGATGATCATCACAGTATACCAGCGTAAAATAGCAGCTTAATGCTACTGTGTTTCTTATAGTGAGTGTAGAGATTCGGAGACCCCTTTTACTGGAGACGAGGCATTCCATCTTATTCATCACGCGTGACAACGCATCTGCATTTTGATCCGTATTCGATTATAGATGTAGGATGTCTATGGACTCGTTTGTTACCCTTATACTATAAAAAATCTATGGTGCAGGCTGATATTCAGCTGTGGCCTTTGTTTGGCTGTTAAGGTATTATAAGTAAGGTATGTAAACAAATATATAAATATATTGCGGATGGGTTGTCTAATGATATATTCTGTTTATAGCTACTCACATTTTTAAACATAATATACATTGTACTTCATAATTGGTAACAAAGTTATTAAAAATATTCAATCAGTTTGTTTAAATATAATTACCAAAAATACTTACTCAGTATTCAATCTATGACAGATGCATACCAATAATAAAAAATACATAAGATTCTTTTAGCATTATACCTGTATTTAATAGTAAATTTGTGATATATTTTTTGTTTTTGTAACACCGAGATGCAAACATTTATTATTTTAAACAACCGATATAATAAAGCCGATAGCTGAATAAATAGATTGCGTAAATTTTTGTTATTAATAGTAATGTATTTCAATAAGAGTGTTAAATAAAAGTGGCATTAATAATGTTGCCAATTAATCACAAACAAATCGCTGATTTGGGAATGGACCCTAAAAGGAAATATGAGTTTAATGTAATCATACGAAATGTCTAAAAATGAAACAGAGAAGCAAATCGAAACTGAGTTGTATCATGAAATGTCAATTCATATCAGATGTGAAAATATAGATTGTGTTATCATTGAGAAATCATACTAATAAGTAAGTACCTACTTGGCGACCGTGCATTGCTCGGCTAAAGAAAAAAAATAGTTTTTCGGGAATGACGAATGAGACATATGGAAAATAAATCTTTCTCCAAATAGATCCAAATCATAAGAACAATTTCCTAAGCACCTATTATATTTATCTAAACGTACATGATTGCAAGAGTTGCTCGCTACTATACTTTAGTATACGAGTATAATTTGAATTTATTACCATTACAAAGGCTAATTTCTAAGTTTATTTCTATATACGAAATTTCACATTGGTGTTGTTACAATATTTTTGTTGAAACAAATGTCTTTAAGCAAAACTTTAAGGAATTAATTTGCGTTAGTAACTCAAGCAGAATGTTTTCTCTAGACAAGGCTATAAAAATGTAATCTCAAATTTAATTTAAAAATAACTTACTTGAGACGCTACCGGTTCGGCCTGGACGAGAGGAGGTGTTACGACGAATCATAATGGAATGACGGGCGTGTCTTCGAAATCTTGACAAGTTAAGCTTTAACGCTCGCCGGAAATTTTGGCCGCTCAAACAGTACAGGATGAAATTGATACCGAAGTTGCTGTAGAAGAACATTAGCGCCACTTGCTGTAGAGCCTCCCAGCGGCCGCTGTACTCGTCTTGGTTCTGTTGACAAACCGGGTATATAAATATCTGTATTATTATGTAATCTTGTTGTTGTTATTGTAGAAAGGATTTGCTGTAACGGGCACTCTTAGCAGGTTAATTAGCGTTCGCAAAACCTCTCTTTTACTTTTAAAGCGACTTAACGCCGCCAATCCGTACAATTTACAAATGTTATCGTATATGGTATTTTTTTTGGTTTACCAATCTTTTTCATAGGCGCGTCTTACAATAAGCAAGAAACGAAACAGGGTGACATATTATCTTGCGCTGCATCCACACGAATCACAGGTCGATAGAAAATATTAAAATAATAATACATCAATGTCGTCCGACCAACGCATCTCTGATATTTTTTTTACCATGCATACGAATTCAATAATGTTATTTAACTGTAACTTAGTTTTTCGAGCTGAGTTTTTCATATGCAAAACGATAAGAATAACTCATCAGACATCCGATTGTCATATTATGTAACAACAATGTTCTGTTATCGTTTTTGTTTTGGCAACTGCATTGGCATATTATGTTATTGGCTGGTGCTTACAAGGACCACTTCAACTCATAGCGATTAACTTGCTATCTTATACATGTCCTTAAATATGGCCAACTTAGAAATAAACTGTCAAAATCGAGTAGCCTCCTAATAGGAAGCTCCTAGGTGGTGTGGGACCGCCGTACACTCCGCCTACCTGCCGACACAACCCATTTTTGCATTTCAGCCTACGGCACCACTAAGTATGCACAGGCTTTAACTAGAACATATATCACGAAAACGAATTTAAATGTAAAGTATGGAGGTTGACAGCAAAATGTCAAATTCAATGTTCGCGAAGACTGTAGCGCGCGGTTAGGGGACTTTTTTAATTAGAAAGACTCTTCTTAAACCATAGTTTAAACACTATAAATTAATCACTTTTTGTACACGGAACATGTTCATTACATTTTGGATATCAATTATTGTAGAATTGTGAACGAAACGAATACAACACATAGGCGTATGGCTACTTGTAGTTGACTCGAACACGCAGCAGTTATTTCAAGAATACTCGCTAAGACGGAATCGATAGAATGTTACAATAAATTACAATGTACAACGAAAAATTGTCTTATTAGAATCATTTCGGTTTCATGCAAACAGATAATTTTGGGTCTATTAGCTACTATATTCGAAAGCAGATAATTATATTTAGAGTGATAAATTCTTCTGATTTATTTTTGTTATTAATGTCGATTTTCTTTTAACACAATTATACTTCTTTAATTAAATTATATTATAATTCATACCTTTATATTTATTAATACATTTAATTAGATATAATTAATTTAAATGTAGCATATAACTTAAAACCTTATAATTTAGCTTACAATTTTCTATTATACTTTTTTAATAGAATAAGGATGACGAGCGAGTACACAGTCCATCTGATGGTAAGTGGTTGCGATTTTGCGAATCAAAATGCAGTTGCGTTATCAGCCGTGAGGATCAAGATGGAATGCCTCTTTTGCAGTAAAAACGTACGTACGTTTTGTACGTGGTAGAGCCATAATGCAGCTAATGGGTTGGCTCGACCGGGGAAGAACCACGCTCTCACATTCTCACATAAAAAAGGGTCACCAGCTGTCTACAGTCAGTATAAGATACACAGCAGCATTAAGCTGCTATTTTACGCTGGTATTCTGTGAGAGCGTGGTCGTTCCCCGGTCGAGCAGACCCATTCGTGCTACAACATTCGTGATTTAATAATATAGCCGCAGCATAGCTCTACCACGTATAAAAATGTTCCTCTCTTCGTTAATGTTCTTCTCTTTCTCTTGGTAGAGCTTATTTTTATAAGTGCAGAAGGATTACACCTCATTAAACCGCCTCGCAAATTTAACAGTTTCATAAAAATAAAAAGGTGATTTCATTATTTTATTGATTTAAATCTGTGTGGTTTTTAGATGTATGTTTAGATTTATCTGTGTTGAAATTTTTATTAAAAGGTAATCTATTAATTTCTTAAATAATTGTTTTATTTTAATTTTTTTATAAAATTATTTATTTATAAATCAATTTACAATAACGTTCCCCGTGAGCGTGACATTATACTTGTAATTATCAATACCTTGCGAGCTTTGTAAAAAGTATTTGGTTATCATGAAGCAATTGCTTGCGGCAACAGGTGTCTTGCCTCCTAATTTCAAGTAACGAATCCAGTAGACAATTTACTTGTTGTACGGCGACAACACTACTGTTTATACTTTCTCTTCTTTATAATTTATTTGATTTAATTAAATAACTTAGCTATTTTATTTCAAGACAGGCATCATTCCGCTATTAATTGATATGCTGTGCAGGTTTATAAATATACATGTAATAGCATTTAAATTTGTTATTTTTTTAAATAACAATTTCAATCAAGGACGACATTTGCGTTGTCACACCTGACGAACATGTAATCGTCATCACTCGGTGGTAGGATCCTTTTTGTCTTCATTTATTCTAGGAGTCCGTTTGGATATCAATCTCTGCCGCCAAATAGTGGCCACTTACCATTAGGTGGACAAAGATAGTTTGTTGCTTCAATTAAAAAAAAACATTCTGTACGTTTTGTTTTTGTAATACTTCATCGTTATAATAATAATATGTAAGTATAATAAGTCGACAAGAGCAGTGCCTAGGCGTGAGACAGGTTATTAACATTTTATATTTATTACTCCGAATCCTGGTATAATTTCATTATTGAAATTGAAAAAGACCTCTTAATCGATAGCGCTTGCAACTACTGGGCCGATTAATTCAGTAATCAATGATATGTAACTTTTATTTATAAGTAATCATTTTATCGTAAATATATCTAATATTTACAAATCAATTAAAACTGATTATAGAATTATGTACTTAAATACTCACGAAGTAAATAACTCAAACGCCTAGCATCAGAAGTACACCGACCGCAAAGCAGATTCCCTAATTTGATTATTCTTAAGCAATTTGATAAGACGATTCGCTATGCTATATTGTTCTTAATATGTTCAGTTGCCTTATATATGAGTTAATACTTTTAGGAGAAGACCATATTATAGAAAAACTCATACTCATGTTCTTATTAATAACAATAGCATATGTTATTGAAATATTTCTTAAATTTGCGCCAGCACAATATACTAGTACATAGATACTGCAAACTATAATACTTACTTGATATTATTCTTCCTCAAATTGTTGACGAAAATTTACAAATTCGCGTGCATTCAAGGGTTTTCATCTATACAGTATTACTTATTGTATTATAACACTAATTGCAAAATTTTCTCAAGCTTGTCTTTATCTCAAATGCATTTCATGAATAATTTTTGTTTTTATTTATAATCGCCAGCTAAAGTTCGACGGCTCCGTAGCGCAGTAGCTTAGCAATGAGTTACAACTCTGGGGGCCGCAGGTTCGAATCCCGCACGGAACAAGTATTTGTATGGTCTACGAATAATTGTTCCGAGTCTGGATGTTTGTCCTTGTGCAATTTATGTTTGTAAACTGCCTCTACGATACAGAAGAAAAACCTAGTGTGGGGGTAACTTTTTAAAAACTAAAGAATAAAAAAAAATTAAGAAATAAAAAGTGTAAAAATAAAGTGTTGTAGAAAAGTACTATGTATTCAATATATATACCATATATCAATTTTTGAACTTACAAATTGCTTAAATCTTAATTATTAAAAATTAATTAAAATGAAATTACTCAATAAAATAACATTACAAAAATTACTTACCATGCCGTAAGCGTAGGCAATGATGCGCATTGTGTAAGCGGGTAGATTCAAGCACACGAAGACCGATGATACGATGAGAAGCATTCTTGTGACCCGTTGTTGAGAGCGAGGACACCCGATCTGGCGCGCGAGGAAAGCGTGGCTCCCTAACGCAGCGAGATGGTCGGTCCTCATGAGCTCGCTTCGGGCTCGCTCTATGCGCCAAACACCAACCATGATCCATACATTCAACACAATAATGGCTGCAAGGGGGACTGTGAACGATATCACCGTGTCAACCATATTGAAGCGAGCGGCATGCGCAAGATATTCATAGTCGATGTCGCAGTCGTCCGGCGTGGGAATGGCAAAGCGCAGCACTGGTATGTTGAGAAGAAGCGATCCGAGGGCAATACCACCAATTACATGTCGCGCACGTTCTACAGTGCAAACCATATTACGATGTAGCGGATAGAGAACAGCTACAAATCTTTCTATAGTAAATGCAACGACAAGCCAAGCACTGAAGGAGCAGGTCACGTAGGAAATGTATATGAAAATCTGACAGAAACCTTCTTGATGGAATAAACCGGTGATATGTACGGCGTTGAGCCATGGCGGGAGAAGTTGTAGCAGGAATATTGTATCGGACACCGCTAAAGCTGACAAATATTGGCTCGTAGATTGGAGACGAAGCTTACTTCTGTAAAACACGTACACGGATACCAGGTTTCCGATGGCACCGAGTATA
This sequence comes from Parnassius mnemosyne, assembly GCA_963668995.1. NCBI lineage: Eukaryota > Metazoa > Arthropoda > Insecta > Lepidoptera > Papilionidae > Parnassius > Parnassius mnemosyne. The sequence continues at coordinate 27,784,045 of CAVLGL010000082.1, read as the reverse complement.
ATCAGAAAAGGTGTATAGTATACATTTAGAGCGCTCGCAATTTGTCGCGCGACAGAATCGAAAGGAACGGGCTCTGTCGTGTAATTAGAATTTAAGTCTGACAAAGTTTCCACGGTCTCAAAGTTGGTGCTATTGTCGAGCGGGAGGGGCGTCATTTTGAAGCCCGCCACCCGCTCGGTAGAGCTCTCGCCGTTAACTGCCGCCACGACGTAGAGGGCTGCTTTATAAGGGTAGCGAGGCCCGGAGCGCGCAAGCCTCAAAAGCTCCACACACCTGCAATCTGCACCGATGCAACGCTCCCCCAGGATTCCGCCCGCCCAAGTTATTCAAATTTCATCCATAACTTTATAGAAACACAGCTTGTTTCCTTTCGCTGTATTAATTCAAACATTATTTATTTTGTATAACATTGATTTATGGTGGTGTATAGTAACCGCCTATTTTATGGTTCGGTGCGTAGTAACCTGTAGCTGTTGCTACGGCGTAGTCCAACTTTAAAGATATCATTCGTTTTGATAGAAAGAGACGACGCGTTTAAATTAATTTGGCTAAATATAATTGCGATCGCATATTTTGCTTCCATGTATAGTAGCATTTTCTTTTTCTTTCATTTCTCTTAACTTTAATTTAGCAGAATCACTCCCATAATAAGATATAAAAAAATTAAAAAATATGTAGAAATTGTTATTCATGTTATGCATTTATCTATACAAATAAATAAAATTGAAGTGTCTGTTTGTAATGTCATAATTACAGTTTTTTACTAAATGCATATGAAAGTAAATACGGTACTATTACTAAAATACAATTTTTAAATTTTTTGACTGTCTGTCTGTTTGTTCCGGCTAATCTCCGAAACGGCTGTACTGATTTTGACGGGACTTTCACTGGCAGATAGCTGATTTCATAAGGAGTAACTTAGGCTACTTTTATTTTAGAAAAGTAATTAGGGTTCCGTGCAAAAGCATAAAAACTCTAACACGCTAGTGAAGTCGCGGGGAACAGCTAGTATATAAATATTATTAAAGTAATTTAAAAAAAAAAGTTTTCTAAGCCACAATAACATTTTACTAAACTTTGTAAGCATTCAGCGGGGAATCGAAACCAAAGCTCTTGAGGCTGTGCCACGAGGGATGGGACCATCGCATACAGTCGCTTTTAGTAACCTCAGAGACCTTGATTATGATTGGCTTTTTTTAGAGGATAGGGTGACAAACGACCACACAGTCCACCTGATGGTAAGTGGTTGCTGTGGTCCAGAGACATCTACACCTATCTTCGTTTGCGAATCAAAATTCAGATGCGTTATCACTCGTAAGGACTAAGTTGGAATGCCTCTTTTCCAGTAAAAAGGGTCTCCGGTTCTCTACATTAACGATACGAAACACAGCAGTGTTAAGCTGCTATTTTACGCTGGTATTCTGTGAGAGCGTGGTCCTTCCCCGGTCGAGCCGACCCGTTCCTGCTACAACTATACTACTAATGTAGCTGCAGCATGACTTTACTTTTCTTGATAATTACCTAGCTACTTTCTTTTAATTTGGTTTTATTGTAAAGTTAAGACAGTTTCTAAATAAATCCTTCCTTTTGAATTTTGGCTTCTTTTATAAGTTTACTATATATAATTCACATTTTTTAATGACCAGCTTATTTGGATTGGATTTATTAAGTAAAGCATGCAAGTATTAATTAATTAATATGGAAATTAACAAAATTATGGAAGTAGTCAAATGAATGAAATGAAATAGTGTAAATTAGCAAAATTATAGAAGAGGGTATCGATAAGAGGTGACAAAGGGAAATCAAAACAATAAATTAACTGCACCTTCTTTCTGATAAGAGCTCAATTAACAAATCTAATGTGACCAACGTGCCTACAAAGCTTATATACGAATACTCCCTTATGATTGTTGAATTTTTGATGGGTAAAATGATCGAAGTAGTAATGCGAGTGGCAGTAGTAGTATGATTACTAGAGAAAAAAAATAAAAAAAAAAGTAATTTAATAGGTATGTTTGAATTTAACTTTTCAAGGAAAAGTTACAAGTTACCTTGTTTTTTTTAATAAATAAAGTATTAATAAAACGTCGCCGTCTTTATTCTCAATTCGTCTAGATGTTTTTTTTTTTCGTTTTTTTTTAAACTAGCCAGTGCAATCGCACCTGGTGGTAAATAGTGCTAAAACGCTAACAGGTAAATCGCACTGTCTCAAAGTAACAAAAGCCTATTCACTCTTGCTTTGAAGACGCCTAGATTTTAATACGGACAGAAATACAGACGCCTCCGCCGGATTATACCACTCTTTTGTTGTACGCATTACGAAATACGAAGCAAACCGTTTGGTTCGTATGTGTGGAATAATATTGGTAAATACCAACTTAAATAATATGTTACACGATATCTTCGCAAATTGTGAACCGATTTTATTAATTCCTTTTATTTAAATAAGTTATACCTAAAGGGTAGTTACATTTAAATATGAAGAAATAATTCCACCCCTAATAATGTAAGAAAATGCAAAAGTGCACACCTCTAACGCTCATGATCTGAATGAATGCTGAATGATCTGCTGAATGATCAATTTTCTTCTATTAATTACCGAAACACGTATTTTATTTAAAGCTACAAAAATTGTTTCTGTTTAATTTACACGATTTTTTTTGACTACTTGTTACTGGTAATTCGTATTTTGTTACCGAAAAAAAAATTGTGAAATAATTAATAAAATTATAATTTAAAATTAAAAATTTTGTACAGCCGACTTCAATATAAGTTATTTAAGAATAACTTAAAAACGATTGGTCTGACCTTGATCAAATTCATATGGGACCACACAAGAAGTACCAGCTTTCAAATAAAAAAAGAATCATCGAAATCGGTTCACCCAGAAAAAAGTTCTGAGGTAACACACATAAAAAAAAAAACGAAAAAAAAAAAACATACAGTCGAATTGAGTACCGGCTCCTTTTTGGAAGTTGGCAGAAAATAAAAAATATATTAATAAACTGGATGGTTTCATAAATTGAAATTCAAAAGGCTTCCTATGGATTAAAATCTAAAGATATTTAAAAATTAAAGTTCTATGTTCAGTTTCATTGAAAGATATACCATAACAATACCATACCGACCAACTGACGTCCAAGTGAAATTATTTAAATTAACTTTTTTTTATTAATTATTGAAATAAATAATCTTATAACTACGTCAGAAGTATTAATTGAAATCTCCTCGTGCTATTAGTACTTTTTTATTATATAAGTGCAATATAAAGCTGGTGGAAGCAATATAAGTTGAGTGGATCGCGATTTTTGATTAGGTGATAATAGAGCACTACGTCTCCGCTTCCCGTTCTATGTGTGCAACAGGTAATGAAATTTTTAATATTACTGTCGGGGGTTTTAATTCTTCAATACACTACTTTAGAAGTTAACGTTACAGGCTATCGAATAGTCTTGATTGACTCTTGGGGGGAATATTTGTTTTAGTTGCCACGCTTGGCAGGCGGTTTTGCAACCGCAGATTTTTTTGTAGATCTTACTAGTTTATTATCTCCTGGTTTATTTTCCTCTGTCGCCACTACGACACCCACGGGATAATATAGACATATCAAAAAAAGTTTGCTAGTGATTACTAGCAAAAGCAGATATATTATTAAAATTTAACTTTATCAAGAAAAAGTGTTTACGTTAAATCTTCTTTTAATAGAAATAGATAGTTTGAAATTAAAAAATAAAACTCTTTTTATTTTGTAATAAAAAATATTAAGTAATTCAATCCTAATGTAATTGTAACAGAAATTTGTTGGAACGAAAAATATTGTTTATCCAAACTTATGCAACAGTTCATTAATAGTAGGTTTTTATTTAATACAATATAACTCTTCCCGTGGCTCGAACACATGCGGAGATCCTCCTGGGTATGCTGAGCATTTCTTACGGTAACCTCTCCCATTCTTAAATAGCTGCTTTCCTGATCTGGGGTGGTGGCTGACGGTTCCAAACAGCTCGCCACACATGTTGGGCATAAGTCAGGCGAGCCGGCAGGCCAGTTTAACCTTGCGATGTCGTATTCTCGGGGAGCAAGATTGACTTGCTGAGCTCTATATGCGGGCGCATTATCATCGATCAGTACGAATTGGTGCCCTGGGTTTACTGGGAATTATGTGACAATTCTATACATTACGACTATTTCGTACCTATATGCCTTCATGGAGCCCAGATATGGAACAAAGGACACCGATTTCCCGCCTTGCTGAACAGTTCCAGTGGAAGTTCTTTGCCTTTCGGAGTCTCCAGTTCTTATCCAGACACGGACACGTTGGTTATTTAGATGATTATTTAGACGATTCGTCAACGAAGAGACAGTTTTGCCAAATGTTTTCCTCCTTATCTTCTCCATTTTGCCGGTGCCTAGCAGACAACAATCTCCTTCGCTGACGTTTCCGTGAAGTCTGATGTGCTCGCCAAGACCTCCGTGCTCGTAGTCTATCCTGGTGTAAGCAATTCTGAATAGTCTCAGTGCTAACTTCAAGTCCAGAGGCGGCCCGCACTTCAGCTTTTATTGTAGTGGCGTTGATTGTTGAGTCACGGGCTACCAGCAATCCTATTTAGCGCTTCTGAGCAGCAGTCAGACCAGTTGGGCGAACTCGTGGAATATCCTACTTCCCAATTCTTGCTCGTCAAACTTCTGATAATCCTCTAGGCATTTTTTCAATCACAAGTTTCCTCCAAGAAATATTTTAAATCCATAAAAATGTGTTTGATATTGTGCTTAGATTGAATGTCTTTTTATATGGAAAAACAATTGAATTTGTTTTTTTTTTAATATTCTAAGTAAAGAATTAAAAAGAAGAAAAAATTCTGATGTTATAGTATTTGTACGTGCTAACTATAACATACAGACACTCAATCGTCTTGGTTTTTTTTTACTAATTATGAGCGAGCGCTTCACTTCTAATCGACCATGCCCCAGGTGGTAAAGCGCCCTGGATAAACTTGAAGTCTATTGTCTTATGTTTTGAAGACAGCACACACCCACATCTTAATCGAAAAGAAAGACAGATGCCTGCAAATATCTGTCTGTGCCCTATATGATATTGGTATTTAATAAATTTCATATGGGCAGTCACAGGTACAATATTATGGATTAGTTCTGTCGAAAGTAGAGCTCTTGTAAATGTTTGAAAGTAAAGCAGAGTCAGAGTCAACAAAGAGATATAAACCTGATAAAATTGATCCTGATCACTAGATCACGCGATCAAGCAGTAATAAACCAATCAAATATTAAGATTAGTTTATTAATAGTCGACGGTCTTTATCATTAGGGAACTGTCACGTGGCCGGAATTCGACTGCCAGATCGTTAACTTAGATGGAAAAATTTAAATTTAGTTTTGGAAACCAATTATAGCTCAACTGCAATACAATAATTTTATGCATTTATAGTTTATTACTGATTTTATGTAAATAAAAGGTATGTTTGAGATTCCAGGTTAAATATCTCTAAAAAGCTTGGCGTGCTCAGCAGAGCGGGACAGTATTTCATGCCGGCACACCGCCTGCAACTTTACAAGGCGCAGGTTCGGCCTCACATGGAATACTGTTCCCATCTCTGGGCAGGGGCTCCCCAGTGCCATCTCCTTCCACTTGACCGCATCCAGCGCAGAGCGGCTCGAATCGTCGACGACCGAGCCCATTCCGATCGGCTCGATTCATTGGCACTGCGAAGAGATGTTGCATCCCTTTGCATTTTCTTTCGCATCTACCATGGGGAGTGCTCTGAGGAATTGTTCGGATTAATCCCAGCCGCCAAATTTCACGAACGCACATCGCGGCAGAACTCCCGATACCATCCACACCATCTGGATGATTGGCGGTCCACCACTGTGCGAATTAGAAGATGTTTTCTTCCTCGCACGACTTCCTTGTGGAATCGATTACCATCAGCGATTTTTCCGGACCGATACGACTTAGGGACCTTCAAGAAAAGAGCGTACTCCTTTTTAAAAGGCCGGCAACGCATCTGCAATTCCCTCCCTGGTGTTGCAGTTGTTCATGGGCGGCGGTAGTCACTTACCATCAAATGAGCCGCATGCTCGTTTGCCCCCTCTCCTATAAAAAAAAAATTTAACCAAGGCAAGAGTGAATAGGCTTTTGCTACGCAAGATAGTACGATTTACTATCTAGAGCTGCATCGCCACTTACCACCAGGTAGGATTGTGGTCAAGCACAGGTTCATAATAAGTAAAAAAAGGACATTTCATGTAAAGCGGACATCGAAAAAAATTGAGATTATAATATGCGTTCACATTTAGCCTAATTTCACAGAATGTAACAAACAATTCACAATCCGCGCAATAAAAGGTAAAATGATGTACCTTACCTAGTTCGAGGAGCACCTCCCTTCAAGAAGGAGGAGGATTTGCGTGTTACGTGGATCTTACTTAATTCATTTGTAACATTGGGATGGAGTCAGGTGACTCTGGAACAGGTGATTCAGGTGAAGCTGCGGAACGCAACTAGTTTTGTATAGTAGTATTTAGTTGTATTCTTGTATAAAATAATAAATAATAACGACGAATAAAGATAAAATATAATGTTACAATATTATTATCCAAGAAAATGTTTTTGTGACAACCCTTGCATATCTGTAGCGACTAGACAGACGTCGAGACAGCCTTGAAGGTATTTTGCGGTATAACCAAGGAGTTGATCCACTATTAGTTTATTACATATATGACACTTTGTTGTAAATTAAACGAAATTCACTAAATTCTACTAAGGATATTATGTAACAAAAAACTTTTCTTCAATCACATCTTATTGTCAATATTTTCACGTTTAGGACTACGGCGGAGAACTCTGACGACAAGAATGTACTATATGTATATAAATTAAAATTATAAAATAAAGGTTTACATATTTTGTTGCTCTACCTTCTTGATATCTCACGCTTTTATCTATCTTTTCTATCTATCTACCTTTTTATTTATAAAAATCAATTGCTATCCGTTAGTCTCGCAAAAACTCGAAAATAGCTAACCGATATTGATGAATTTTTTTGTGTGGGTGGGTCCCTTTATGATCTAAACGATTCACAATTGGACCCGGTAGGTGGTACTGTTGTCGAGATCCAGAAATCATCCGTGCAAATCCGAGGAGAATAGTCTAAAATAAATATTTTCGTAGATTCCCATTTTACTCAACAAAAACAATGTCTTAAAAATTCGTATTATAACTTCAGATCCATATTCAGGTTACTGCATTATATATTATGACTAGGTATGTCATATTTCAGTCATCTACATGATAATGTCGCTGAGACAAATACACTACGAAGTTAGGCATTGAACACATTAGTGTTCCTATCTTTAGATGTTAGAGGACCAAAGTTAACGTAAACAAAGCCGCGGACAAAAGCTTTTATTTAATATATTATAAAGCAATAAAAAATTACAATTATCATATAGCCTACTATGCTATTTCTCGTGAATCAGAAGTTGAACTAAATGATAAGTTTGTCCAGGTGTTGCCAGGCCAACCTGGGCTCGATCGTCAACACTGGCACTATTGAAATTGTTAATGGTATTTCAACTTTTTGACTAAGTGGACGGAGGTAAAAGACATTATTTGAAGACAACCTACACGTCTTAAAAAAATATACAATTACGTAACAGGAGTAGCACTTTTATTACTCTCTTTACTTACCACACTTCAAGATAGAATAATTATTCAATGATGGACTAATAATTTTTATAGCTACCAGAGACATATACAAAGTTAATCTCTTCTATATACTTAATATAATTCAGGGGAAAAGGTTTTTCTGTTTAATTAAAGAAGCTAATCTCTAAAACTACCAGTCCGATTTGAAAAATTCTCCACACTTTATTAAAAACTGATTTTTATATATTTATTTATTTAATTCAAAAACTCTTGTGGCTTGCAGAAATTGCAATACCCATACAAGGATAAATTTTTCCAAAAAAAAAATTGCATCAATCCATAACAACAAAAATTAATAATCATAAATTAAATAATTATAAAATAATAGTAATATAAAATCATGAAGCAAATAGCAGCCCGTGTCAAGAAATGAAAACTGCAATAAAACCAATTAAAACAATAAAGTGTCAATAATTATACAATGAAATATTTTGTCATGTCAATTTATAATGCTTTGTTAAGCACGTCAGAAGAAAAAGCGCTTTCGAAATGATTTCCCGCGTGCGATGGCGTAATGGGTAGTGATACGTAAGTACAACATTCTACAAAAAATATAGATCTTTACTACATCTAAAAAAATGTTCGCGATACCATATGCCTATTTCTTATACATAAGCCACCAACAGGTATTTATTTTGTGGAAAAAAATGTTGAAAATTAAAAAGTGGTTTATGAGCGTTATTATGGGCATGGCATATAAATCCTTACAAACAAAAGTTAGTTCATCATCAAGACAATTTTATGAAGATAAACTTTACTCTTTATAGCATGTTATTTCGACGTATAGTTTAAAGAGATAATGTAAAATTAAAATAATTCAAATTTGGATTGGCACGCGAACGACGCAAACGAGAGAACCGAGAAAAATCAGCACTGAATGCTTCTAAGAGCTAAGTTGGTTTAATCATTTTAGCTAAAAAATTGTCAAAATTAATGGAGTAATTTTGTATTGCATGTACGTTATAGAGCAAAGTTACATTTTATCCACTCCCCCTCTTCCTTACGGGAGAGCGTCAGCGTACGTGTACGGGGATACACCAAAAAGTGTCCAGAATCGCGATTTTTTCCAGTTTTAAAGAAATTGTACACGATAAGTACATGAAACGTGTGTAGGTATGAAATGATCCTTGATAAATTTGCTATCAACTTATTATACTTATTAATCAAATACATTTTCAAACTAGCATAGCAACGTGAAATGAAAGAGTTTAGAAATAAATTATAACTCTTTGTAAAGAACATATTCCACTCTTTACTTTAATTATTATACCTTGGCGGCAACGTGGGAAACTTTTGAGAAAACTAAACTTTGACAAAAAAATCGATAAATGAACATATTCGTGGTAGATTCCGCGGAAACATTAAGTGATATCGCTTTTCTATGTATAAGAGGTTTATAGCAAAATTATCAAGAATTATTTCGGACCTTAAAACAGAATAAAACCTTGCTTTGGGACGTTTTAAAGGGCGCGGGGGGAGGCGGGCAAGGAACGCTTAACCGGTAGGTGGAGGGAGCTCGTACTCCATAATTTTTTTCAATTTTTCGTACAATGCTATCTAAAATGCTTGAACTAGGTGTCATGTCATGTTTCGTGCCTCAGACACGTAATATACGCGGGTCAAACAGCAGAGCACAGCTAGTACCTTTGTAATTGGGCACTCGAAATGATAAAAATGGCGCTATCAACATCACTTTAAATAAATATAATTCAAACGTTATATTTCAATTAGTTTATTCAAACATTATACGAAATTCATTATAATAAAAAGGATGTGAAAATTAAATAGCTAGAATTTGCGTAAAAAAAAAGTATTGTGTCTCACCTTATTTTTCACATTATCGACATCACTTCAAAATGAAATAATGTTCTATAATTAAAAAAAATTCTAATTAAACCAATATGAGATATGACATTGTGCATGATTCGTTTAAACGTCATTAATTCATCCGTTACAATCTTTACACACCACAAAAGTCCACTGTTTAGTGACCATAAGATTGCCTCATAAAGAGGGATATGACATATTTATATTTTTTCTTTCTTTGCAGGATCGGAAAAAGGAAGAGGAACTTTAGATGTTCTGCTCTGCACCACCTACTGTCGCTCGCAACTCTACCTTTCCCGTCAGTTGTCGCAGTTACACCCGGAGCTCACAATGCCCATGTTTTCTGGTGAGTATTCATTTTTGATTTTCGTTTTTATTTATACAGAATGGGGTCCCACATATATGCAATAAATGAAACCACATACTTGTTATCGCCTTTGCTGACGTAATACAAAAAATAAACGTAATCGGTCCAGTAATTAGGTCAAAAAGTAGACTTTTCATTTTAAGCAAATTTAAACTCTCTATAGAATTGGGTCACAAGGTCAATGATTCAATGAACTTGAATCCTTGAACATTAAAAAGCGACGTTGCCATGCAGTGCAAACTATTGCGACGTATCAGCGGTGACAGCCGTGTCTTTTGGCGGCGTTCATAAATAAGGGGCACGAGGCACGCGGCATTCTTCAAAGGCAAGGCAAGTACGCGCGCGCCTTTGTCTTAGAGTAGAACACCTGTTATCGACCATTAGCTTCTTTCAAAGGGAGTAATAATCGATAAAAAAAATGTTTAGCTTTAAACACTTAGGGCATGGTTTTTTTCGAATCATCGTGTTGTTATGATAATTCTAAAAACACTACGACCTAAGTATTTAAAGCTAAAATTTAAAGCTTTTTTGTTTAAGTGTGTTCTTGCAAATTTAGAGATAATAAATTATTTTGACATGATAAAAACCCATAAAAACAACCAATTAAAAAAGTCATAACTTAACCTAGAAAATCACAAAACGGTAGTTTCGTAAGTTCAATTGCACAAAAATAAACTTTTTTTTAACCATCAATAACTTGTCGATTGTTATCAAAGCAAAAATCAAAATTACTTGTATTCAAATGCAGTAGATAAGTTAGTGTAAATAGAAATGTATCGATAAACGATAATTGCACCTTGTGGCCGCTATTTATTACTTTTATTATTTTCGCAATTTGGGAATTTGGCACTTTGGCTTTCAGTTCGCCGCGATTCTTCCAGAATACAGGTGCGTTTCGCTACTTATGCGCATTGCTTCAAGTGATTTATTTTTCGTAAGATAAATACAATTAGTCAAACAATTTTTTTACGGACGCTTATTAGTTAATTGACTTTGTGTGTGTAAATAGTGTTTTTAAGTACGTTTATTTTTATTATTTTTTCACTGTATTATTGGCACTACTTGACTTTTGTGTGTACATGTTGGCGGCGGCAAGATAACAGCATTTTTACAATGTGGTAGAGTATACAGACATGGTTTTATTGCATGGCGAATGCCGCCAAAATTCAGTGTTAACTCTGCGTACTTATCGTGAGAGATACAGCGTACTTATCGTCCAAAGAATCAGGGAAAATCAGCGCATAATGCCCAACACTCATGAAGGAGTTGCTCCGCGTCAATTTTTATCCTCGTTTGAACAACGAGTCTTAGACCATTTCGATCGGAATCCAACCTGCAGCCTTAGACAAGCTGGGCGTGTGTTTAGAGTGAGGTGTAGAACAATACACCTAGTGCTGAAAAGGAACGAACTATGTCCTTATAAATATGCTAAGGTGCAAGCGCTGCTGCCCCGTGATAAGCCGATTAGAGTCTTACTACCACTGGGTACTGGAAAAAATGTCTCACGACCAACGTTTCATATCAAATGTGTTTTGGACAGATGAAAGCTTGATGCGTTTACTCGAAACGGCATATGCAACCGACAAACCATGCGTCACTGGAGCCATACGAATCCCCATTTTTTAGGGAATCAGCTTATCAATACCGATTCCCCATTAATGCTTGGGCATTAATGGAAACGGCACTCTATTTTTACTGACGGAAACCTGAATGCACAGAATTTTATCAATATTCTTAACGGCCCAATAACAGAAAATTTAGAAGGATTGTCTGTGGCAGCTTACCAGATGGTATGGTTCCAGTTTTATGAATCTCCTCCACACTCCGTACTTCTCGCGAGAGAGCGGCTTAACACCATGTTCGGCGAACAATGGATAGGGGCTATGGCCCTCGCAGGTGGCCAACTCGGTCGTCCGACCTCACTCCTCTAGACTTCTTTTTATGGGGCTTTATTAAAAATGAGGTGTACTCAAAGATCTCCATAACCGAAGATAAACTGCGCAGTCGTATTCTTGCTGCCTTTGACAAATTAAAAGCCTTGGCTTGATCCTGAGCGAAATTTGTTGAGCAGGCTTCAGGACAACATTATGCGGCGATGTAACTTGTGCATTCAAGAACGTGGCGGACATTTTGAAAATATTAATATTTAGGGTTCAATTTTGCAACTAATATGCAATAATATTTATTTCGTTCATTTCCATTTTCGCGAATTAAGAAAGTGGCGGTAAAAATATCTAAACAGTTTAGTAAGTTTTTATTTCGTCGCACATTGTCAAACGAACCAAAGGCCGTGCCGACAATAACGCTGCCTGCCGCCAACCGTCATGTCACCCGCGTGCAACGTTGCCACTCTTCCAAGGGGTTAAGGTACGTAGTCTACACGGACTTTTTACTTTTACTGAATTTATTTTAATATTTATTTTGTTTGAAAATTTTTATTTTTTATTTTACGGGTTTTAATTTAATATTTAATTTTTCTACCTTTCTATGGACTAGTATTACTTGTGGTTTCATTTATTGCATATAATGTGGTTTAACCTTACTGTATTTTCTTAACAAACTTCAATTTATTTAATTGTCACCTGAGTATTACACAGAGCATAGTTTGATGAATGCAAAGCATTTACATAAAACTTCCTTTGGTTCACTTCCGTGCAAATACGAACCCGATGTAATAGTAAAGTTGCGAGACCCTTTTGTTCAGCGATTGTCGATCTTCTTGTTAAGCGTGAAGATTCGGGCAAATCCCTACAACGGTCGATATCTAGCAGTGGACTTATACGAGCTGAATAAGGAAAATAAGCACATTTTTTCTGTTATGTTTTAAATTGACAGACAAAAACTTACAATTTCACATTATTGCAATATGATTCTAAAAGGGAAGTTGGCATTATTTGTTGGCAATTAATTTAAATAAAATGCTAAAATGCACATCAACATAAATAAATAAAATTACAAATACATTGCAATTATTTTTAGTAAAACTTCAAATACATTGCAGTTTTACTCAAAAAATATCAATCTGGTTGTGTATAACACAAACAGAGATTATAATTGTATTATTTTTTATTATTCATGGTGCCGGTTGTCTGTGCGTATACTTTGGCGGGTTCATACTAACACTGCAGATGCAGATGTGAACGGAACTAAAAACAGACGTCTGTACAGTTCGAATAAAAGAGCCGTTTTCACACTCGGCCTCCGGGGTGGTTTTAATATGCTCATAAAAAAGTTGTGGTTCAGTCCAGGTGCAGCTGCGGCTAAAAACCAGATCGTCTACTTAAAGTATAATATCGTCTACTTAAAGCTTGAAAACCAGATCGTCTACTTGAAGCCTGTTTCACGTTCGCCTAAATTGATGTATACAAACAACATTGTTCAACTTTGAGAACACTTAAACAGGCTTCTACGAGTATATTAAGGCAACTTACAACTTTCACAACAATTTTCCACGTCTTAGACGTGGAAAATTGTTGGGAAAATTCCAGCTTGATTTCCAGCGTAGGTCTAGACGTCAGATTGAAACGACTTATTACGTTGCCATAGGACGTCTAGACCTACGCTCTAATAGAAATTAATCTATGATGCCGTTTATTATTGAATTCATGACAATATTAAATTCTTCGCGTTTTTTACCTGTATTTTTTATTAGTTAACTAATATTGTAAAACTGATGCAGAATCAAGCATCTCTGCTATTTCTATGATATTTTTGTTTTAATTTTAGGATATCGCTAGATTATTATTTTTCATGTATTAGAATCATAAAGCCATTGTGATATATGGACTCATTTGATTTTATGTAGTAAAAAATAAAATTGAAAATAGTGAAACCCTTGCGGTAAAAATGTGAATCAAATAAAACAAACCAGACGTGAAGAAGTAGGTGTTTTATCAGTATGGCGGCTCTGTGGCCACATGCGAAACACACCGAACACCGCATATAGCACAACTCCGAAACAACAAATGAAGCGTTTACCGCTCCCCAGGCTGAACTCCTTGCCCGGAGGGAGATCTCCCCTTTTCTCATTTTAGTTTCCACCATAGATATAGTATAGTATAGATTGGCAATGGAGTGTTTAGGCCGAGACCAAAATCAAAACACACCAGTGTGCATGTAATGTGCATGTGTGGGTGACAAATAGTGCTGCACCATGCATTGCCTGCCTCAACTATAATTATCGATACCGATTGCAATATAGTCGTGTTTTCTGATATGATGCAGATGATTTTTGTTGTGGATATAACGAAACATTGAAATATTATTAAGAAAAACATACTATTATATTATGTTTTTCTTAATATTTAAAAAAAAAACTATATATATATATATAAGAAAGAGACGATGGTAAGTGGCTACTGCAGCCCATGGACACTTGCAGTTAACTTTAAACTAAGAAGGTCGTTGTCACCGCTACGTACCGAGATGGAATGCCTTACGGCCTGTATTTGTACCGGTACTAGGTAAGAGTAATACCTCCCAGAGAAATGGGGTCAAAAAAAATTTTTTATAATGAACTAAGTGTTAGCACTTAGTTCATTATAAAAATTGTTACTATAGTTTCGTTGAATGAAGCGCTGTTCTTCAAACATGATATGCGGGTTATGATGTGTATATAAATTTAAAGTTAGTAATTAAAATCAAACTGCGATAGGAAATGAATACTAAAAACGTATAAAACAAGACTACGATGTCAATTTTTTAAAATATTGCGAAACTTATTGAGATACCTTTTGCTATATATAATAAATAAAATATCATCTCCTAATAATAAAATAAGTTTCAACATGTAATTTTATTAATAAGTGTTTATGTTTGGATGTGTTGTAGTTTTTCCCGTAATGCACCTCCTCTACATTACTGTTACAGCTTATTAAAGTTCACTGCTGAACATAGGCCTCCCCATAGATTGCCTCATAGGGGGAATATTTACAAATTAGAATGCTTAGCCAAACAAAAATTATGTTGATTTCAAATGGTCAGTATCGCAGAAGGGCAATTTCATAGGTAAAGACATTAATTATTATATCTAGTCACCTAATAATTCAGAATAACACTTAAATGTAATATTATACACACATCAACAGAGTCTAGGAATACCTTAATCCTAAATTATTTACGACTTTATTGTTTAAAACGTTTTTAGTTTCCATAAAAGTTTATATACAGATTGAAACCTCTTAAGCCGCGTGTCGATTATGCGCTCCAAGAGGTCGAATATTGGCGCGCGTTCCAGTCGCGCGAAATGGATACCGCCTTGGAACGTTTGCAAAATTGTTCGTTGGAACACTCAAACTTGGAGCTGGTGTCGGTTTTTTACCACGTATCAAAGTACTTAAGTTTTGGTCTCCGCGCCAGTTGTGACGGTTGTTTTCATCATTTGTGTGTCTGTTGCTTTCCGAACTATGGATAACCAGAGTTGCCGTAAATTGATGAAATTATACTGTTCAAAATAACTGCTGTACACGACCGACATCCATGTTAAACGGTCAAATACTGGTACGACTGCTGCGCGCAACAGGCGCGCTTAGTTGATATACTTCGAACATTTGGAACGCGTTCCGCGGAACGCACTGGTTGGCGCGGGCTTTATATTCTATTTACAAAATTTAGAAATGTTAATTAAAAAAATAGAAAAGAAAAAATACGGCGAAAAAATTGTGAGAACCACCAGCTGCAGCTGCTGTAAGCGACCAAACCTTTGCATGAGGTTGGTCTTCATGCATGAAGAGCGCTGCGTGATCCATCATTGCGACGTGGCAATCGCGATCGGCGGCTTTCGTGGGCTCGGGAGCATTTACCATGGAGTGACGAACGAAGTTTGGTTTTGTTCACCGATAAGTCTCGGTTTGGGATTTATGAAGAACACGCGTTTGGAGAACTCCAGGGAGAGTTAGCCCTCTACGGCACCACTCATACCAAGGCGGAACAATCATGGTGTGGGCAGGAATTCGTCTTGGCGGACGAACCCATTGGTTTGGATCCAAGGCAGCATGACTGCACAAAAATACTACGAGGAGGTAGTAAAGCCTGTTATTGTCCCTCACAGAAATCCAAATGCGCCAGGAATTTCTACTCATGCACGATAATGCTCCTTACGGCGCAGCTAGTGTCAGCCGCTCTCCGTGACCGCGATATTCAAGTTTTGGATTGGCCTGCACAGTCGTTGGACTTAAATTATATCGAGCATGCCCGAAACATGATACAACGAAAAGCTTTGAGAGATTTTCCGCCAAATTTGACGACGGAACAACAACTTTACGAACACTTGCAAAGAACATGGGTCTCATAAAGCAGCAAGACATTGACAATTTAATTTTATGTATGCACAATCTATGCCGATGTGTAATTAATGTAAAAGGTGAAAACACTTAATAATTACATTTTATAAAACTTATTCAATTTTAATTAGAAGTAATACTTTTATAGGAAGAAATGAAGTTTTTTTTATCATAAAATTTTTATAAAAATCACTTTTATTTAAAACAAAAAATTTACGAAATGTTTTTTATTTTCTATTAAAGACCTTAAAATAACCTATCATTCTTCCATTTACTATATCAGAAAATTCTTCATTGATTTTAAGATATTTGATGAAATATAAAATATTCCTAGATTCTGTTGATGTGTCTATTATATTATTTTATGCCTCTCAAGAAAAATGCATGAAGAAATAAAAGCGCTGCCCAGGACAATAGCTCGAGTTCACATCAAATTATTACAGATCTTGCGTGGTGGGGCTTCACTGCAGCACAAATAGCCAGGTTTGACCGAGGAAGGCCCACACTCGCACATAACGTGGGAAATCATTTTTTTATTGATTAAGTTTTACAAACGAGCACACAGTCCGTTTTCATATATCCTCGATTTGGAATCAATATGCAGAGGCGGTGTCACCCCTAAGGATTAAGATGGAATGTCTCCTATCCAATAAAAAGGGTCTCCGGTTCTCTACACTCACCATATGAAACACAGCAGCAGTAAGCTGCTATTTCACGCTGGTATTCTGTGAGAGCGTGGTCCATCCCCGGTCGAACCGACACACTCTAATGCTACAACTATAATATAGCTGCAGTTTGGCTCTACTCGTACAACGTTAAAAGGCTGCTGGATTTCTAATATTTTAAGTGACAAGAACCCAGGACACTTTAACGAAGCATTCCATCTTCCTCCATCGTCCTCAGAAATAACCAATCCATGTGATGCTAAGTGGATGCTGTTATATCTATCCTCCATTAAGATTGAAAATGTGGAGGCATTATCAACTCTGAGTGCTAAGACAGAATACCTGGTTACCAGTAAAAAGGGTATAATGCAAATGGAACAATATAATTTTCTCTGATATATATAAATAGAAAACAGCAAAACATTTTTTTAATGTTTCGTCTAGGCTAAGTAATTGGTGCGACATCGAGCAAAGCAAGGATAAGCTTTAGGTGACTACAATCTAGGTCTCCGATCCAAGTCCATTCTCTCAAATGTATTATATACTGTGCACTCTAGTACTATTAATACAGTAGTAGTTACACTGATCTTGACTAATGTACTTTTGCCTGGATATTTATTATATATACATATTAAAATAATTACATCCATGCATAAGCCAACAAATACCGAAAAATACACTCAAAATAAATTCCAATACCTAACATACCGAACCAAAACAGTAATCACTCACTCATTGGAATTTATTTAAATAATAAGCAAATAAAAATATATTATCAGTAAATTGCTAGTAATCTCCACAAAACAATCTCGCAATCAATGTCTAAATTGGATCGAAAGCAAATCAAGAACTCGTGCTCGTTACAAAAAAAAAATTATTGCGCCACAAAGTGAAAAATACAAAATGACCGTTAGATTTTTCAAAGCTCCATTTTATGTACACAAGCGCATATTGGCCCCGCCAAGATAATGAGATGGCGGGTTACAAATAATTTTACAAATATATACAAGTTTACGTACACATAATTTATAACTGTTACCATACTATACAAAACAAATCTTAACCTAAGATACAAAATACTACAAAAATAATAAATGTTATATAAAAGAACAATGCCGGCTCAAACTCCAGTGTCGGCTCAGCGGCACTCAACCTCCATGGGTATTCTGGCGACGCGTGTCGCTGGACGAACAAGTGTCCCGGGCGGTGATTTTATTTGAACCACCCTAGTCCTACCGTCTTTGCCAGGAAAAACTCATTCGCACACTCCGCGCTGCCATATGCCACGCTGCTCATTTGGACTAATGACTAGGACTAGATCTCCAATTTGTAAGCCTTTGCTCGCAATTACATTTACGTCTCGGGCAGAAACTCGTCCTAAAATACGCTCGCAATGCGTTTGCGTTCATCATTTTTGTCCAACGCATGTGTGAATGTGTGAACGACGTGTTCCACCAGCAGCGGGTGCCGCTTGCTGAGTCCGAGAAGACCCAGCCGACACCAAGCCCTCTGGTGGGGATGATGGATGGGCGGCTACTAGGTGGTCTTGCAGCCCCCCGCGCTTGGCTGGCGACCCGCATACTGTTGCGTCCAGCACCAGCTCCAGACGCGCCCTGGCGACCTCCAGGCAGCGGCCCTTTGCGCACTCTTTTATTTCCTATCATCCATTGAATGGGCGTCAATTAAGGGGAGACGCCCAGGCCCGGCACCGTTTCATGGTACGGCCATAAGCACAGACGGACCTTTGCACCCTCAATTCTGCCGAGGCACGGCGCACACACCTCTTGGCAAGGCGCTGACTGACTACGCTGACGTAGCAGTTTTGTCAATTAACTGTTACGTCAGCGGGCGGTGGGGTCGTCACTTCTCTACGCTCCCAAAACTTGTCCACCAGGCGTTGTACGATACGCCACTGTTTCCTGAGGTAGATGTCTGTATCGTTATAAACCCCAATTGCGGGCAAATTGGAGGACGTTCCCAGCAGGAAATGTTTGGGAGTTAAGCTCTCATTACTTCCCGGCTTCTTCCCTGCAATAATGACTCGTAACACATTGCATTTTTATTCTTTACAAACTGCAATTTTTATTATTTAAAAACGGTGAACAGTTTGCACCGAATATGACATCTCGTATGTCTTGATTGGATCATTTGGGTTGTCTGTCCAAAGAAAACGAAGAGCGTTTCTGCCTTCGGGGCGAATTTTTATTCTTAGGATCATGTCTTTTATGTCTCCCGTTAATGCCCCCTTAAATTCCTGGAAGCGGAACATGATCCCGAGATCTGACCTTTAAGTTGGTAATCGTTTAGCGACAATCCGTTTGATATGACCGCTGCGTCGAAGACCAAACGAAGCTTTTTCTTATTAGGGTTGTCGACTCCGAATTGGGGGTCTTTGGGCTATTTTCCAGCTGCTGGATTGGACACTACCTCAGCATATCAATTATTCAACACCTGAGCCACCCTATCCCTTTACCTTTTCCCGTAATCGCTATTTAATTTAATTTAATTTTCCTTTCGACACCACGTAACCTCCGTGAATAGTTTACATTATGTTAACTTATGCGGAGATTTTTTGCAGTATTTGCACTTCAAAGTAATTTTATCTTGTTCACTATTCACTAACACTGTATGACGCGAGCGTTCAGAATTTTTAAATTTATTATGTTGTGAACACTGCTGATTAACTGCACCGAAGATATAGAAATTATTACGGCTTCTTCATTTAAAAACTCTGACAGAATATCCAGTTTCGTCTTGACGCCGCCGGCAGTAACTATAGTTTTAGTAAACTATTAACTAATCTGTGCTATAGTCTGTCCATTTAGAAATAAGTACTGTAGGTAACTTGCTTAATATTATTGTAGGGACGATTGTATCTTGAAGATATTCGTGTCTATTTAATGTGCGTACAGCCGGGACGTAATTTTTTACGCTTTAGAAAATAGCACAATATCTTTATGGTAATCAGTTGATAAAGGCTGTAGCTCTTTTTCTTTTTTTTATAGGATAGGGTGACAAACGAGCACACAGTCCACCTGATGGTAAGTGGTTGCTGTGACCCATAGACATCTACATCTTTCCTCAATAAATAATCAAAATGCAGATACGTTGTAACCCGTGAGGACTAAGATGGAATGCCTTTTTCCAGTAAAATGGGTCTCTGGTTCTCTACACTCACCATACGAAACACATCAGTGTCAAGCTGCCATTTTACGTTGGTATTCTATGAGAGCGTGGTCCATCCCCGGTCGAACCGACACACTCTAATGCTACACCTATAATATAGCTGCAGTTTGGCTCTACTCGTACAACGTTAAATTTTGTGCTTCAACTATACTACTAATATAGCTGCAGCATGGCTCTACCACGTATAAATTCCTTATATCCTGCATGATTCTGGTTATGATGGTGTCTGTATTACCAAACTGCAACTCTAAAGTTGACATCATTCAGTGATGAAGCTGTGATAAGAGCCATAACTGTTTCTTTTGACTTTCCACGAAGACATTTTGGAAGACGCCATAAATTTTCTTTAGGGCTGAAGTTATATACATACCTGTGTGAATTCTTCGTATGTCAGCTTGAATTGTAACCAGTCCATTGGGTCCACTAAATAAAATCTTGAGTACGCTGACTAACATTTGCATTGTGCCATAATCGTTACCGGCGGCGGCGTCACCTGCTGCCGGAGCAAATGTCCCACCATTTGTAAATCTATTCTCGGGGCAGGATGTTCAGGCTGTTGACTGCGCTCCAACCACTTCCTAACTTCCTCGTTGGTGTGTGACCTCGATGAGCGTGAACTCCATTTGTATACGGGCTTTTGCATCCGTTGCTTCTGGCTTTAATTTTTTTTCTCTGAGCACGTACTGAAAATAATGTTGAATGTCTGGACTTCAACGATATCGAAGGTTTAACTGGCGAACTCTTAGGCTTGGCGTCACTTTCTATATCCAGTTTGTTTTCAGTCTCATATGGGTGTTCTGTATCCGTTGATTGTCCCTGGTTGTGTGTGCCTTCCTACTCCTTCCTTCTTGTACGAGCACGAGTTTTCGTCATTGTCCGCGGAGGAGTGGTGAACATTCCAATTTATGATCCGGCCGAAATGACCTCTGAAGTGGATCGACAGCAAATCAAAGAGCAAAATAATTAGCTGGTGTTGGTTACAAAAAAAAATATTGCGCCAGAGAGTAAAAAATACAAAAATGACCGTTAGATATTTCAAAGAGCGCGACGACTTAAACGTCGCAGTGTACTCGTATGTGCAAACACAAGCGGAGATTGGGCCACTGCCCCGCCAAGATTACTGGCGGGGGTCGCTCACTGGTATCTTATCTGATATGGTACCTTACGAATAATATTACAAATATATACAAGTTTACCTACACATCATTTATAAAATAACCTTTACCATACTATACAAAACAAACCTTAACCTGAGATACAAAATATTACAATGATAGTAAATACTAGCTTTTACCCGCGGCTTCGCTCGCGTGAACTTGAATTTAGGAACATCATTAAATGCTGTCCCGTGCCAAACTTAGGAAAATTCGATCACATTTAGAGTCATCTCGGTGTCTGTGTCTCTATGTCTGTCAAAGATTTTTTTTGAATTCTAAAAGACTATTAGACGCCTACAGGAACACGTGAATATATATGTCTAGAAACACCTACTATTTTTTATATCGGGCGTATCTTCCGATGTATCCATAAGAAAATAGTGAATAGTCTTGGAATCAAAATTTATTATTATTGTTTACATTTAACTATTTTAATTAATTCATAATAAAAGTTAATTTAGTTTTAACAAAATAATATAACGTTTATATGAGATATTTTATTGATATCATTGGTCCTATTTAATATTGATTGGAACCATAAAATAGATGTAGATATTTTTTTTACTTCGAGTAGACCTCAAAATTTCCTAAATATATAAAAATATATTTTTTTATAAATATGTAGGAAGTATAATTGAGTATAGTACAGAGACTGATTTTGTAGTTAGGAATAATAATTAATTCGTTTACACGAATTAAATATCCAACGGGTCGAGGATAAACTAGTAACGGAATACGACAAGCGCACCGTTCCACGTCAGAGCCAAGACTGTCTTAACGGCGACCGCTCAGTCCATTTTATACAAGCAGGACGGGCGGCAACGCAGGTGCAATGCCGCAGGTGTGCGGTACACGTGTCGTTTACAAGAATTCTGTCTAGCTAGACCGACGCCACCGCATCTACAACGGTGCAGGTGCCGTTAAATATATAAAAATAAATTTCCTAAATATATAGAAATTTTATATATAAATATATAAAATTTTCTAAATATATATTCTATAATAATGAATACTACACATGGATTAAAACCAATGTCACGGGTTTTTTTACGCATCTTGGATGAAATTTCCGTGTAATAAAACATATTGTTGATGTGAAGCACCGACGCTTCGGGAAGTCTAAAGTATATCAACATGTTTAATATCGTTCCAACCATTATATCGGATCTGATAGACAACAAATCCTTGCAATAAAGCACCAATTCCTACCAATGATGATTCGCGATGCTATTGAAATTCAAAACATCCTAATTTTAATATGGGAAATGGCTGAGTGCTACCATCTGCTAAGGACCCCATAATTAATAAAATTAAATTCAAACCCAAGCATACTACTGCATTTATTCTACTATATTCTATTCTGTTATAACTATGACATCAGGTCGTCAAACACCTCAGTTCTTCCGTGACCATGGGTGCTATAAAGTGCCCAAAACATCGGGAATTAAAAAGTTAAAATTTAAAGGTTATAACTATATTTTAAACTTTATTTATAAATATGGTATTTATTTGGAAACCACCCGTCATCCTATATAACTAAGATATAATAGAAAATTAACATCTAAAGGAAATAAAATACTTAACCTTCTTTTTTTGAAGTTCCGTAATCGTATAAAAAGTAGCCTATAAGTTGCCCGGGGTTACTGACTACATACATACAAAATTTTATGTAAATCGGTTCAGTAGTTTTTGCGTGATTCCGGAATACACAGACAGACAGACAGAAAGACAGACAGACAGACAAAAATTTTAAAAACCACTAATTTGGCTTCAGAACTCTTTATTTAGTCCCCTAGACTTGTTTTTTCAAGAATATATTAGGATTACAGACACGACTTTTCTGCAGATTTATTATATGTATAGATTACATAACAAATCAATGTGTCGCCAACAATGCCTATAAAAGAAGAAGAAGCAATATTTCAATTAATTTACAGTTATAATTTCTCTAAAAAGTAATGTGATGTGAACTTAACATTTGCAGCTGTTTTATTCACTCTATACTCCCAACTCTTTTGCATTGCGGGACTGTGAAGTATGTGTTGGCTAGGCGTCATCGTATTTGTAACCAGGCTACTTTCATTCCTTGATTCGAGTGATTAAGTACCTATCTACTACTACCAAGTGAACAAAGTGCAGTATGCTAACGGTACAGTTCCTTCTAGTACAGTGTCAAGAATTAATCCTTATTATTATTTCGTTCGTGACCAACTAAGTCTAGACCACAAGGCGTGAGCCAAGCAAACGAATCGAGGTTGTCGCGGTTACGACTGGAAAAGCGCCAGAAAAACATTTTTAAGGCATTTTTTTAATGTCCTGTCACTAAGTTAGGTTAGGCTAGAAATCCTAATTAAAAATTCATGTCATAAGTTTTAATATTTAATAAATTCGATCAGAGCAGCAGTATGTGTTGTGAATTATATCGTCAATAAATATTGTAATAACATTTGCGAACCGTACCACATGTCCTTCATATTGAGTTAATTTCTTCTGAAGAATAATGAAATTCTTCCGAAAATATGTGTTTTGAATTTCGATCTAACGTTTAATATATGGTGTAATTATCATGATAGAATAAAAAAATATATTTACTATTAGTATTTTCTCTATATAATACATATTTTGTAATTCTAACATACGTATAGTCCAGTCAAATAAGGTCTGAAATCAAAATTTGGCACTCAACTTTGCATTTTTGACATAATGTAGTATTAATGATACAAAACCAATTGGTAAGGATTTTCGTGTTCGGAACCCCCGGCAAGGCTTAAAAAAAATAGTCAAATGTGTTTTTTCACAATTACTCGAAAACGGTAAAAATAGGACAAAAAAGTTCTTTTACCAATGTGTAGAGCTTATAATTTTCTGCCGACTTCCAAAAAGGAGACGGTACTCAATTCGACTGTATTTTTCTGCCGACTTCCAAAAAGGAGCCGGTACTCAATTCGACTGTATGTTTTTTTTTCTTTTTTTTTTTATGTGTGTTACCTCAGAACTTTTTTCTGGGTGAACCGATTTCGATGATTCTTTTTTTATTTGAAAGCTGGTACTTCTCGTGTGGTCCCATATGAATTTGATCAAGGTCAGACCAATAGTTTTTAAGTTATTCTTAAATAACTTATATTAAAGTCGGCTGTACAAAATTTTTAATTTTAAATTATTTGTTTTTTTTTTATGTGTGTTACCTCATAACTTTGTACTGGGTGAACCGATTTCGATTATTCTTTTTTTATATGAAAGCTGATAGTTCTCGTGTGGTCCCTATGAATTTGATCAATGTCAGACCAATAGTTTTTGAGTTATTCTTAAATAACTTATATTGAAGTCGGCTGTACAAAGTTTTTAATTTTAAATTATACATAAAAAGGTTAAATGATTTTTCCTCCGGTCAAATTTAACTGATTTAGGCAGGTTTTAAGTTTAAGGGATGAACGTAAATTTTAAAAAATCGTAGGAAGTAGAAAATTAAGCGTTTTTTTAAATTGCTTAAAAAATCTAACCTAAAGGTTCAATTATCATCTTCTAAAACTATTTGCGTTGTTGGTGCGTTTTCGCAACTTTATTACAACTTTATTACAATATTTATACAGCCCAACCATTATAATGGTTGGGCTGTATAAATATTTAAAAAAAACAATCCATTTAATAACGTATTGTTTCAGTATATAATACTAACTGTGCCCCGCGGTTTCACCCGCGTATATCACGCGTCTGCGCCTTGCGACATGCGAACTTCGAGAGAGACATCACGACGGACGGTTGCTGAATTAACTAAGATTTTAAAAGTGAAATATGTTACTAAAATTACTTGGTTAACGTAATTGGTGGTTATGCATGATACAGGTACTGATACGAATAATGTGGCCTATTTTGTACCGGCGTTACTATTTCACATTTTAACATGAAAAAGTAGTTATTGTGACATAACTGTAATAGTTAAACATATGGTATCGTAGACTTTTTTGTAGATATTAATATCCTCTATAAAACTGAATTACATTACTTTGCTCTATTATCAATACTTTCCGCAGCGTACGCGATGTAAGGATTCTTTTTCGTATTTTTTTCACACCTTGGGTTACTTTAACGAAGTTTTCATACGGATCCCCTAACTTTTTGAAAATATTATATAGCCTATGTTCATCAGGGATAATGTAGGATTCTAATGGTGAAAGAATTTTTCAAATCAGTCCAGTAGTTTCGGAGCCTATTCAATTCAAACAAACAAAAAAACAAATCTTTCTTTTTGGAATATTTTTTGTCAAAGTTGATGGATGCCGGTTGCTTGGGAGACTGAGTTTCAGCAGAGACTTTTGAAGGGCTGTATTAAATTATGTAATCTAATTTTATTAGTCGTTAGATTGAGCTTGGTGTTGCGATTATTACAACAATATAACACTTGCAAACTTGAGAGAAATGCGAAAATCGTAGAGTTCATTTCCGTTACATCAGCATAGAGTAAATTTTTAACTCAATAGCGCTAAACCCACTTTTACCGTAGTTTTACCGTCATTTTTTGTTTTCTTCTTGTACTCGTACTACGTCCACAAACGTCTTAATGCCAGAAAGTGCTGGTCTTATAAAATACTGTTATAGAATTTATGGCAGCTTTATTTAAAACTATGATCTCGACCTAATCAACAGCTCCGTAGCACAGTGGTTAAGCATATGTTTCGAGACGCTCTAGGCCGCGGATTCAAATCCGGTATAGAATAAGTGTTTGTATGGTTTGCGAATCATTGTTCTGGGTCTGGATGCCCTTGAACAATTTTACATATGTAAACTGCCTCCACGTTCTGAATAAAATACCATTTTTCGTGTAACGATATTTTGTTATGACTTAAAAATAAAATTTCTTCATTTATGCAGAAATAACGGCACGTTTTCAAACGGCAAGGACGGAAGTGCGTCAACTGCTGCTACAGTATCTACTTCCCTGGCTTGTCAACATCGAGTTGGTGGATCCAAACGTACCTCCCGTCAATCCACTATCCTATATACAGGTAAATATCACAATTATTAGCTTTTTTGTTTTCTTTTTAAGGTCCTCTTGTAATACGGTGCGTTGGTATAAAAAACGTTACCTTTTAAAAGAAATAGGATTTACCAATAAGTATAAAAATATTATATGGCTTTTCATTTTATTGCTAACCTCTAAGGTTGATCTATAAGTTTTTGAAAACACAATAAAAATCCATGAAACGCATTTCTACGATAATTGTATTCATTTTTCAACGTAATCACCACTCAAATGTGTTCTGTTATGCAAATATTTTCAATAGTATTTACGTTGTGCTGTGCTAGTACCTGGTATGTTACACGTGAAATTTCTAGAATTCTTAAACGTACAAACGCACTGCAACTTCTATTTGGGAAAGGAACCAAACTACTATGAGTTTGTAAGCTACACCTGCCACAATAGCTCACCACGCTACGGGTTGACTGGCAGAGAATGCCGACAGGCATTAAGTCCGCCCATTGTTACCTTAGCTGTAAGGTGTCACTAAAGAATAAATAAATAAATAAATACAAAATTATCTGTAACACCTACTTCGCATAAAATATATGCCGACCCATGTTGATATAGGCTGATTCGCTACCACCCTTTTTTGGGATAGGCTCGCTTTCGATTGCTCAATGCTTTCTGTGCAAATACTGTTTTGGACTTTCCTGAAATTTATTTTACTTAGACCTATTACTTTATTATTGACGGCTCCGTGGCCTTGTGGCCTGGCAATTGAGTTACTGCGCCAAGGGCAGCGGATTTTAATCCCGCCGGTTTGAATCCGTATTTCTATGGCCTACACAAATAATTGTTCCGGGTCTGGATGTTTGTCCTTGTGCAATTTGTGTTTTTGGAAACTGCGCCCACGATGCAGGAGAAAATCCTAGTGTAGAAGTAACATTTTTTAAATAAAATAAAAATAAATAAAATAGAAATAAAAAATATTACGTATGGTCCCGAAATGAGATGTGTCGGGCTATAGAATCTATACTTGTTAATAGTTTGCAGCAGATAATGGTAGTGGTTTTTTGATTATAAACGATGGTAATATTTTAAATAATAATTGGAGGTTATGAACTGCACAGGAGATATCATAGGGCCATTGAAAGTAAGGCTGTAATGTAGGCATCTTAGATACTAGGCTAATAAGCAGGTACATTACCCACTATGCCACTCTCAAGGTCACTCGGCGAGCTATGGACAAGGCTATGCTCGGAGTTTCTCCACGTCATAGAGTTAGTTATAATGATTACCGCATTAAAACAAGAAAACGGATTAGTAAGCTGAAGTGAACCGATAGACGAGCGGGCCTAGAGATCCTCGAGTGGTAGTCTCGTAATGGTAAGCGAAGCGCAGGGTAGAACGCCCCCCCCCCTTCCGTGGAGCAGGTGCCAGTCCTCCCATTGGGTGCGTCTGGCAAATAGGGAATTCCACTCAGACTTGAGTGACAGCGGGAAACGGTCACGACTATATTGCTCCAAGAAGCGGGCGTCGAGGCTTGATGTTGCTCCTCCTCATCTTCTCAATCGAGAAGAACAGCGGACGTGACACGTGCGATGAAGTGCCAAGTGCACGCGGCTTTTGCCGGCGGTGGACAACCTCGTAATCTTAGTTGGGACTTGAAGCTCTATTGGGCCACGAAGAAGAAAATCTCTATAAAAAATCACCCCAAACCTAAGTCTTGCGTGCTGATGGGTGAATGGCTGGGGGGCGCTCAGTCGTTAGCGCTTGGGGGAGAGAAGGGTTTAGGGCACATATCCTATTTAAAAAAAAGAAAAATGAGCGGGCTAAGTGTTTCCTCACCCGGTCGCTGGGCAGGCATGGAAAGAACCTGTATGGGCTCTGCCACCATTTGAAACTCGAAATCTCTCTGGCGTGTCGTGGATAATGTTTCGCGGCGCCTTAGGGACTAAAGACTCTTGGCTTCACCGCCCAGAATTGCGAGGATAGCAACCTCTATAAAAAATCACCCAAAGCTCAAGCGTGACACAACCTGAGGTGCTGCATTGCTGATGAGTAAATCTCAGTTACAAGTGTTGCCCCCGTCGGGGTGCCGGCCGACACCTTTGACGTGCTACGCTAGGCTTATCCGGGTTTTTTGTCACGTCCGCCCATGAGCTAACCATCGGCGTAGGTGATTTGTGCGGCTGCGGCGGTCACTGGAGGCAGATCGACCACCGGCAAATGAGTAGGCTCCTTTTTCTTCTTTACTCTTCGTTTTTTATTCTTTCGTGGTGGTTGTGACTACGGGCGTCTTTCTTCCAATGGCGATGGCAGCTGTTCCCGTGTTGTCAGAGGCTGGTTTGCTAGGGTTTTCAGGAATCAATCTGGCCTGGAAGGCAGCCAGTTTCCTGTCAATGAGGGCCCCTATGTCTGCAGGTACTTGCTGTGTAGGCAAAGCGGTCACCTGGGTAGTAGTAGTAGTTCTTCATCTGCTTGCGAAGAAGATTAACTTCTCCCGTAAGATTTTTGACTGGCAAGTTGGGAACGCAACTCTGCGTTCTCTTTTTCCAGCCTAGTGACGTTTTCGTTAGGGACGGTCCTTCGCGCGCGTCCTTATACCAGGAAAAAATTCTCCTTTAAAGTTACGTGATCGATCGATCGGTAACTTTTTAGAGAACCTGGAGATGAAAGTCACTTTGATGACCGAGCTCTACGTCTCCATGAGAACGCATTTCGCGGGCCAACGTTTCCAGGCCCGGAAGATTCTTCTTCGCCCTCATGTTAGTGGGCATTACAGAAGGACCAAGTCTTTTTCTGTTTAAGCCTCTGTCGCACTCTCTCATTCAGAGGCTGCGGGGAGGATAGCCGTGAATTTAGCCGCCACAGCTGACGTACTCGGAGGCTTCGCCTACCACCTACTTGTTAGTTACACCAGTGTTTTTCGTTCATCCTGGAAAGACTATATACCTTGGATTCATTCCAATCTGGTTTCCGTCCCGGTCATAGTACGACTACGGCTTTCGTTAAAATCACTGATGATATTTGCCTGGGCATGGATAATCAAACAGGTTACAGTATTGACATTGCTTGACTTTAGTAATGCCTTCAATACTGTAGACTTTGATGTTTTACTCGCTGTCCTAAGTTCTCTTAACATATCTCCTGAAGTAATTGGTTGGTTTCATAGTCAAGGGCGCCGGCAACGTGTACAAATTCAAGACACGTTTTCTGACTGGTCTGCTGTCAAAGCTGGCGTCCCACAAGGTGGCGTGTTGTCTCCTCTATTGTTCTTTTCATCAATTCGATCTGTTCCCGCATAACTTCTCTTTACCAGCTATATGCAATCGATTTACAAATCTTCTCTCAATGCAAGATTGCCGATCTCCACTATACAATTAGATTAATTAATGAAGATCTTATTCGTATTTCTCATTGGTGTAATTTATTTGGGCTTAAAGTTAATCCATTGAAGACTCAAGCCATTATTATTGGGAGTTCGAAATTAATCTCTCGGTTAACTTTGTCGCTGCTCGCGCAAGTCATATTCGAAAGTACACTTATCCCATACACTGACAAAGTTAAGAATTTAGGTGTTATGTTCGATCAGACTTTGTCTTGGGGTTCGCAAGTGAGTGAAATAAGTAGAAGAATGTTTGCCGCAGTTGGTTCACTTCGAAGATTACGCAATGTTCTCCCCATTCCTACTAAAGTTGCGCTGGCTCAGTCTCTTCTTTTACCGATCCTTGACTACGCGGACATTTATTTTGACCTAACAGTAATAAATTTGAGCGGCTTCAAAATTATTGCATATGGTTTATATTTGAGTTACGAAAGTATGACCACATATCCGAATTTCGCCATAAGCTCTAGTGGTTACCGATTCGGCTTCGCAGGAATACACACATTCTTCATCTTCTTTACTGCATTCTGTTTAATTCGACCACTCCTTCTTATTTGAAAGACCGCTTTATATATTTAAGTAGTTTACACTCTTTATCTCTACCATCTCAAAATAATCTCCTTCTAAGTACTCCTAGACATTTCTCTTTTACGGTTACCGCTATACGACTATGGAATTCTCTCGCCTTACATATTAAAGAATCTAAATCTCTTCCTACATTTAAAAATAAATTAAAACTTTATTACGTTTCCTCTTAAGTTACTACCTGTCGTCATTCAATTTTTTTTCCTTATGTTCCTATGTTCTTCTATTTATCTTTCTATATTATATTCTGTACACCCCTTCCGCTATCGTTTAATATAGTACCTATCGTCTTCCCTAAGGTTGCCTGGAAGAGATCGCTGTTTTAGCGATAAGGCCGCCTGTTGTACCAATGTCCCTTTGAATATATAAATACTGTAATATATTCCTTTCTGTACAATAAAGTATATTTTCCTTTACTTTACCTACTGATGTGAGCGACACAAACGAACCATCAAACCTACCATCAGCATCGCTCTCACCAGCCTGACTGCTCGTAGCAGTCGCTTAAAACGCCCTCGCTTGTCTCGTGTCGATATAGTTAGTGTTTCCGACACGGCTTCTTCTTTTTGAGTTGTTCCCCCCCCCCTCCCGCTAATTACTTTGGGGCTGCTACAGAGCCTATTTAGGCTACTGGGGGTGGATTCCCCGCCAACACTAGGGTTGGCAGGACCACCCTTTGGAGTATTTTTTGTGCAATGCATATTGTAGTTTTCCTTTTTTTACAGTGTGTGATCCCTGAATCCCGTAGTATTGGGACTAGGCTCACCCCCAGCCATTCATCCCATCGACACCTTAGACGTTAGGATTAGAGTTATTTTTGAAAAGGTTTTCTTCCTCACAGCCCTACGTGGGCCCCCGGGCCCTAGTGAACTTATGGGTTGTCCGGCATAGGTGCGCTTGGCACTCCGCCGCGTGTGTCGCGTCCCATGTCCCAAAGAGCGATGCCGCGGGCAACAATCAGCCTGTAAAGGCCCATCTCCTAGGGCATTAAGCCCCGGTCTTTTCTGGTCCTAATGGAACAACGGGTACGCCGAACCCTGGCCAGTTTCGGTCCGCCGAGGTTTCCCGCTACCACCCATATCTGGGTAGCGTTCCCCCATCCGCCATCTAGGGACGCGCCCGATGGGAACACTGGCAACTCCACACGACAAGAAAAAGCGGCCTAAAACAATAGCGGGTCCTCTGCTTCCTCCAAAAAGGAGCAAGAAGAGAACAAAAAGTGCAATGCGTATCCCAGCATCAGCGACAGTAACGGTGGCGCTGCCTAAAGACTTGCCAATGTAATGGGGAAAGCAAAGGCTAAGATCCGATTGGCAGAGTTGGAGAATCGACTCTGTTCGCCAAAAGCGAGCTGTGACCGGGGGAGTTTACTACTCGAGATTATGGGGCTTGACTGGTCCTTACACTTACAGAACACAATTTCAATATGCTGACAGGTATTATACCGAGTGACGAAAAAGTTTTCACATAAAATGAAAAGGCTTATGCTACATAAATTTCTTTAAACATACACAACTAAAAAATATATAACAATTAATACATTAGTCGCGGTAGCATTTTTTTCGTTTTAATATACGTTCGTTTTTATATCACCTGATGAATTCTAGAAGGTCAAAGACCCATGCCATTTGAAGGCGAAGATAGGTAGTTTAAACGTTGTTAATTCGAACTACTCAAATAAAGAAAAAATCAAACAAAAACTGTACTTACGGCTAACAATTTAAGGCATAATTTTATGCGCGAAATTAAAAACAAAGGGACCGTGCGCTGCGGGTGTGTGAAAACAAATTCAAGCGAAAGGTTTACTCAAAATAATTAAGTTAAGGCATAATTCTCTATGCGCGTAGTGACAAGAAATGGGACCGGGTGTTGTAATTATTATTTTTCTAGCGCGTGCGACGTTTTGTAAGTCACTTCAGGTCAGTATCAACATATATCAACTTGTATTAACTGCTGTGCTATTTAACGTGATAACCTATTCGCCACCCAGTATAAAACAAGGATTTCAAAAATTGTATTAATATATATGTAGGCACAGCTTACACAAAATTTATCTGTAATTAACAATAAAGTTTGGTACTTAAAGTTATTTTATATTCATGCTAAACTAAATACCAAATTAAATTAAGGCTAAATTAAATTACATACTTGTAATAAAGATACTGTAATAATTTATATTTTGTGGAGGCCACTGAACCCATGAAAACATCCACTTTCAAACAATGTTACTGGATGAACACATGCGGTAGAATGTTGTCCGAGAACCGTTCTACAGAGTGGAAGACTAAATTATGATATGTCGCCTACTTTCGAGGGATTGTAAATATTCACGTATCTCATGCTCATCTAAATGACAACTGTATAGCGACATGCTAGACAATATTGTTCCACATAAATCATCTCTAGAGTATATCTGCTTGATACTTTTTATATACAGATTGAACATACATATTCTGCAAATAGATTACTAATATCTTTACCAGCCTTTGCCGGCTTGTCATTATGTCATTATATTTCATTTCATTAGGTATAGAAGCAGAATTAGACTTTTTACTTTTAAATATTTGCCAAAAGTATTTAGGGTTACTTTGTTTCATTCCTTTATGAGTCGATTACACCGAGCTCTTAATAGGTTGTAAGTGACTTTGTCCAATGCATTACCCTTATTTTTTAAACCGACAGTGAACTTTCGCTTTTTCTTTAAGAACCTTGATTAAGGAAGATGTAAACCATGGAGGATAATTCTTATTTCTACATTTAGATAAAGGAGTACGTTTTTTACTTAAATACATTATTGTTTCATTAATCACATTAACCATATCATTGTCATCTGCTAAATCCTGCCATAAAACACTACAGTCAATCGTCTATAATTTCTTAATCAAAGCTAAGCTAAGCTCTAATTTCATAATCAGTTCTAAAAAAATTTTATGTCGGCTCCGGATTTGACTTTAGTATGCTTTGTGAGTTTTTTTGGAATTCTATTTCAATTGCAGTGTGATGTTCATCTAATGAAATCAACGGTATATTAGCTTTCTGTACCGAAACACATGACCAATTATTTGATAATATTAAATCAAGAATTCGGTTATTTTTATTAAATATATTATTGCATTGGTTCAAATTGCAAAATGACATGGCGTCAAGAAATCTTCTTTAAATTAAAATTTCGGAAAATAAGAAATGTATTGTCAACATCAGCATTCATTACTCTAGTTAAACTGTTCAAATAAGTTGTAACGTAATCCTCATTTAAGGGGGGCAGAAAGTAAACAGTGCCTATATTAATATACTTTTTACTGAATTTTAAGGATAACCACATATCTTCACAAGTAGATCAACCGTTTTTTCTATAAACTTGATACTTTTCAAAACCGCTGTTAACACTTCTCCACCATCTTCTCTTTTAGTTTTATGAGATGAATTTGTATACCTATCACGTCTGAAAATATAGTATTGATTATCTAGCAACTCATGATCAAAAACAGTATCATTTAACCAAGATTCTGTTAAAATAATAATAAATAAAAATATCGTAATTATTTGATAAACAGAAACATAAATATATGTCCTCAGTTTTTGCATCATTTGGCGGTATGTCTTTGCCAGGTGGATGGTAACTATCCCTCGGCCGGGCCTCTCACTATTAGAGGACCAACCTACCACCAGTATATAGTGCTGCTCATTTAGCACTACCCAAGGGATACGTGTAGGGAATCAGGATTCAAGTAATTCCTATGGACGCGAGCAACTTCATCTTCATCCCATTATCATTAGCCCGACATTATAGCCTCTGGGCTACGCTTACAGCTTGATAACTTGTGAAGTTTACAGTTTAATCTTGCTTACATTATATATGGACGCTAAATGTAGTTTAATATTTTGTAGATGCAGGTAAGATAACATAAAGTTCTATCACAACAGTTATTACTTATTTACCAATTTGTCACCACTTTTTGGTAAAAATTATCACATAATAATGATTACACATTGAGCACAAAATATGTTGGGTTAGTTAAAGCAGACACTAATCTATTTTATATTCAGCTGACAACTTGCAGCTTATATGGTACGTCTTATAACTTTAGTACCCACAAGTATATTCCATTTCTCGATCCCAGGGTAGAGAGTTAAAGGCGTTGACGATTTCGATATAAGTCTCGATATCGTCAACGTCTTTAACTCTCTACCCTGGGATGCAATCAAGAGGGCACTAGCATATCATCAGGTGCCTGCCTACCTGCAAGGCGTAAACGACTTGCGTGACAGGTACATTCTGTACAGGGGGCAAGATGGTAGGAAGATCCGGAGGAAAATCAAACGTGAGATTCCGGAGGGTGCAGTGCTGGGTCCGCTACTATGGAACCGCGCGTACGATGTGGTTCTCCGTGTCGATCTTCCTGCTGGCGTAAATATCGTGTGCTATACCGACGACACACTAGTGGTCGACAGCGGGGTTACCTTCGGGGACCAAGGAGCTCGACGAACGTGTGACGGAAGTCGTCGTAGCTGAAACGAGTTGGGTAAAAATAGCGCCCCATAAGACGGAGGCCTTATGGCTTTACAAATTACCTCTAAGCAGGAAACCAACCGACTCGTGCGTCTACGTGGGTGGGTCTAAAATCAGATTGGGGTGGTACTTGAAGTACCAAGGGCTCCACCTGGAAAGTCGCTGGGGCTTCGAAGAGCACTTTGAGTGCATAGTAGGATTGAGAGGGTAGTGGGTGCTACGCACAGCCTGCTGAATTTCCAATCTAGAGGGACCGAGGGAGGACATGCGCCGCCTATATGCTGGGATAGTTCCGTCCGTAGCCTCATATAGGTTGCCTGTATGGGCAAAGAGGCTAGCCATCCGACGCTGAAGAAGTAAAATCTACAGTGTCCAGCGGCGGAAGGCTATACAGATCGTGCGAGGATACCACACAATATCCTTTGAGGTGGCAACAGTCGTGGCTCGCTTTCCACCCTGGCGGAAATGGATGCGGGGATTTACAACCGAATCCGCATTCTCCGTCAGAGAAGTGGTAGTGAGCAAGATGAGGCGCTCGGGTCTATAAAACGGCAGGAGCGACATAACGCTTTGGCGACATGGCGCATTCGACTCAACGAAGAACGTTAGGTTAGGTCTTCGAAGCCTGGATACTGCGACGAGTAAGAAGACTCACCTACGGACTAACACAGATAATTACCGGACACGTGTGCTTCGGTGATTATCTGTGTAAGATCGAACGCTAGGCGACGGTGAACTGCTTCCACTGTGGTGGGTGGGACCAGGACTCCGCTTCTCATACGCTCGCGGTATGTCCAGCGTGGGAACGGTAGCGGACGATCCTGGTGAACCGGATCGGATGGGACCTCTCCCTGCCAGCAGTCGTGTTGGCGATGTTGTACGGGGATTCGGCGTGGAAGGCCGTAGCCGACTTTTGTGAATCCGTTATGATTCAGAAGGAGGCTGCTGAGTGGGATCGGGAGAGGGAGGTTCCCGCTCGGAGACGACGTCGCCAAGGCATTCGTCACGGCCTTCCTCTTGAAAACGGTGTTCACCTACCAAAAATGAGGCCTCTGAGGTTACGGGAGCTCGGGGCGGGGGCTCCGAATATCTAGAAATGTAATCCCCAAGGAGGACGGTCACTCGGAAGTGATGCCGAATACCGTGATAGCACTGCGAGGGTACTAGGGGCTGTAAGGACTGCCCCCAGGACATGCTTTAATAAAGCAAAGCAAGAGAAGGCCTCCAGTTAGGCCGAGGGGTCCCGAGATCTCCGTTCGGAACGCCGAACGGAGATCTCGGGACCCCTCGTATAGCTGATGTTGACCACCGTCGAGTTTAAGCCGGTAGAAGTCCGGCATAACCTTATCGTTGCCTCCACAGCGGAAAGTATCCATGAGGAATTCACTACGAAAAAAAAGGCTTATCCGGCTACTGGAGTTACTGCCCGAATAGACTTTTATTTCCTCCACACTCGTGGGATCAAAAATTAATTAAAAAAAATATATAAAAAACGTGAAATCGAAAATAGATCTGTGTAATGATTTCTTATATTTACGCAAACACTACACATTTAAATAAAACTAATTTTACGGATTTTATCGCGTATATTAACTTATTTTATATTCCCGACGTTTTGAGCATTTTCCAGCACCCATAGTCACGGGGGGGACTGAGGTGTATGACGTCCCAATGTCATAGTTAACCACGGCTACCTCCAGATTAAATTATTATTAATTTTTGTTCCGATCTACGCAGTATGAACTTACAGTATCTTGAAGTCTTACAGTTATATATTTGGATTGGGATTTAATATTATTAATTATGGGATCCCAAGCAGATGGTAGCACCCAGCCATCTTCTCTATTGAAATTAGGATGTTTTTTGATTTCAATAGCCTCGCGAATCATCCTTGGAAGGAATCTGTGTTCTTCAGCGAGGATTTGTGGTCTATCAAATCTAATGTAGTAACGGGGGCGATCCTGTACGTGTTCACAGACTGCAGACTTCCCGGAACGTCGATTCTTCACATCAGCTATGTGTTCTTTAACGTGGGTTTTTATGGATCTTTTAGTTTGTCCTATATAAGAGAGATCACATTCACAATCAAGCTTGTACACTCCTGCATCTTGCAGAGCAATATTACACTTGACTGATGGTAAAAACTGACTAATCTTCTTCGGCGGCTTGAAGTATGTTTTAATGAAATCACGCTTCAAGATGTAGCCAATTTTGTCAGTGATACCTCTGACATGTGGCAGTACAGCAGGCACTCGCTCGACTGTGGACGGCTTCAAGGAAGGGTTCCAGATCCGGCGAATTTGAGGACGTGTTCTCCGGAGTTGGCAACGGTTCTAACGCGTCTTTTTCGGTACTCCTACTCCCTAGGCGTAGTCCCGAAATCATGGAAGACAGCTTTTGTCCACCCGATCCCTAAAAAAGGCGACCGCTCAAACCCGTCCAACTACAGGCCTATCGCTATCACCTCCTTGTTCTCCAAAATAATGGAATCCATTATTAACTGCTAGCTCATGCGGTACCTTGAGGATCACCAGCTGATTAGTGACCGCTAATACGGTTTTCGTCGAGGTCGATCAGCTGGTGATCTTCTGGTGTACCTGACTCATAGATGGCCGGAAGCAGTAGAGTGCAAGGGGGAGGCGTTGGACGTTAGTTTGGCTTCCCGAGAAATTGTGCAATTGGATCACCAGCTTCCTTGCAGATCGGAGCATCAAGGTCGTTGTAGACGGTGCATGCTCCGACTACAAGCCTATTAACGCTGGTGTTCCAGAAGGCTGTGTGCTATCACCAACGCTGTTTCTTCTGCATATCAATGATATGTTGCAAACTGGTAACATTCATTGCTATGCGGATGACAGCACTGGTGATGCTCTATACACCGGCCGTGCCAATATTTCTCGGGAAAACGTCGCCGCGTACCGGAACAAACTTGTGTCTGAAGTCGAGTCTTTGTTGAACAAAGTCTCGGATTGGGGGCGACTAAATCTAGTCCAGTTTAATCCTCAGAAGACATAAGTTTACGCGTTTACCGTTAAAAAGAAACACTTTTTCGTGTCTCCTCAGTTTCAAGGCACTCTCCTTGTTGCCTCAGCCAGTATCGGAATCCTCGGCGTCGACATATCGCGTGACGTGCAGTTTCGTGGTCACTTGGAAGAGAAGGCCAAATTGGCCTCTAAAAAGCTTGGCGTGCTCAGCAGAGCGGGACAGTATTTCATGCCGGCACACCGCCTGCAACTTTACAAGGCGCAGGTTCGGCCTCACATGGAATACTGTTCCTACCTCTGGGCAGGGGCTCCCCAGTGCCAGCTCCTTCCACTTGACCGCATCCAGCGCAGAGCGGCTCGAATCGTCGACGACCGAGTCCTTTCCGATCGGCTCGATTTATTGGCACTGCGAAGAGATGTTGCATCCCTTTGCATTTGCTTTCGCATTTACCACGGGGAGTGAGTGAGGAGTAATCCCAGCCGCCATATTCGCAACGCACATCGCGGCAGAACTTCCGATACCATCCACACCATCTGGATGATTGGCGGTCCACTACTGTGCAATTTAGAAGATGTTTTCTTTCTCGCACAGCTTCCTTGTGAAATCGATTACCATTAGCGATTTTTCCGGACCGATACGACTTAGGGACCTTCAAGAAAAGAGTCTACTCCTATTTAAAGGCCGGCAATGCATCTGCAATTCCCCTGGTTCCCCTGGTGTTGCAGTTGTTCATGGGCGGCGGTAGTCACTTACCATCAAGTGAGCCGCATGCTCGTTTGCCCCCTTTCCTATAAAAAAAAATACGAGCAAAACCATTTCACCTGCCCGCAGTGTACCTGTTTCTTTAAAACATGACATGGGGCAAGGATGAGTTAATGAAGCGAATTAGGGCTCTTATTGAAATGCAACTGGCCATCTATGACGCTAAACTCTTTCCATATGAAACACATCGACCTCCTTTAAGCAAAAAGCCTGGTACTATCCCAAACATGCCACTGATTTTACATCAGTCATTACCGCCGTTACAATTACCGCCGGTAGAGTTGAATCGACAGCAGCCGCTACAGCTGCAGTCGAATAAAAAGAAACCGGACAGCACCGCGTATGATAAGAGCATTAATGCCTTAGAAGACTACCTGGGCACAGGTGACTAAAAGGTTGCAAAAGCCGAAAAGACACGATAAACAGCCTTCAAGCTAAAAATCTCAGGCCTCACTCTCTAACAAGGTTAAGAAGAAGGAATTACTCCGTGCATCGTCGTCCGCAGCAGTAACGGCTACATTAACTGAGGGATCTGACACTACATGTGCCGAAGTGATGAAGATTACCAAGTCGAAGATCTGGCTGTCGGACCTTGGGATAGAGGGTTACCACCAAAAGCGAGCTGTGACCGCAGGCCTCCTGCTCGAAATCACTGCCTAGTTTGTGGCCAGAAGGCGGATAAGCTGACGCTGACAATGAGAGAGTTCCTTTCCGATCCAAACATTCGCATTGGTCGCCCACGCGATAGCTGCAGTGGAAAGATGCATGGTAGAGAATTTTACAGTCAGGGAAATCCACCAAACTCCCACCAGAAGAGGACATGGTAGATGCTTTGCCCATTCACAGCAGTCCGCAAGATCCTAACCCAAGGTCGATTACTCGTGAGCTGGGTATCTACGCGCATGGCTCTTCTAGAACCTCGGCCTATGCATTTCTTCATATGCCACGAAAAAGGACACGTCAGTCAAAGAGAGAGGCTCCGGTTGCGTTCCGAACGCAGACCCCTGAATCCCTTATATACGCTTATAGTGATCACCTTGGGGTTGTGGCCGGTGGGAGTCCGGCATAACTTTTCTATTGCCTCCACAGCGGAAGATGTCCATGAGGATTTCCCCACGATGAAAAAGAGTTGCCCCCCACCGGATAAAGTGACAACCTGGTAAGACGCGGTCAGTCGCGGGCCATTAAAACTTCATTTTAGCTCGCCGTAGTTGATTGCTGTACTGTGTTAAGAAGTCGCGTGGGTCATTCATAAATATGACAATTACAAACTCAGATATAGCATTGTTTACAAAAACGGTTGTCATTTTCTATCTACATTTACATACATATTGTACATCAATGCTGGACGCGTCAAATACCTTAATCAGTTTTTTTTTCATTTGCCACCAATTCCTTAGTAATATTGACGGTTGCTATTTTTTTTTTTTGGTGTTTAATGCCATAAAGTAAAGCCATCAATAAGTGTCATTTAAAGAGATATTGAAAATCGTTTCGTCGACCGGTTAAAAATTCCAGTCATGTTTGTAATTACGTGAATAAAGCGAGTATTTCACAATACTTTCATTACCAACCAAACTGCCTAATAGTAAAGAAAAAAGCTGCAAATCTGTAATTTTCAAAAGTAAACGAAGTTTAAAAGTTGCAGTGACCTGAAGTTATTGAGAAATCTGCTAACTGTGAAAAGGTACAAGTATTTCTCGTTACCCAAAGGATGGAAATTTTTAAGACTTCAGAGCTACCTATTTATAAATCCTGCCTAATAGTAAAGAAAAAAGCTGCAAATCTGTAATTTTCAAAAGTAAACGAAGTTTAAAAGTTGCAGTGACCTGAAGTTATTGAGAAATCTGCTAACTGTGAAAAGGTACAAGTATTTCTCGTTACCCAAAGGATGGAAATTTTTAAGACTTCAGAGCTACCTATTTATAAATCCTGCCTAATAGTAAAGAAAAAAGCTGCAAATCTGTAATTTTCAAAAGTAAAACGAAGTTTAAAAGTTGCAGTGACCTGAAGTTATTGAGAAATCTGCTAACTGTGAAAAGGTACAAGTATTTCTCGTTACCCAAAGGATGGAAATTTTTAAGACTTCAGAGCTACCTATTTATAAATCCTGCCTAATAGTAAAGAAAAAAGCTGCAAATCTGTAATTTTCAAAAGTAAAACGAAGTTTAAAAGTTGCAGTGACCTGAAGTTATTGAGAAATCTGCTAACTGTGAAAAGGTACAAGTATTTCTCGTTACCCAAAGGATGGAAATTTTTAAGACTTCAGAGCTACCTATTTATAAATCCTGCCTAATAGTAAAGAAAAAAGCTGCAAATCTGTAATTTTCAAAAGTAAACGAAGTTTAAAAGTTGCAGTGACCTGAAGTTATTGAGAAATCTGCTAACTGTGAAAAGGTACAAGTATTTCTCGTTACCCAAAGGATGGAAATTTTTAAGACTTCAGAGCTACCTATTTATAAATCTTGATTGCTCAAATTTCTTGAACGTAAAGTTTGTCATTAGCTCAGTACTAAGTATTACAAAAATACTTGAAGTTGAACGTTTTCTAGTATTTATTGTAAAAGGTTGGAAATAAAACTTATATGGTGATGTACAG
This sequence comes from Parnassius mnemosyne, assembly GCA_963668995.1. Classification (NCBI taxonomy): domain Eukaryota; kingdom Metazoa; phylum Arthropoda; class Insecta; order Lepidoptera; family Papilionidae; genus Parnassius; species Parnassius mnemosyne. The sequence continues at coordinate 27,743,050 of CAVLGL010000082.1, read as the reverse complement.
AAATACGTGGTGCTATAAACTCATGAGAGTTGAGTGCTCAATATAATATCACAGTACACTAGCTACAACAGTTCGAAGCCTCGATCAAATTTTAATTCTAATTTTGCCTCGTGTTCGGCAAAGTAGAAAATAATAATATTGTAAGGAATCTTGCATAAACACGCAGGATTCCTCACAATGATTAAATATTTTCAAGTTCATGTGAAGCCTGCTGGCATTCTGAAGAAGCGCGGCGGACTGGCTGCTTAATAACTACAAACAGAAATAAGCGGAGGCCAGTAAACATGTTTATTTACCTGTAATTACAATTACTCTTTATCTAGCTCAGGTATACGCCTCACGCAAACCTAGTTTATGCAACCTACTCTTAACATGTAAATATGCTGTTATTTGATGTTGGTGAGCGAAACATTTTTTTTAACGTTACCCCCACCAATATTTTCTCTTGTATCGTGGAGGCATTATTAAATGACAATAGAAAGAGAGAGATATACATATTATACATAATTAATATTAGTAAGGTCGAAAGCCAACAACTAAAGAAAGCTTAGCTTATAATTTATACAGGGTTATTTTTCAAATAGTATCCAAAGGACATTGTTTTGCGTCCATACAATGTTCGCCTAAGAACCAACAGTGAAAGAAAATACCTTTTTAGGCCCGCCACATACATACGGAATTCCGTTTTGAGATTCCGTTTCGATATTCCGATTCGGAATCCCGAACGCAGCAAGTCCATATAAAATCTATGACCCGTCACACACGTACGGTAGTTTTCCGTTCGATATTTTGCGAAACAAAACGGGATTCCGTATGTGTGTGGCCGACCCGTTCGGAATTCCGAAACGGAATTCCGTATGTATGTGGCCGGCCTTAAGGTGGCACAAGTCGCGGGCTCGAACTCGCTGGTGGGCGCGGCGAAAAAGCACGCTGTCTCACCTGGCATCGTGCCCGACAGAGATAGTATCAGTGATGAGCATATCGACACTAGTATTCACGCATGTCTTGTTCGTACGGCGTTCCGAACCGTTTGAACAAAAACGAAGTTACACGAACACGATGCAACATCTATACTAATATAATAAAGCAGAAAATATAGATCTTTACTCCGTCTAAAAAAAGTCCGCGATACCATATGTCTATTTTTTATATATAAGCTACAATTAGGCATTTTGATTTTGACAAAAAAAAAGAAAATTTAATTATTAGGCATGACATATTTATCCTTACGAACGAAAGTTACTTCATTATCAAGACAATTTTTTGAAGATAAAGTTCGTTCTTTATACCATGTTTATATAGTACATAGGTTAAGAGATAATGTAAAATTAAAATAATTCAATACTTGGCCTTGACGCGCAAACAACGCATAACCCCTAGCCTAGCCCGGTGCGAACTGAGAAGCCAGTATTGAAAGCTTCTATGAGCGAGGTTAGGTTAGCCGTTAGTTCAATCATTATCTATATCTACACAAATAAATAAAATTGAAGTGTCTGTTTGTAATGTCAAAATAACAGCTTTTTACTAATTGCATATGAAATTATATACGCTACTTATAACATTAACATAATTTTTAACATTTTTGTATGTCTGTCAGTCTGTTTGTTCCGGTTAATTTCCAAAACGGCTGGACCGATTTTGACGGGACTTTCACTAGTAGATAGCTCATGTTATAAGAAGTAACTTAGACTGCTTAAATTTTAGAAAAATTATTAGGTGTCCGTGCAACAAAATTAACACCCTAAACTAAATGCGGACGAAGTCGCGGGGAACAGCTGGTAGCTAAAATAAATTCAAAATTAACTGAGTGCTTTTATCTATCTCCCAGGTGAGCGTAACAATGATTAGTTACATCTTTATTTCTGAACTCTTTCATTTCACGTTGCTATGGTATTTTGAAAGTTTAATTGATTAATAAGTATAAGAGGTTGATAGAAAATTTATCAAGAATCATTTCTTGCCTACACACTTTCATGTATCGTGTACGTTTTTCTTTAAAACTGGATAAAACCGCGCATAGTATGCCGACAGATAAAATAAAAGTACCCCATTAATTATGACAATTTTTCTATACATTATTATTAAATTAAATATTTGATTGCAATTATAAAATGCTTGAACTAGGTGTCATGTCATGCCACGCATCTCGGACACGTGATGACGCGGGTGAAACCGCGAAATTATTAGGCGCTGCTTTATCGCTTCATATTATACCTCTGTGGCTCTATATACCTAATATAGATTGCTTACTTTATTATGTTTAGTTTTTCCCGAGTGGTCATGCAGCGATCACTCAAGAGTTCGGCTTCGAACGTGTATAACTGCAAAAATTATCCAACGGGAACGAAATACCTGAATAAACGGTATCATATATGTTATTTACAGCTCCGTGGCGCAGTTGCTTAGCAATGAATTGTTGCACTGGCAGCCGCGGGTTCGAATCCCGCACGGAACAAGTATTTGTATGGCCTGCAAATAGTTGTTCCGGGTCTGGATGTTTGTAAACTGCCTCCACGATACAGGAGAAAATCCTAGTGTGGGGGTAACGTTTTTTTAAAAAATAAAAAAAAATAAAATTCCAGACTATAACCTATCTCTGAGCAAAATATCATCCAGGTCCCTTCAGCGGTTCTGGTGTGATTGAGTAACATACATCCATTCATCCGTCCATCCAAATATCCAAACTTTCGCATTTATAATATTTAGATAATAGGTAATTGTAATTAGTTCTGCCTACCTATAAATTGTTTTCAAAAATACTTACCTGACTTCTTACTTTTTTTTATATATTACTCAATATCACTAAATGTAAACACAGGTTTTTATCAAGACAAGTGACCCATCAAGATTGTTTTCTTAGTACTGACGTACCTACCTAAAGTTTACAATTTTGTGGCCACGACGCGGTGACGTTTTGTGACATTTTGTTGTATTGTAGGTTGTAGGTATCTAGGTAATAACAGTAGGTACCTATGAAAATCCCACATAATGTACCTTGTTTGTCCGCCGCAAGAGTCGTCTAATAAATAATTAAACTGTTTTGTAATTCTTTATTTATTTATAACACTTGCATTGAGAGCCGTGGTAGCTCAGATGGTTAGCGCTCGCCGTAAGTATCACATTACGCGAGCAACCCGGGTTCGATCCCCGTCGGCACCAATGAAATTGTTGCAATTTTATATAGTAATCGTATATAGACTTTACTTTTTTTACTTTTATAATTATATTATATTACAGACGAAAATTTTACAATATTGTCTGTCGTCCAAAACGCATCATTCATCTCTTTCAATTATATCAATTTCCATGCTGTCTTTTGTCTTTGGCGTCCAAATTACAAAATAGCAAAACTTTTCGTTTCGAATAAAACTCGAATAAGCGTGCGTCACCGCCCGTGCATGTGTGTGTAAGCGTCGTCCTCCCGCACCGCACCGGGGGAAACATTATTCAGTGAGATGCACGATAATTCATAGTAACATACGCGCGTAAAAAAATACGAAAAGGCCTTTGGAAGAAGGGGTTTTATGAAAAAACCACTGCATAAATCAATTACGAATAAAATTTATTGAATTCTTCGATAATTGAGCTGTGTCGGTACCGACTTTGTTTTGGAAATTTTACACTTCTTTTATTACTAATTTACGCCCAAAGTTGTGTTAAAATTGGCAATAAAAACGAATCTTTGGTAGCCCGTAACTTTTTAATAACATTTTATTTTACTATTCTGTTTCCGTACAGACAAATTTAATAATGAGACAAAACGATATCATGTTTAACTTTGGATGTACACTGTCAAACAGCGTAGTAAAACCCCTCCGAAATTTGTATGGAAATATTGTCGACTAGTGTCACCTTAAGTTCGAAATTACACATAATTGTATGTAAGAACAATAACTCCTGACGGACACTTGTGAAAACTTAGATATTACCAGTTATCATAGAGATTTTGAGGTTATGTTTTATTTTTATGAAACATTACTGTTATTGCTAATGTGAGCAGTTCAGTCTTAGCCTAGCATTTATACGGTAAATAAAACTCAGGTTGGGATTAGGTATTACATACCTTAAGCGAAAGCGTGATGCGAAATGTTCTACTATCGCCTAAAAATTAAGATTCCAACGTTTTATCGAATAAAATCGTATCTAGCAATCATATTATACATATAAATGATATAAAAAGCACATTGTTAGAAAGATAATTGATTGTTGAACTTATTAATATTATTTTTTTAAATCGATTATTTGCTATTTTTAAATAAAAAAAAGGGGATTTAGTGGCTTCTGGTGTGGATTTATCATGCTTGGGGGCATGTAAACACAATAACTTTTGAAAATATCAATTGTTTAACTCAATCTATTTTTTTAATCTCTTCATCTATCATGTGGGAAGCCACTGAATGTAAATGGCAGTGTAATTTTGTTTGGTTTAGCTATAATTAATTTTTTTCGGCTCCAAAATGGCGAAAAAAGAGGGTGTTGAAGCCGATAGTGCTGTCGAAATGTAAATCCAAGATGGCGGCTGCAATAGATATCAATTTTTTCATCATGGGTGTCATTCTCATGGTTTTGGAGACAGTTGAAGCCGATAGGGTTGTCGAAATGTAAATCCAAGATGGCGGCTGCAATAGATATCAATTTTTTCATCATGGGTGTCATTCTCATGGTTTTGGAGAGAGTTGAAGCCGATAGGGTTGTCGAAATGTAAATCCAAGGTGGCGGCCGCAATAGGTATAAATTTTTTCATCATGGGTGTCATTCTCATGGTTTTCGCGGGTGTTGAAGCCGATAGTCCTGTCAAAATGTAAATCCAAGGTGGCGGCTGCAATGGGTATCAATTTTTTCATTATGGGTGTCATTTTCATGGGTTTCGGGGGTGTTGAAACCGATAGTGTTGTCGAAATGTAAATCGAAGATGGCGGCTGAAGTAGGTACTTACCGATTTTTTCATCATGGGTGTCATTTTCATGGTTTTCGAGGGTGTTGAAACCGATAGTGCTGTCGAAATGTAAATCCAAGATGGCGGCTGCAAAAGGTATCAATTTTTTCATCATGGGTGTTATTTTTATGGTTTTGGAGAGAGTTGAAGCCGATAGTGCTGCCGAAATGTAACTCCAAAATGGCGGCTGCTATAGATATCAATTTTTTCAACTTGGGTGTCATTTTCATGGTTTTCGAGGGTGTTGAAGCCGATAGTGCTGTCGAAATGTAAATCCAAGATGGCGGCTGCAATAGATATCAATTTTTTCATCATGGGTGTCATTCTCATGGTTTTCGCGGGTGTTGAAGCCGATAGTGCAGTCGAAATGTAAATCCAAGATGGCGGCTGCAATAGATATCAATTTTTTCATCATGGGTGTCATTCTCATGGTTTTCGCAGGTGTTGAAGCCGATAGTGCAGTCGAAATGTAAATCCAAGATGGCGGCTGAAGTAGGTGCCAATTTTTTCATCATGGGTGTCATTTTCATGGTTTTCGAGGGTGTTGAAGCTGATAGTGCTGTCGAAATGTAAATCCAAGATGGCGGCTGAAGTAGGTACCAATTTTTCCATCATGGGTGTCATTTTCATAGTTTTCGAGGGTGTTGAAGCCGATAGTGCTGTCGAAATGTAAATCCGAGATGGCGGCTGCAATAGATATGAATTTTTTCATCTTGGGTGTCATTTTCATGGTTTTCGAGAGTGATGAAGCCGATAGTGCTGTCGAAATGTAAATCCAAGATGGCGGCTGCAATAGATATCAATTTTTTCATCATGGGCGTCATTCTCATGGTTTTCGCGGGTGTTGAAGCCGATAGTGCTGTCGAAATGTCAATCCAAGGTGGCGGCTGCAATAGATATCAATTTTTTCGTCTTGGGTGTCATTTTTATAGTTTTCGAAGGTGTTGAAGCCAATAGTGCTGTCGAAATATAAATCCAAGATGGCGGCTGCAATTGGTATCAATGTTTTCATCTTGGGTGTCATTTTCATGGTTTTCGAGGATGTTGAAGCCGATAGTGCTGTCGATTTGTATTTAAACAACTTTAAAAAACCATGTTATATGGATTTTTTTTAATGCGCTTAAGGTATGCCTAATCGGATTTACCAATATTATTTATTTTAATCATACCAAATAAATTCAACTTATACAGTCTCATTCAGTCATCTAATGAATGTTATCTAACGCATAATTAAGGATAAGAATTTTGGTAATTGTCTGTTGGTTCTTAGGCGAGTTTAAACATTGTCCTTTTATATTTAAGTTCAAATATACAAATAATGATATACCGTTATTGCAGTTTTTAAAAATACTAGTAAAGAAAGCTTCTACTTTTATTTAAATTATCCCAAATTAAATGTGATTTACGGTCAACAACTACGCGTACGCCTGTACCTTTGTGTGCGATTCAATCTACGTTTTGCCAACAGAGCGACTTTTACGAATGTGTGCGTGCGTAGTTACATAGTAGATATTTATGAATGACAATCAATTAAAAACAAATTGGTAAATCCAATTGGGCATACCTTAAGCGCATTATAAAATTACGTATAACATGATTATACGGAATTTTTAAAGTAGTTTAAATACATTTCGACAGCACTATCGGCTTCAACACCCTCGAAAACCATGAAAATGACACCCAAGATGAAAAAATTGGTACCTACTTCAGCCGCCATCTTGGACTTACATTTCCACAGCACTATCGGATTCAAAACTCTTGAAAACCATGAAAATGACACCCAAGATGAAAAACTTGATATCTATTGCAGCCGCCACCTTGGATTTACATTTCGACAGCACTATCGGCATCAGCACCCTCGAATACCATGAAAATGACACCCATAATGAAAAAAATTATATCTATTGCAGCCGCCATCTTGGATTTACATTTCGACAGCACTATCGGCTTCAACACCCTCGAAAACCATGAAAATGACACCCATGATGAAAAAATTGATATCTATTGCAGCCGCCATCTTGGATTTACATTTCGACAACCCTATCGGCTTCAACACCTGCGAAAACCATGAGGATGACACCCATGATGAAAAAATTGATATCTATTGCAGCCGCCATCTTGGATTTACATTTCGACTGCACTATCGGCTTCAACACCCGCGAAAACCATGATAATGACACCCATGATGAAAAAATTGATATCTATTGCAGCCGCCATCTTGGATTTACATTTCGACAGCACTATCGGCTTCAACACCCTCGAAAACCATGAAAATGACACCCAAGTTGAAAAAATTGATATCTATAGCAGCCGCCATTTTGGAGTTACATTTCGGCAGCACTATCGGCTTCAACACCCTCGAAAACCATGAAAATGACACCCATGACAAAAAAAATTATACTACTTACTTTTAGTACGTACTATTATTTATTCTGTGCTTTTAAAATATTGTAATAAAAAAATCTCTTATTATTATTATAATCAAGTATTTAAGAAATTTGGTTATTCGAATATTGTGTATTTGTACAGCGATCTTTTTAGCCGCTGCAAACAACCGAAACAATTTCCACACACGACGGCGACTGTAGCCGAACTAAACTACTCTGTGGCTGTAGCTCCCCATTTACAGAAATAATTTACATACAAGGCTACCAAATCAACGAAAATTTCGCCATTTTGGAGCCGAAAAAAATTAATTTTAGCTAAACAAAACAAAATTACACTGCCATTTACATTCAGTGGCTTCCCACATGATAGATGAAGAGATTAAAAAAATAGATTGAGTTAAACAATTGATATTTTTAAAAGTTATCGTGTTTACAAGCCACAGGGACATGATAAATCCACACCATAAGCCACTAAAACCCTTTTTTTATTTAAAAATAGCAATTAATCGATTTAAAAAAAATATTAATAGGTTCAACAATCATTTATCTTTCTAACAATGTGCTTTTTATATCATTTATATGTATAATATGATTGCTAGATACGATTTTATTCGATAAAACGTTGGAATCTTAATTTTTAGGCGATAGTAGAACATACCTTGCGCTTTCGCTTAACGTATGCAATAATGCATTACCACGCATTCTGAATTTAAAGTTATACAATATTATAGTATACAATAAAATGGACAGAATGTTTGAAATTTTTTTAATTAATTTTTCATCACCATTCGCTTATATTACTGTAGTGAAATTTAGTCCCTACGACAATAGGTATATTTTAGATAGAAGACTAGTATAATTAAACTAAAGCTGTCCTTAAGTACCCCTGTTTAAAAAAATGTCTACGAAAGACATACACAGTGACTTGCTGGAAACATTGGGGGACTCTGTTCCTCCATATTCCACAGTTGCACGCTAGACCAAGGAGTTTAAGCTGGCCAGAATATCTACGGAAGATGAACATCGCGAATGACGCCCATTCACATCCCTCACTGAAGATAACGTGAAAAAAGTCGAAGATATCGTATTGGCAGATCGAAGAGTGACAGTGTCACAGCGATCTCATATGGCAGTGTTTAAAGAATCCTTGTGAATGAATTTAATATGAACAAGGTCTCCGTGCGTTGAGTACCGAGAACAGTGTTTTATACGTCGTAGAGCCACGCTGTGCCATGCAAATTCGTTATATAGTTGTAGCACGAATGGGTCAGCCCTACCGGATAAGGACTACGTTCGCACAGAATACCAGTGTAAAATTGCAGCTTAACGCTGCTGTGTTCGTATCGTGAGTGTAGACAACCGGAGACCCCTTTTACTGGAAAAGAGACATTCCATCATAGTCCTCACGGGTGACAACGCATCTGCATCTTGATTCGTAGTCGAAAATGTAGATGTCTATGGGCCACAGCAACTACTTACCATCAGGTGGACCATGGATGAAACCTGGATCCACCATTTGATCCTTAAACTAAACAACAATCAATGGTTTGGAAACGAGCCTCCTCACCGTCGCCGAAAAAATTTAAGTGTCAAGATCGGCGGGAAAAATTATGACGTCCGGTTTTTGGGACGCTGAAGGAATAATTATGGTTAAATGCTTGGAAAAGGATGCCACTATGTCGGACTATTACTGCGCCGACCAAATACGAATATTGCGATAAGCTATTAAGGAAAAAAACGCGGCAAACTGCGAGCTGGAGTGCTGTTTCACCAAGACAACGCTCCGGCTCACAAAGCCCTAGTTGTGAAACGGGATTTGAACTGCTCGAACACCCGCCCTATTCACCAGATCTAACTCGAGATGAGGCTTTTTTGGGGGTCAAGATAAAGATTTTTGTCTAAGGGAATTCTGGGTTTACAAAAAAGATGGACTAAATGCATTGACTTGTTAGAAGACTGCGTAGAAAAATAAATTATTTTTTTAAATTTAATCACCGTGTTTAATATTTATTATCATTACTTTTGGATCATACATATACGTAACTTCAATATCTTCGTAGAATCCCAAAATTAAAATTTATAAGTCTGGAAAATGTCATTTTTATCACTTGCTAATTTTGGCACCTAGAATTTGGCATCAAAGTAAATGAGGCCAATACAAGGAAAAAATCTGAAACTACAAATTCATCGATATTCGGCACATTGACGCAAGGCAGTGCAGACAAGAAGTACTCGTAGTACAAGCGTAAACAGTAGAAAAAACATTAGAAGTCATAATATGCAATAAAAGGATAAAACTTTATTCAAAAATTAATGATATCTTTCTAAAAAACAAATATGAAAAGGGAACCAAATTCGGTACATACGACATTTTTGTAGGGATAAGTTTTATTCCTGTTAAATATTTTCACTAATATCTTAAATCTTTGCAGTACTATGCGGCTGAAGGTGGACGCAGCGTAAGGCGCGAAGGACTCGGCTCCGCTGAGGCCACTGAAATGGTCCTCAACAACTTATTTTACATAACTGCAAAGGTAAGTTAAAAAGTAACAAGTATCTATTTAGGTAACTTTTAAATCTGTAATTTCTGATTCGGAAAAAATAATCTGACTTCACTGTACGGCATGTTCTTCCGGTGCAAAATTTTAACCCGTTTATTCTGTAGATACAAGAAGTCGAAAGATAGAAATGCTTAACACATTCATTCATCTTCAGAATAAAAACTACAATATCATCATCATTGAAATTCATCACAGTCCAATGTCCAAGTCCATTTAAGATTGCCATTAAGCACAATCCTTAGGCAGTGTGATATTTTGATGATGATTTCGTAAATTATTCAAATATTGATTTTAGACTAGCACTAGCAGACGGATGTTACAAATTAATATAGTAACATTAATCGGAGCCTAACAACTGGCGATGGCATAATTACAAGCTAACAGGCGTAGTAAGCTTTGGCAGAGCCCGATTACACCCTAAGGATAAATGTGTACTCCAACTGCTTCAATATCAAATTTCGAACCCCTTTTACAAATCAGGTGTTATTAACGTCAGTGTTTCTAGCTTTTAGTTTTAGGTTAAAATCCATATTGAATCCCACCCTTCTAGTTTACTAAAAGGCCATCTTGTAGCTTATAGTACGGTGTACACGTATTGATGTGTTAATTTTTTTTATAAGACAAGCAAAAACGACTGTAATGTTTATCGACATTACCTAAGAAATAATGAGCCTTTTGATTTTATATAGCATTTAGACGGTTACGTTGTAGAATATCTGCAAGGTACACGCTTGAATAGCGATTTAGTGTCTTCACCTATTATTAATCACTTTTTGTATTCGCAACTTCGCACTTTAAACTTTTTAACTTCCCTAAGTTTTTGAGAATGCGATTTTTTATCAGATCTCCAGGTTTTGAGGTCCTAGGAAGCCGTTCCGACTATTCTCGACCGGACGTCCAGCGCTCGCACGTGTTTGTGTGTGTCTGTGTGTGAATAAGATTTTGTCGTACGATATCTATAGAACGAATCAACCGATCGAGATGGGCATTCGAAAGTGTTCATTACGACTTCGAGATGATAAGAATTTTAAGTAAATCGGTCGAGCCGTTTCAAAGATATTCAAGAAATAAAAACCAAAGAAACAAAAATTAAATAGATTTTCACGCCTTGCGCCCAAAAATAAGTTCCAGGGATGGCCTGCAGGAATAACCGTTTTTAAGATTTTTATAAAATGTTATTAAATTTCTCTAAATATATAGAGGTTCAAAAGAGTTAAAATATACTACTACGTGGTATTAAAATACTGCTAAAATAATTATGGTGCATACCATAAAGTACCTTATGGTAACCACTATAAGGTACCGTTACCTTAAATAAACGTTATTAAAATATTTTATGTAGTCTTATCAGAACGTGATCAAAATAAAATGAAAATTGTCTTGATTACACGCTGTACTCGGTCGGTACACGTAAAACCTTTTGTTTATTGATTCAGTTCAGTAATAGTCGATGAAAATGGATAGTACAGTGTTCACGAAGTATGAAATTTGCTGTTAAATTCGATACTTTACATTTTAGTTCGCATGTTTTCCATGGGTCTTCTTTTTTGAAACAGATTCTTGATTAAACCTGATACTATCAATTATATACCTTTTGTAGTTATATGTTTATTGTATTTATACGTTTTCTAATATGACTGAATGTGTTGAAGCTCATATCAGATTTTAAAACCTATTTACAATTCTTCCCCCCAATAGATGTCATTCAGCTGTTATCTTTATGTTGTATGGTGTTAAGGTTACATGTACATCAGCTATTTGCTGCATGCGTGCAACCACTGCAAGTAACCACTGTATTTGTTACTAACCGAGAACAAACGAATAATTTATTCTTTAACGGTAGAAACTTACAATCTGTATTAGAACTTATTATGAACTAGCGATCCGCCCCGGCTTCGCACGAATGATTTTTGAATCTCGACAACAGCGCCACCTACTGGGTCCAATTGTGAATCGCTTAGACCAGTTCCAGGGACCCACTCAAATACACAAAACATTTCATCAAAATCGGTCCGGCCATTTTCTAGTTTTGGCGAGACTAACGGACAGCAATAGATTTTTCATAAAGAGATAAAGTATCTTTATATGAAAAAAATATATAAAGAGATAAAGATTAAATTACGTATTTTTCAACAGACATAGATATTCGATAATATTTGGACGTCCTTACGCAAAAATTTATCTCACCTATTGACCTATAATCGGGTCAAAAATGAGTTTTACTCATATATATACCAAAATAATTACATGTACTACTTATTTGCAACCACTGCGTTTTTCATACTGGTCTCAATTTGTAATCGTATGACTTTATAAGCAAGAAATAGCTTATTTTGTTTCTTTATCATTTAATAATTTTTAACAGATTTGCAAAAAACGGAGATTTCGTAGGAACATTTTATTTCTGTATGTTCAGCGATAATTCTTATATAATTTTCCTCTCAGCTCAGGAGTAATCCCATATAAATTAGCCATGATAATATCATCAAACTATTTTTGCGAAAACTTCAGCACGAAAGTATACCTAGTCGGACAATTTACCCTAAGCAAACATACTAGTCGGCATCTTCAAACGTAGTGCTCCCAATAACTACTGCCATAGGTGTGACATGGACATTACTGTATGTTACCGTATATCCTGAAGACAGCGACTTCATTTCCCGTTTAACAGTCGTTAAATTAAGAGTATGTGGAGAGATTTAGGTGTTTCTGCGACGGATCTTGAAGAACTTAGCTTCGACCGCATAGACAGTTTCCACGAGCTTGTCATTCATTTCATGCTCCTTATTGAAGTCTTCTAGGTACTGAAAACGATTTTCTAACTAGAGCTGAAAGTCGGAATTTTGGATTAGAGCTCGACTCGGATGGAGAGTTGACTTCATTAGACATGACCTCTCCAACTTAAGGTTCGGTATGCCTCTCACCATTGCGCGATCGCTGGCAGCTAAACACGCCGTTACCATCGGTTGGTGGTGGCACAGTAAAGGCTGAACCGAGAGTGCTAAGAATCTCAAGTGGAGGTTCGGTTGCCACCTAAGGCTCAGTATGACATATGAACGAATAATTTTATTTTTCGTCCATATGTTTCTTTACATTTGTAGCCTCGAGTCGAATTACTACGTGGTTGACGTTATAAGATTATTCGTTCGACTTCGATGATTATATAATTATATTATATATTATTTTTAGTTCTTTGAAATGAGCATTCATCCGTGAAAAGTGCGTGGTTCAAAAACTCAGGATCTCCTTCAACCTTATCAAGCAACCATCTACAGTAATTCATTCTCGGTTCGTAGTCGTTGGCAAGAAGACACTGAACTCGGCGATAAAGATACGGGTGCTGGCAATCATCTTTGAGGGCTCTCCAAACACGCATATGGTTCACACCTAGTTCACGTGCCACCGAGCGCGCGCTCCGCGTTGGGTCTTCACCAAATATGTCGAGAATGTGCTCCTCGATGTCGTCGTCGTACATTCTCGGTCTTCCTGAATCTGTACGTTGTTGATCACGGCCATGCACACTGCCAGTATTGTACATACGAATGTGAAGTCGTTGGAACGTCATCGCCGTCGGCAATTGTATATTTCGGGGAGTAGCAAAGCGCTCCTCATAAAGTCTTCGTGCTTCTGCTTAATTGCAGTCACATTTCCCGAGACACATCAACATCAACATATTTAAATATTCCTCGTTTGAGTAAGACATCGCACACAACACAAGTCACTCACGGCGGATGCTTAATTTTGCAATATAAAAAACAGATCAGTCCGAAAATAATTTACGTGGGCGAAAACACCTACCAATATCAAAACCCGCGCAATACTAAAGCTTTTGTTTGTTGTTTGTGGGCGTGACAAAGCGACTGTACTCTACAACGTAATTTTGATCTTTTCTGAATGTAGGAAATTTGTTGTGAATTTTGATGTAATTTTTAATAATAGTTATTATTTATTTATTTACTTCAGGCTACTTTTATACATGGTAGAGCCATGCTGCAGCTATATTAGTAATATAGTTGTAGCACGAATGGGTCGGCTCGATCGGGGAAAGACCACGCTCTCACAGAATACCAGCGTAAAATAGCAGCTTAACGCTGCTGTGTTTTTACCCGATCCTATAAAAAAAGGCAGAGCCCGTAAGTGTTATTAACAAATTAAATTATAGCTAGGGATTAATAACAATACATTTGAAACACTACAGTAACAAGAAAATTTTTAAAAATTGTGAATTTTTTTTTAAATATCTTTTTTTAGATCTATTTATTAATAAAGTGGAAGTTTATGACATATGTAATTCAAATAACAATGTGTATTGGCGTTAAAAGAATATCCACTAGCCTAAATCGTCCCGTGCGTGTGGCTCCATCTTCACAGCTTCTTCTTAACAACAATTAGATCTAAAGTAAAAAAAACCAACTCCATATTTCCCATACTTTCCACTTTTGGCAGGCGGGTTGGCAACCCGTCTGCCAAATTACGAGATTATCTGTGGGGAGGCATGGGCTTCCTCTGAACATGGGTTCAGTAGTTGATTTTGATATATTGTAATGAACGTAATTTCAAAAACTGTTAGATCACATCAAAACATCGTCATATACTTAGGGGGTCTGAGAATGTTCCTCGTTAAGTGACTTCGTAAAATGATATTTGTAAGATATTATAAAATATAAAATAAATATTAACATATCAAATATTATTAGGTATTCAAGAAGGGAAATGAAATATTCATAAACTGCCAACACATTATTAAAAAAAAATATATTTCATTATAATTTCTATTATTATTACGTTTAAATTTTCGGAGAATAACTGTGTCTAAATAGGTATAACCATTTATATAAAAACCTCGGAGGCGGTCGCCGCGCAACGGCTTGCTTTGTGGCAGCCGTGTCAGTGACCTCACAGCGGCTGTTGATAATAATATTATGTCGGCACGTGTAAGTTCAAATGGTAAGTTCAGAAGCAAATAACATTTTTAGAAATGTTAAATATAGAAAGTTATGTGATTAGAAACTCTAAATTTTTACAAGCAACCAAAAAAATTTCGTTATCATAATTGCCATGCTTATGTGTACACCTAAACGTCCCTGAAACGACCAACGGGGTTTTTGTTATATACTGTATATATATGGGTTCTAGCAAGATAAGGCTGTTTTATCTGCTAAATTATACAGGCTAGCCAAATAAGAAGTATACAACTTCATTTATAAAATTTACTTTAAATAATTAAATGTTATAATATATATAAAACTTAATTTAGGCTTGGCAAACACTGACTACGTTGCGGATATTCTGTTTTAAGTATTGAAGATTTTTAGATAGCCCCACAGAAATAACTCAAGAGATGTCCAATCCGGTGATTGTGGTAGCCAATCACTGTGACCATTTTTTGAAATTAATTGACCCGAGAACATTCTTCTCAATGTTTAGATTATGTCACTTGCCGTAAGACTTGTTGCCACCACGTGTTTTCTAGGCCCAACTGATTCATTTGATGATTCAAAAAATTGTTGACCATGTTACGGTAACGATTTCCATTAACTGTTACAGCAGCACGCAGGTCTAATTACTCCTTCTGACCTAATTCCACGCCAAACTGTTACTCGACGTGGGTGCAGTGGCCGTCCATGGATCAAAGAATGCTATTCTTCAATAGCAATCACCAAAATAGCGAATTTTGTTTCTTGACAAATCCACTGAGTTTAAAATGAGCTTCATAACTCTTAATGATTTTTTTATTATTTACAAGATACCAAACTGTCATAAAGTGAGTTTGTACAAAGGTTCTACTTATTCCATAATTTACTGAAATACGTGTATATTCCAGTAGACCCACAAAGGATTTTTGATGGAAATTTGAGTCGTTTTCCAATTTGTTTAGCATAAAACTGCTAAAGTTACGATGGCGTTCATGTTTCCGAGGCTTAAGTTCTTGAGTTATCTGAACCTAATATGGGAATTGATCCTGGGTTTTCATTTTCAGAATATTCTGTAGAGAAGTCAGACGTTTTCAGCAACTAGGAATTAAAAATTTCCAGATGTTGAAAACGTTGCCTGGTGGACAATGTCGGATCTTCGGCTACACTTTCACAAACACCTAATATTCTCTCTCTTTTAATAAGTCTTCTGGCACGATGAGGAATTGGTTTATTTGTTACAATACCATGCTGCTCAAAATCATCCAACAAACGAGTTATTGTTAGTCTGAAGATAAGTGATTTTTTTTATAGGAGACGAGCAAACGAGCATGCGGCTCACCTGATGGTAAGTGACTACCGCCGCCCATGAACAACCGCAACACCAGGGGAATTGCAGATACGTTGCCGCCGGACTTTTAAAAAGGTGTAAGCTCTTTTCTTGAAGGTCCCTAAGTCGTATCGGTCCGGAAAAATCGCTGCTGGTAATCGATTCCACAAGGAAGTCGTGCGAGGAAGAAAACGTCTTCTAAATCACTCAGTGGTAGACCGCCAATCATCCAGATGGTGTGGATGGTATCGGGAGTTCTGCCGCGATGTGCGTTCGTGAAATGGCTGGGATTAATCCGAACAATTCCTCAGAGCACTTCCCGTGGTAGATGCGAAAGAAAGTGCAAAGGGATGCAACATCTCATCGCAGTGCCAATGAATCGAAACGATCGGAAAGGACTCGGTCGTCGACGATTCGAGCCGCTCTGCGCTGGATGCGGTCAAGTGGAAGGAGCTGGCACTGGGGAGCCGCTGCCCAGAGATGGGAACAGTATTCCATGTGAGGCCGAACCTGCGCCTTGTAAAGTTGCAGGCGGTGTGCCGGCATGAAATACTGTCACGCTCTGCTGAGCACGCTAAGCCTTTTAGAGACCAATTTGGCCTTCTCTTCCAAGTGAGCACGACAGTGCACGTCACTTGATATGTCGACTCCGAGGATTCCGGTACTAGCTGAGGCACTAAGGAGAGTGCCTTGAAACTGAGGAGATACAAAAAGGGGTTCTTTATTGCGGTAAACGCGCAAACTTGTGTCTTCTGAGGATTAAACTGGACTAAATTTAGTCGCCCCCAATCCGAGAGTTTGTTCAGCAAAGACTCGACTTCAGACATAAGTTTGTTCCGGTATTCAGCGATGTTTTCCCGAGAAATATTGGCACGGCTGGTGTATAAAGCATCAGCAGTGCTGTCATCCGCATAGCAATGAATGTTACCACTTAGCAACATATCATTGACTAGCTTTGCCCCGCAGTTTCACCAGCGTATATCACGCGTCTGCGTCTTGCCATGCGAACTTCGAGAGAGACATCACGACGGACGGTTGCTGAATTAACAAAGATTTAAAAAGTGAAATATGGTACTAAAATTACATGGTTAACGTAATTGGTGGTAATGCATGATACAGGTACTGATACGAATAATGTGGCCTATTTTGTACCGGTGTTACTATTTCACATTTTAACATGAAAAAGTAGTTATTGTGACATAACTGTAATAATTAAACATATGGTATCGCAGACTTTTCTTGTAGATATTGATATCCTCTATAAAACTGACGTACATTACTTTGCTCTATTATCAATAGTTTCCGCAGCGTACGCGATATAAGGATTCTTTTTGGTATTTTTTTCACACCTTGGGGTACATTAACGGAGTTTTCATACGGATCACTAACTTTTTTTGAAAGTAGTATATAGCCTATGTTCATCGGGGATAATGTAGGATTCTAATGGTGAAATAATTTTTCAAATCGGTCCAGTAGTTTCGGAGCCTATTCAATTCAAACAAACAGACAAACAAACAAATCTTTCCTCCTATAATAGTATAATAAATAATAATAGTAATAGTATCATTGATATGCAGAAGAAACAGCGTTGGTGATAGCACACAGCCTTGTGGAACACCAGCGTTAATAGGCTTATAGTCGGAGCATGCACCGTCTACAATGACCTGGATGCTCCGATCTGCAAGGAAGCTGGTGATCCAATTGCACAATTTCTCGGGAAGCCCATAGGAAGGGAGCTTCGAAAGAAGCGCTTTGTGCCAAACCCGATCGAAGACCTTCGCAATGTCCAAACTAACGGCCAACGCCTCCCCCTTGGACTCTACTGCCTCCGCCCATCTATGGGTCAGGTCGACCAGAAGATCACCAGCTGATCGACCCCGCCGAAAACCGTATTGGCGGTCACTAATCAGCTGGTGATCCTTAAGGTACCGCATGAGCTGGCAGTTAATAATAGATTCCATTATTTTGGAGAACAAGGAGGTGATGGATAGGCCTATAGTTGGACGGGTCTGAGCGGTCGCCTTTTTTAGGGATCGGGTGGACAAAGCTGTCTTCCATGAATTCGGTACTACGCCTTGGGAGTAGGAGTACCGGAAAAGACGCGTTAGGACCGGTGCCAACTCCGAAGCACACGTCCTCAGTACAATTTGGGGGATTCCGTCAGGCCCACTCGACTTCTGAATGTCCAGGGAGAGGAGTGCTTTGCGAACCGAGCGCTGTGAGAACAGCACATCTGGCATGGAGCACTCACACCGCGTGATGGTCGGCGGTGTTTTCCCCCCGTCATCAAGAGCCGAGTTGGACGCAAAAATGGAGCCTAAAAGCTCGTCTTTGTCTTTTGCGGCTTGGGCCAGTGAGTCGTCCTCCCTGTGCAGAGATGACAGTGACACCACATCAGTGACAGAGTCAGCAACAGCGCTGGGATCATCCGGCGAGAAGCAAACCCGCCCCCATGGGTAGGATGCAAAGAAGGACCGCATTCCGTCCCAATCCGCCGACCTGTAATGCCAAACACGGCGGCAACCTGCAGAACGCAACCGCGAGGGGAGCGTGAGTGGCACCACACACCGGATCAGACAATGGTCCCAAGAGCCGAGACATCGACGGAAACCTGATATCCGTCCGGATAAGAGGTCAGCAGAAGGTCCAACAGGGAAGGAGTATGATCCTCCACATCTGGAATCCGCGTAGGCGAAGTAACCAGTTGTGTCAGACCATATGCCAAGGCAAAATCATAAACAGATCTCCCCGCATGATCGGTTACACGTGAACCGAACCATTCGGCGTGGTGGGCGTTAAAATCGCCAAGGATCACGATCTCTGCGGAAGGGACCTGTTGTAGCAAGGAATCTGTAGCCATTTGGACTTTGGATTTGGATTTGTAGTCTGTTTCGGCACTACCGCTATGGGACCTATAGAGGCACCCGTAGACGCGCGGATGGTCGTCGCTGTCTACGCGTAGCCAAAGGATGGACAGGTCCGAACCTTCAAGACTGCCGAGGCGTCGAGAACAGATGTCCTCTCTGACATACACGCAAACTCCAGCCCGAGGCACAAAGGAGTGCTCCAATTTTTATAGGATAGGGTGACAAACGAGCACACAGTTCACCTGATGGAAAGTGGTTGCTGTGGGCCATAAACATCTACATATTATATCCTCGTTTACGAATCAAAATGAAGTCGCGTTGTTATCCGTGAGGACTAAGATAGAATGCCTCTTTTCCAGTAAAAAGGATCTTCGGTTCTCTACACTCACTATACGAAACACAGCAGTTTTAAGCTGCTATTTTACGCTGGTATTCTGTGAGAGCGTGGTCCTTTCCCGGTCGAGCCGACCCATTCAGGCTACAACTATACTACTTATATAGCTGCAGCATGGCTCTACCACGTATAAAATATGTTTCCGAGCGTTTCCACAATAGAAGATTGATTTGAGTAGAAAGTTTTGATAATTTAAACATGTTCCTCAAGCAAAAAACGTTCCATATGGGATTTGTCGTAGCTACTCAAAATAATTGTTACCAAGCAACTACCAAATTTGCCGTTAAAATAAAATGGCGGCAAAAAAGTTATATATGATGGCAACCCTGTATTTCGAATTTAAAACTATATGTAAGTTGTTTTTTCTTACGTAAATATCTTATGGTTGTTTAAATTTTCCCAATACTAATACAAAAAGTTTCATACGCACGTAACATACTTGTGTCACAAACTTACTTATATACAACATTATTATGTTACAACGTCCCAACGGTATAATTTATTAAAAAGAATTGAAATGTAAACTTGGGTCTTTGAAGCATTAAATACAGCACCCACTCAATATACAATATCAATCTTAACATAATATATAATTTATTAAAGTTTTTGTTAGAGCACCATGGCTGTTATTTTTAAA
The DNA here is from genome assembly GCA_963668995.1 of Parnassius mnemosyne. Classification (NCBI taxonomy): domain Eukaryota; kingdom Metazoa; phylum Arthropoda; class Insecta; order Lepidoptera; family Papilionidae; genus Parnassius; species Parnassius mnemosyne. The sequence continues at coordinate 27,723,025 of CAVLGL010000082.1, read as the reverse complement.
AGTAGTTTTTACTTTACACCTAATTTTTTTTATATATTCACGTGCGATCTACCCTGGCTTTGCCTGGGTAGGATATAGATCCCATCAAAAATCTAAATACCTTCACTTAATAGTAATTAGATTAAAATAATCAAATTCCATTTATTTTATCAATATTTGAATTCTGTTTAAAAACTCTTAAGTTTTTCAGATAACATTTTTTTCATTACAATCGGTTCAGCTTCAGCAATTCCGCCAAGCCCGGACAGACGACTAACAGGCAGAGATTTTTTTAAATACTTATTTATATCTTAATAGCATACAATTAACCCCCTGTGCTTAAGAGAAGTCATTTATTTCAATATTACAGACTGACACGTCAATTTTATTTATAAGTTACAGATTAAAAGTTATAATAATTAAAAGTTACATACCTCCTGGCTATTTGCAACAATAGAACAAACGTTCGAATTATCAGTTGATATCAGTGGACATCCGCCCTCTATCTTCAGATCAACGCCCGCCATCGCTAACATGTTCGGCTTGCATACAAGAATTTACATAAATAAGCTCCACGACCCATAATTACTACTCTAAAGTTACAGCATAGGCCTCCTCTCATTTCTGAGAGGGTTTTAGGGCAAGGAAGTGTCCGCCGCGCTGCCCCAATGCGAACTTCACATGTCTTCGAAATTCTTTTTTTTTCTTATTTCTCAGACATACAGGTTTCCTCACGATGTTTTCCTTCACCACCGAGTTAAAATTGCAATTAACAATTTCATTAGTGCCGACGGGGATCAAACCCTGGTTGCTCGCGTACTGTGAAATTTACCGTGAGCGCCATCCATCTGAGCTACCACGGCTCACAGAAATACTACTTAGAATTACTACTCTAGCATTAGTAATACTTTTTACTATTTCATAAAAACTACCACTAACGCTATTCTTTTGCGAAGCCCGCATGGAATTAAATTTTGTTAAACATACAAACTTCGAACAAATACCGGAGTTAGGAAAAGTTTGACACTTTATTGTCCGGACAATTACTAGAACTTTTTAAAGGTAGTTCTTACTTAAAACAATTTTAAGCTCTCCTTTTTACACTACCGAACATTTTTTATCTATACTTTTTGAAAAAAAAAATGTTTCTAACATTTGCTGAGTTGTGTTCTTATTCATGTTCCTGCATACTGCAAAACATTTTTGAAAAAATACTCAATAGAAATACACAACTTTGCACGGCCGTGTAGTGGCGGTGAAAGAATGTCGTAAGAGGTGACAGAAAAAAGCAATCTAGAAGCGGAGTAGCGGCGGATTGGTAATAACAACTAATAATGAAAAAACTTCAGTTTTCCTTCTGTCAAGTAACTATGGACGACGCCCATGTTCAGCTGAGGACTTTTGATAGGCTGCAATTTGCAGCACAGTATCATCAATGTTGAACAACAAGAGGATTCGAACACTCTACTTCCAGGAGTTCAAACAGAGCCATTCGACATGTGAGGCAACGGCAAGCATGCAACCGTAAGCCGCTGATATAAGCGTTTTGCGTTTGCTGATGCGATACAAGTTTCGCAGACTAGGAGCACCCCTATCGGCCATTTGCCTTCGACAATGAAGTTGAAAGAAGAGTTAAAGTTACAGCATATATACTTCCCACTGCTGGACCCAGGCCTTCCCTCACTTCTGAGAGGGTTTTTTTTTGGGTGATAAAGTTTGTGCTGCCCCAGGTTGGCGGACTTCACATATCTTCGAAATTTTTTTTCAGACATGCAGTTTTCCTCAAGATGTTTTCCTTCACCGCCAAGAACATGGTAAATCAGCACTTAAAATTGCAATTAACAATTTCATTGGTGTCGTCGGGGATCCAACCCGGGTTGCTGGCGTATTGTGAAATTTACCTCGAGCGCTAAGCCGCTGAGCTACCACGGCTCTCGGACCATAAAGTATTACGAGAGAACTCTAACTTAAACGATAATCATCTTGTATTTTTACCACATGTAGGAAAATATCGACAATAAAATGGCAAATTCTCCATACTGTGTGCGAAGTCTACGTCAAACAGAAGGAGGAGGAGTATTTATATCTAAGTGAAAAACTTAGTGTATTAGGTACTTAATATTAAAAAAAATAGTTCTTATATACCGACGTATTTATGATTTAATGTCGGGGTAGGCAAAGACTACGTACAGGCTTCCATTTGACATAATCCTGACACACCTCTCGTTTTTAAATATTTCATTTAACTAAAAACATTATCAGGTTTTTTCAATAATCGCCCCAATATTCTTATAAACTTAAATTGTTTTATAAAGCGCACATCAACCTGTTAAATAATTATAAATGTCGATAGAATTTAAACAAAATTTAGCAGCAGCTCAAATGCTACTTTGTTTCTTATGGTGAGTGTAGAGAACCGGAGATCCCTTTTCACTGCAAGGCATTCCATCTTAGCCGTCTTGGGTGACAACGCATCTACATTTTAATTCGTAATCGATGATAGACGTAGATGTCTATGGGCCACAGCATCCACTCACCATCAGGTGGACTATGTTCGCTTATCACCCTTATTCTATAATCCCCTATTATTTTTATATCTATTATATCCTCAATTTTACAGCGGGCGTAAGCTAGTCCGGTGTGTAGCAGCTATATTCACTCGATGCTATACAAACATCGTGAATAGGCGTTTAGTTTATTCCGCCAGACTGCTCCTACTTACGAAAAGCGCCGCACTAATTAATTTTACAAACAAATAACACATCACAAAGATAGTTTTGTACGAAAATGGCAAAAGAACTTACAGTACACATTATTATGGTAGGTGGCTACTGCAGTCCATGAACACCTGCAGCCAAGTTCAAACAAAGTAGTCGACAGATGCATTGTCATCTTTGAGTACTAAAATTGGATGCCTCACGGCCGGTAAATTATACCGGCTATCTATGTTGAGACCGGAGCACGTACATAACTTTATATTAATATACAAATGCGCTACATAAAGCATGTTTAATTATGTAAAACTTTTTAGACTGTTTCTCTTCATGTTCAATCACCTGTAAACATAGCACTCCCTATAGTAGACGGGATCTGTCATAATTCCCGCTAGCCGGCGGACTTGCTTTCTCAATACTAGACGGATCGCACCTTTGTTGTTGTCATCGCACCGATGTTAAAACATCGATGTTTTCGTTTTTGACATCGATGATCATCGATCATCCTTACCACAGAGTAGTTTAGTTCGGCTTCAGTCAAAAGTACTCTGAGGGCTTCAGTCGCCGTCGTGAGTGGACATTGTTTCGGTTGTTTGCAGCGGCTCAAAAAGATCGCTGGACAATACACAATATTCGAATAACCATATTTCTTAAATACTTGATTATAATAATAATAAGAGATTATTTATTACAATATTTTAAAATCACTGAATAAATAATAGTAGTACGTACTAAAAGTAAGTAGTATAATTTCTTTTGTCATGGGTGGCATTTTCATGGTTTTCGAGGGTGTTGAAACCGATAGGGTTGTCGAAATGTAAATCCAAGATGGCGGCCGCAATATGTAGCAATTTTTTCATCATGGGTATCATTTTCATCGTTTTCGAGGGTGCTGAAGCCGATAGTGCTGTCAAAATGTAAATCCAAGGTGGCGGCTGCAATAGGTATAATTTTTTTCATCATGGGTGTCATTTTCATGGTTTTCGCGGGTGTTGAAGCCGATAGTGCAGTCGAAATGTAAATCCAAGATGGCGGCTGTAATAGATATCAATTTTTTCATCATGGGTGTAATTTTCATGGTTTTCGAGGGTGTTGAAGCCGATAGTGCTGTCGAAATGTAAATCCAAGGTGGCGGCTGCAATAGGTATCATTTTTTTCATCATGGGTGACGTTTTCATGGTTTTCGAGAGAGTTGAAGCCGATAGGGTTGTCGAAATGTAAATCCAAGATGGCGGCTGCAATAGATATCAATTTTTTCATCATGGGTGTCATTCTCATGGTTTTCGCGCGTGTTGAAGCCGATAGTGCTGTCGAAATGTAAATCCAAGGTGGCAGCTGCAATGGGTATCAATTTTTTCATCATGGGTGTCATTTTCATGGGTTTCGAGGGTGTTGAAGCCGATAGTGCTGTCGAAATGTAAATCCAAGATGGCGGCTGAAGTATGTACCAGTTTCTTCATCATGGGTGTAATTTTCATGGTTTTCGAGTGTGTTGAAGCCGATAGTGCTGTCGAAATGTAAATCCAAGACGGCGGCTGCAATAGATATCAATTTTTTCATCATGGGTGTCATTTTCATGGTTTTTGAGGGTGCTGAAGCCAATAATCCTGTCGAAATGTAAATCCTAGATGGCGGCTGAAGTAGGTACCAATTTTTTCATCATAGGTGTCATTTTCATGGTTTTTCGAGGGTGTTGAAGCCGATAGTGCTGTCGAAATGTAAATCCAAGATAGCGGCTAAAGTATGTACCAGTTTTTTCATCATGGGTGTAATTTTCATGGTTTTCGAGTGTGTTGAAGCCGATAGTGCTGTCGAAATGTAAATCCAAGATGGCGGCTGCAATAGATATCAATTTTTTCATCATGGGTGTCATTTTCATGGTTTTTGAGGGTGCTGAAGCCGATAATCCTGTCGAAATGTAAATCCAAGATGGCGGCTGAAGTAGGTACCAATTTTTTCATCATAGGTGTCATTTTCATGGTTTTTCGAGGGTGTTGAAGGCGATAGTGCTGTCGAAATGTATTTAAACTACTGTAAAATTTCCGTATAATCATGTTATAGTAATTTTTTTAATGCGCTTAAGGTATGCCCAATTGGATTTATCAATATATTTTTTTTAAACTTATTGAAATTTATTTTCTACTTTTTACTTCGGTTGTCTATAAAAGCGTGTTTTATTTAATTTTTTTAAACTATTATTTATTTTCTATTCGGCTTACAGTAGATTGGAATTGGCAGAAATCGTAGTTGTTTTATGAATTATTCGTAAATACTGGGGATCCTGGCAAGGATAATGCGACAAACTATTTCAATTATTGCGTTCTCATGAGTCCCTGATTAGTGTGCTAAAGTTTCAAATCAAGCCGATGTTTTGAAGGGGATAAAAATCACATTCAAAATCACCCAGCAAAGATATGAAGTACCTATAAATTACAATATACCTATTATTCCTTTCGTTTCATCGATTATCTTTTCTATTGTTATTATTAATTACGAGAAGTTTTTTAAACCTATTATTTATAATGAATTTCAACCACATCACCATATGAAAAGATGTTTCATTCGATCCTTGACGATTTATATCGCAAATCAATGCTATTTTCACTACTACTGCCTAGTTTATGGAAGCTCTAAAACACGATGACCCTTACGACACGTACCGCCCAAGAATTTGAATTATGTTTATTGTACAAAAATTTCTAATGTCAATAATAAATAATGAAGCTTAAATTAATTTTTTCTTGTAGTTCTCGGACAATCACCCGAAAGAGATTGAAGAGCTATGGTCGACGCTGTGTGCCTGTTGGCCCAACAACTTAAAGGTCATCATTCGTTATCTCATCATCGTCTCAGGAATGGCACCTAATGAACTGTTACCATATGTAAGCATTTTCAAATCACTTTTTTACTACACTCTTTTCATTGTAGTATATTATAGGAATGAATCTTAGTAATTACTTAGTAATATTTGTAAACTCAACATCGACTTCATGAGTGGCAGTCGCACTACTACAACCACTAGATCAATGAGGCAGCCCGGTGCAAATTATATTCCTTATTTAAATGAGAAACATAAAAATATGATTACAAAAACAACTAAACACGTTTTACTTACGATACGAAACCTCTACAGGCTAAGCGAGTTGTGCTGTACCTGGCCCGCTCTCGTCCTGAACGTCTCCTTGACGAGATGATGACGGAATTGCAGACAGTGGAAACGCTTAACTGTCTCATCGAGCGTACAGAAACGCCTCCTTTCTATCGGCTGACATCTATGAGGAAGGCCACTTCGGGACATAGCGATGGACCTGGCACGGGTTCGCAGGTAATAACATGCCTTAAGATTTCTAAAAATAGTCGATCTTTAAAGAATGATTGCGTTTTTATTCCCATTGTGTAAAATGTCACTAATTTTGGTAGTCGGGGACTAATGTGATAAGGATATAAATCATTGTACGTAACTTTTTTAACCCCGTGGTTTCACCCACGTCATCACGTGTCGGAGGTGCGCGTCATGACCTAGTTCAAGCATTTTATAATTGCAATTAAATATTTTATTTGATAGCAATAGATGGAAATATTGGCATAATTAATGGAGTACTTTTATCTGTCGGCATATTATGTATGATGTAGAGCGAAGTTAAGTTTTATACACTTTCCCTCCCCCTCCCGGTTGAGCAGTTCTCGCAGTTCTCACCGGGCGACTAGGGTTTGTGTCGTTCGCGCGCTCAGCCAAGTATTGAATTATTTTAATTTTACATTATCTCTTAAACTATGCGTCCAAATAACATGGTATAAAGAACAAAGTTTATCGTCATAAAATTGTCTTGATGATGAAGTAACTTTCGTTCGTAAGGATAAATAGGCCATGCCTAATAATAACGCTCATAAATCACTTTTATATTTTCAATATTTTTTTGTCACAAAATACCTAATTATGGCTTATGTATAACAAATAGACATATGGTATCGCGGACTTGTTTTTAGATGGAGTAAAAGTCTATATTTTTCTAGAACACCAGCGTACGCAGATAAATCATTTCGGGAGTGCTTT